>JAUNZM010000115.1:1200000-1720682 GCA_033459285.1 Clamator glandarius | reverse complement strand
CCTTAGACGTGTCTCATTCTCCTATCACTCTGACATTTTATATTTGCATTTTATTGTTAACACATGCAGATACTGACTCACTCTGGACCCTGGATTCCAGCTCAGGCTGAAGTCACCTTTCTGCATCCCCTTTCCTGCCAGGCTCCCACGCACGAGCAGGACACCCGGTGCTGCCCCACGGCCAGGGCAGCGCTGCAGGAATTCCCGTCACCTGTCCCACAGGGTCACTTCACCTCTCCGATGTCCTTTTCGTGGCTCAGCTCTGGGGGTGGCGAACAAGCCACGCTGAGGGCAGGCAGCAGCCGGACAACCGGCCCCACCAGGCACTACGGCCACCCCGCCGCTGCCACGCAGGCGAGGGACATTGTGTGGCAATGACATCCCTGCCCTGAGGATGTCATTGCAGCTCCGCGCCTCTGCACCTTCCCGGGGGCGGGCAGGGATGCTGAAATGCGACACACGCCTCTGCTGAAGCGGGTGCCCCAAACTCCATTCTGCTCCCCTCCTCGGTTCCTCTGCAAATGTCAGTGTTCGCTTTCGAACACTGGGCTGTGGTCAGGCTGGAGAGAGCGGGTCAGACAGACAAACGCCGGTTACCCAAATCCTCCTCTTCCCCGCCTCAGTTTATGAGGTTTCACACCTACAGGCTGTCCGACTCGCCCAGAAAACAAGCGCTTCAGCCGAAAAACTCCTGCCTCCCCTCTCCGAGCAAAACAAGCACAGCCTGCCCTTCCTGAGCCAGCAATTAAAGTCCTTTCCAAGCCGTACAGGTTGGTCTATACCCGTCAAATTCCGTGTGTAAAACTAAAAGGGTGATTGCACTGCGGGGAGGGACGGGACCGAAGCCCCGAGGCAGCAACAGTCTCGATTCCAGCACGTTTAGCTCTCACGGACCCTTTGAGCTCCTCGTACCGCTGCGCTGCGGAGTCTTTGGGAATTTAAAACCGAGCCAAAGGCCGCTGAAGCGCTCTCCCTCTCTTTCTGCTAATGCACAGAAAGCCCGTGGAGACCGCGGGGGCAAAGAGGGAGGGAAAATTAATAGAAGGGATGGAAAAGCAACAGGAACGGGTCTGCTGTGGGAGCGGCGCGGGATCAGGTGCAGGGAAATGCGGTAAAAGAGCGGTTTTCGCCGTAATTTCGGCTCCCGCGGCACCTGCGGGACGCGCGGAGAGCGGGGAACGAAGCGCGAGGGAGCGTAAAAGTCACGGGAAAGAAGCGGGGGAGCCGCCGCGACCCTCCCGCTCCCCGCGGGGCGCGCAGCCCCCGCCCCGTCGAGCGGGGGTCCCGCGCCCCTTTGTTCGGCGCGGCCAATCCGCGGCGGCGCTCCCCGCGGCCGCCAATCGCCTCCGGGGGCCGCTCCGGGGCCGGCGCCGCCCCCCGCCGCCCCCCCCACCCCCGGCCGGTGCGCGGTGACATCACGGCCCGGGGGGGCGGGCAGAGCCGGGGCCGCGGCGCCGTCCCGCAGCGCGGCCGAGGGCGCGGGGCCGCCCGCATGGTGGACGTCCTGCTGCCGGCCGCCATGGGCGAGCCCAACAACAGTAAGTGCGGGACGGGGCTGCGGGGAACGCGGGGCCGTGCTCGGCGCCGCCGCGGCCGTCGGGCCCGGGGACAGCGCCGGGAAGGGCTGCGGCAGCCCCGCCGCTCCCCGCGGCTCCTCACCCACCGTCAGCTCCTGCTGCCTGCGGCTCCGTTTCTTTCTCTCCCTCCGTCCCTCTGCGTTTTCTCCCGTTCCTCCCGGCTTTCTCTGCCCGCGTTACCGTTTTTCTTCCTTCCTTCCTCTCGTTCCGTGTTTCGGCTCGTCTCTCTGGTTTTATTATTCCTCTATCCGTTTTAATTTATTTCTTTCTCTTTCTGTTCTTATGTGTTTGTTTGGTTTTATTTTTCTCTCCGTCTCTTTGATTTCTTGCCTCTTCCTGTCTTCATTCCTCCGTTCTCCCGTTTTAACCGTCTTTTTTTCTTTTCTCCCGGTTTTGTTTCTCTTCCCGTCATTCCGCTTTTATTTCTTTTCCTCCCTTTCAGTTTTTCCTCCGGTTTTGTTTCAGCGTTTCCAACCAGAAGCTTGGATTTCTTTTCCCGAAATTCTCTCTCTTTCCGCGATCGAGTTTCAGTTTTTATCCCCGGCTGTATTTATTCCGCTCCCTTCGCGTTTCCAAATTATTTTGTTGTTTGTTTGTTTCTCTCCGCGATCCCGCTTTTGGTTTTATTTCTCCGTGTCCGGGCGCTCACAGAGCTGCGGGGCGGTGCGGGGCGGTGCGGGGGGCGGTCGCGGCGCTGACTCTGCGCTCCGGTCCCGCAGGGCGGGCGGGGCTGGCGCGGTGCGCGGGCTGCGGGGGCCGCATCCAGGACCCGTTCCTGCTGCGGGTGTCCCCGGACCTCGAGTGGCACGTCGCCTGCCTCAAGTGCGCCGAGTGCGGGCAGCCGCTGGACGAGACCTGCACGTGCTTCCTGCGCGACGGCAAGGCCTACTGCAAGCGGGACTACAGCAGGTGACCCCGAAAAAAGACACAAATGCCCCTTAGTTTCCCCCCAAACGAAAGCGCGGCGGCGGGCGGGCGGCCGCGGGTGCTGACGCCGCTCCGCGCCCCGCAGGCTCTTCGCCGTGAAGTGCGCGCAGTGCCGAGCCGCCTTCCGCAGCAGCGACCTGGTGATGCGCGCCCGCGACCTCGTCTACCACCTCGAGTGCTTCCGCTGCGCCGCCTGCGGCCGCCAGCTCCTGCCCGGCGACCAGTTCTGCCTGCGGGAGCGCGACCTGCTCTGCCGCGCCGAGCACGGGCCGCCCCTGGACGGCAGCGGCGCCCGCGGGCCGCGCAGCCCCGCCGGGCCGCACCTCGCAGGTACCGGCCGCCCCGGGCGCGGGCGGAGGGACCGAGGGGGCGGCGGGGCGTGCGCGCACCTCGCGGGTCCCGGCTGCCCCCAGAACGCGGGGTGCGGAGGGATGGGGTGGGGGGGGTTGGAGGGTCGCAGCCCCGACGGGGCGTGCGTTCCCCGCCGCCGCGCACCTCGCGGGCACCGGCAGCCCCGGGTAGGGCCGGAGGGGTTCGGGGGGCGGCGGGGCTGACGGTGCCTGCGCTCCCCGCCGCCGCAGAGCCGGTGCCCGGGCGGCCGCCCGCCCCGCGCCCCCCGGCGCACAAAGCGGCGGAGAAGACGACGCGGGTGCGAACGGTGCTGAACGAGAAGCAGCTGCACACGCTGCGGACCTGCTACGCCGCCAACCCGCGCCCCGACGCCCTGATGAAGGAGCAGCTGGTGGAGATGACGGGGCTCAGCCCGCGCGTCATCCGCGTCTGGTTCCAGAACAAGCGTTGCAAGGACAAGAAGAAATCCATCCTCATGAAGCAGCTCCAGCAGCAGCAGCACAGCGACAAGACGGTGAGCGCCCGCCGGGGTGGGAGGGAGGTTTTGGGGGGTCCCGGCAGCCGCGCTGAAGCCCCGTCCGCCCGCAGAGCCTGCAGGGTCTCACCGGGACGCCGCTGGTGGCCGGGAGCCCCATCCGCCACGAGAGCGCCGTGCAGGGCAGCGCCGTGGAGGTGCAGACCTACCAGCCGCCCTGGAAGGCGCTCAGCGAGTTCGCCCTGCAGAGCGACCTGGAGCAGCCCGCCGCCTTCCAGCAGCTGGTGAGCCGCCACGGTGGTGCGGGGGCAGCAGGGGACACGCACCGAGCCGGGCCGCCCCATCGGGCCGCGGGCAGCCCCCGGGTGCTGCGGGACGAGGCGGGGATACGGCGCAGACCGCGCCGGGCCGGCCGCCCCGTCGAGCCGCAGGCTCTGCGGGTGGAGGCGGGGGGGACGCAGCGTGCCGGGAGCTCTCTGCCCCGTCGGGCTGCGGGAGCGGGAGGGGGACGCGGACCCTGCACTGACGCTCTCTGCCCTTCGGACTGCGGGTGGAGGATGGCGGAGGGGACACCGCGCTGACCCCCCCTCGCCCCGTCGGGCTGCGGGAGCCGGCGGGGGGGCACCGCGCCCGCCCCGGCCCTCACCGCCGCTGCTCCCCCAGGTGTCCTTCTCCGAGTCCGGCTCCTTGGGCACCTCCTCCGGCAGCGACGTGACCTCGCTGTCCTCGCAGCTCCCCGACACCCCCAACAGCATGGTGCCCAGCCCCGCCGAGACGTGAGGCGGCCCGGCCGCGGGACCTCCGCATGCCTGCGCTCCCTGCATGAGACACCCGGCCCCGGGCCGCTCCCGGGGCGCCGGACAAACGCCTTTGTTTTTTAATTACTCCTATTTAAAAACAAACAAACGAAATATGTTGCCGACGGCCAAAAAAACCACCGGGATCCTCGCTGCCTTCACCAGACCGGAGAGAGAGAGAAAGAGCCCCCGCCCTGGTTATTTCGTTGCTTTGGGGTTCCCCCCCTTAACCCCCTCGCGGATTTCGATGTTTCTTTTCCCCAAAGAAACGTGGATTTCGCCGCTGGAGCCCGGCACGGTGACAGGCTGCCTCGCCCGATGGCTTTTCTTCCCTTTGTTGGAAGGAAAAGGGAAAAATAAGTACAGAAGGGGGAGAGAATCCCCCTGCGCCGCCTTCCCGCGGGCGCGGAGCCTCCAGCCTCATCTCACGCCGGTGCCTCCCCGGGCCCCGCACGATCGCTGGATAAACGGGACACGGAAACGCGACTTTTCTTTCTTTTATTATATATATTTTTTTTTTACCGGGAAAACCAACACTAAAAATGTAAATTATCGAAGGACGGAGGACGGATTGTTTGAGCCTTTAACGAACAAAAAGTAAGTTATTGTTATTTATTGTCAGAGACAGCGGGTGAATAGTGGGGTAAAATATTTTGGACTTAATAAAAAAAAAAAAAAAACGGAGACGAAACGAAAAGCGAAGGATTGAAACGAAAAAAAAGGGTCGGGAGGGCGGGGCGGGATGCGGGGCGGCCCGCAGCCCCGGCTTTGCGGGCACGGCCTCCTCGCACCGCATTAAGCGGCTTTAACGCGTATTTATAGCCGGGGGAGCTGGGGCGGGGGGAGCGGAACGCGGGGCCCCGATCGGAGGAGCGGCCCCGGCCCCGCCGACCCGCCCGCACCTGCAGCTCCCCGAGCCGGGCTCCGTCCTCCCCCGAGCCGGGCTCCGTCCCGGTCCCCCCTCGCCCCTGCCCGGGCCGTGGCTCCGGCAGCCCCGCGCCGCCCAGCCCGGGGCTCGGTCTCTCTCTCTCTGTCGATCCCCGTCCTCGTTTCCCGCCGTTACCTGAGGGGAAGCGAAGCGTTCCCGCCCGCGCGGAGCCGCCGCTGAGGGACGGACGGGCCGCTCCGGACGGGCCGCTCCCGAGGCGCCGCTCCCGCTCGGGGCCCCGCGCCTCGTCCCGAACCGGCGCAGAATCGCCGCATGAACGGGGCTTCAAGTAGCTGGGAAGTCACCTGAGCAGCCTTTTATTTTCCCTCAGAGGAGCCCTTTTTTCTCTTAGAGTCCTTTTTCTCCCTCAGAGGAGTCGTTTTTCCCTCAGAACACCCTTTTTTTCCCCCCCAGGAGGAGCTCCTTTTTCCCCCTCAGAGAAGCTCTTTTTTCCCTCAGAGCCCTTTTTCTCCCTCAGAAGAGTCGTTTTTCCCTCAGAACACCCTTTTTTTTCCCTCTGAGGAGCCTTTTCTCCCCCCTCAGAGAAGCCCCTTTTTTCTCTCAGAGTCCTTTTTCTCCCTCAGAGGAGTCGTTTTTCCCTCAGAACACCCTTTTTTTCCCTCAGAACACCCTTTTTTTCCCTCAGAGGAGCCCTTTTTTTCCCCCCAGAGGAGCCCTTTTTTCCCTCAGAGTCCTTTTTCTCCCTCAGAGGAGTCGTTTTTCCCTCAGAAAACCCTTTTTTCCCCCCCAGAGAAGCCCTTTCTTCCCCCCCGGAGAGGCCCTTTTTTCCCCTCAGAGAAGCATTTCACCCTTCCGGGAAGCCTTTTTTCTCCTCTGAGAATCTTCTCCCTTGTGAAGGAGTCTTTTTTTCCCGCACTCCGAGTAGCCCCTTTTTCCCCCTCAGAGGAACTCTTTTTTTTTTTTTTTTGCCCCTCAGAGGAACTTCTTTTTTTGCCCCTCCTCAGAGGAGCTTCTTCCCACTCAGAGGAGCCTCTCTCCCTCTCTGAGGAGCCGTTTTTCCCCCCCTCCAAGCCTTGAAATCACCGCCATCAACACAAATACATTGACATTTTGTAGTGCACTGTCCACGCTACAGTCCAAATAAGTTATTTTATTACAACATATATAGAACGTGTTTTCCATTTGCAACCGTGCTTGCGCAGTGCGAGTACCACCACATCGCAGGGCAGAGAACACCCACACCACAACAGAGGGGAAGGAAACACTCAAATTATCAAAATTACAAAACAGAACTGGAAAGTATCTACAGGTTATAAATAGTGCACATTAGGTATCTATAGCGTTTAAGTGTTTGATGTATCAAAAACGTTTCGGAACAGCCTTTGGGAGAAGGTAGCCAGCAGGGCCTGGTCGGCATGCCGACATTAGTGATTCCAAACCCAAATGCAACACTCATTTTTTCAAGAAGAACTGTCGGGCTTCTTCCCAGGACTGGCGGGGGAATCTGTTGGACAGTTCAAGGTAATCTTGAGAGTGGAAAAATTTTTCTGTTGAAGACAGAACATAAAATTACCAAGATACTCTCTCTTAAGATGGCGATAAAACAAGAATAATGAACGGCCAATTCGAGCTACTTTAAGTCATTGAATTCCCTTCCTCCCTCCCGCTCCAACTTCTCAACTTTCAGGGTGACACTGGCTTCAACCTGGGGGCAGAGGGCTCTGATGAGCAAAGGCTTATGTTTTTTAAACTTCTGGATCAGGCTCTCTGCTTTACGCGTCGGGTCACTCCACATCTTTACACATTACATGTTTGGGGGCCAATTCAGCCTCGTTGGAGCTCAGGCAGCTCTCACAGCGCTCCCTCTGCTCAGCTGCTGCTTTTTCCACAAAGGGCTGCTGAGAGGTTTTGCTCCCTGGTTCCCCCAAAGCCCACAGCCCGATCACCACCGCAGCTTTCACTCCTACGAGTGCTGCTGGTGACGTGGATGGACACACGTGCACAGGTTTGTGAGGTCCAGCCCTTCGAGCCGTGTGCCTCAGCGCAGCACCCAACAATCAAACCTGCGCTTTCAAGTTTTATTCTGAGCAGTGTTACTGTTCCCATTTGGGTTTTGTGGACACAATCCTTCACATTCAAGTGATACAACGGATAAAAATAATCCTGCTTACACTATCATTAAGTCAGTTTCTTTTTTGCAACCGGAGAATGTTTAGAAATTCCACTTGCATGTCGCCACATAGTTATCTTTGTTTAACAGTTCACCCAGCTTCAATGGTGAAAATAAAAAGCAGTTTTCCACTTCGATTTTACACGTTTCTCAAGCAGATTCTCATGCAAACACAATCCTGGGAAGTTTATGCTGCAGACACTGCACGAGGCTGCTTCAGACTATGAGGAATATTGCTGACAGTAAAAATCTCCATAAATTTGTTATTTTATATTTTATAATTTATTTTTAAACACAAGCTTATATTTTAGACCTAGGACTGCTCATATTCTGCCAAGCGTTCAGCAAAATGGTGGATGATTTCTGCTTGCCGTTAGGGAGAAATGACTGGCCGAGCCATGTACTTCATGTAAAATATGGGCAACTCAAGACCAGATTCCCATTCAACACGCTCAGATTTCAGATGCATTTAACAAGTAATTGCCACCTTAGCTGAGAATCTTTCAGATGTTTAGTACAAAGAGGTCAGCTGCATTTTACACAATATTTACTATTACTGAGGGGAAAAAAAAATATCACAATTCTTCTGCAAACTTACAAACTTCACAGTAATACTCAGGACAGTATTTCACTAATTTTTGGCTCCCTATGTGTATTGGCACAGCTGCATCGCTTCTGCAACCTAAAACGTCCGAAGGTAGCTTTTGTGGCAGCTACTTTAATATGTACACGTACAGTATCACATTTTAAGACACGATACCCCATAGCATTTAATAAAGATTAACAGTCAGAATCCCTGACATGACAAGCAGCAGACTGGAGGACACGAATGTTTAACTCAGAATGTAAGCCAGAGAGCCTCTCCCCAATGTCTAAAATCATTTTGGAATTTACTGTATTTCTTTCATTGTGATGCAGATTCAGATAATTTAAATCACCATACCCCTCTGCTGAGATAACTGATTATCCGTTTGGCCTGAATTCTGTGCAAAGTCCTACAGGGAAAAAAAACAACATTAGCGTCAGGTTCTCAGATCTTACATCTGAGGAATTAAAACAACATTTCTGTGTCTTCATTGTCACTGAAAAATACTGATACTTTATGAAATCTGTAAATTAACACACTCTGGCTTGTTTGCTACATATCATAACAGAATACTGCCAGCACTTACATTCTGTAATATACAGTGGATTTTTTCCTACCTTTCTTTATATCTTTTTCTTTTAAAAAAAATATTCAAGAGAAAAAATAGGGTTTAAATATGTTCTTAGGAAACAGATATTATCATGACTTTTAATTTAAAAGAACATTCAGTATAGATGTGTTTCTCTAAATGGTGTTTTAGCTTTCTGCTCCTGACTGCAAACACGCTCTTATAAAATTCTTGCATTATCCCAGTTTCACCGGCTGTGCTCCCGAGTGAACTGGGAGCCTGTGCTCCTGATCTCCTCAGAGTGAGGGCAGTTCTCCCACGGCCGTGCCCACGGGCTGGCGCTGCGGCCGAGGGGCAGTGGATCTTGGTGCTCAGCGTGATGTGCAGTCTCTGCTATTGACAGGATGCGGCCTCCTCCACAGTCGGCAAAGACACCCACCAACTTTGCTCTAAACACTGCAGGATGATGCAAATCGGCTGCCCCAGCCCGGAGAGGGCTGTTAGGATCCTGTCTGTTGTTGGGGTATTCATGGAGCAGAGACAGTATTAATTGCCAGAAGAGATACAATTTAGCAAATCAGAAATAATCCTAAATGTCTGTAATTATTGCAGTACATCTAGGAACAGAAGTAACAAAAATGTAAAGGATGATGCAAACTTCAGATGACTCAATAGATCTGCTGGTAGGGAGGTATAACACAGGTCGTCGTAAAATCCAGCCATCATTTCCCTTTGATTTACGCTGCACACAGTTAACACACTGTATTTAAATATCATATTTGTACACACCAACAAACTTTTATGCAAATGGAGCTTCTTTTCACGTTCCTTGGCACAGGAAGAACCTCATTTTCTAGTCACAGGGAAACATTTTGCAGTCTGTCCGAAACCTTCTGCTGAAGCAAATGAGAGATTTGCTTGACAAACAGCAGCGACTTGAAATGAAAGTTCAGAGACAAGTTCCTCCTACATGTGCGAGTGCCTGAGCTTTCCTTGTGTCCTTTCAGAGTCGTTCCCTGTACGTGCATGAGTGCACGTGCAACACATAGTATGTTGACTTGGCACCTGAGATACGCCTCTAATTGGAAATCAAATTAATTACGTTGACTCTTGTAAATACACTTACGCCTTGCTGTGGCTACTGGGGATTTAAATGCCTTTCTCTCTCTAACAGCACAGAAATCAAGGTAAATAACCTTAATTATTTATGTAGGGAACACTCTCCTCCACTCATGTTTTTTGGCTGAAAAAACCAAACTGAACTTGCTGCATTTACTTACAATGCTTAAATTATTATTTGCCACTGCAGCTTCTACACTGAAATTTGTAGTTTCACTATAAAGTAAAAGATGAATTTTAGCTTTGTGTTTAACCAGAAGCTATGGCAAATTATTTCAATGCTAAATTCCAAACCTTTTTCTTTTTTTTTTTTTCAAACTGCTACGCAATTATTTTAGTATTAAAAGGATAAAATGTGGTTTCCCTCAGAAGACTGATGTTATACTAAGACTTTTAGGAAATATTTAGTTCTTGTGCCTTCTCTCTCAAATCCCCATAGTCTACCCTAGAACTAGCTGTAAGGCACCAGGAAAAAAAGAGATGGACTAACATTTCTGTATCAACAACAGTAACTTTCAGGTGACTGACAGAATTACTAGACTCCTAAAAGCATATTATTTTCTAATAGCAGAGTGTTTATGAAAACAGCATTTATTCGCTGGGAACACTCAATAAAATGTATGGAAAACATGAGGCATGCATAAAATTGAATACATAAAGCACAGCGTATAAATTCAGACAAAGGGGATGAAAGTGCTGTAAATCCTTATTCAAAACAATATTCGTAATGACCTCAGTGGCTTACTGTCAAAAATAAAGATTGCGAGATCAGACCGGTAACATATGTTCTGTGTATTTTCTGCATAAAATATATACACTTCTGCTCAGCTCTCCCTGTAAATCCATTGTACACAGTATACAACTGAACATTTGTATGTAAACAGACTAATATAAAGATTTCAGACACGCTATACATGCAGTAGTTTTTAAAAAAATAAATATGTTAAGAATTGGCCTGTAATAGCAGAATCTACATCAAATCTCTCTAGCAGGTCCAATAACTTTAGTGAAAACAGGATTCTGCATGTGATAGTGAGAACCTAGACTACTCGGTAACCTTTTAGTGCTTTAAGATGCCTCAAGTACAGGCATAATCTGTGGTTTGAAAAGAGCTGCAGAGAATCTTAAAGTCCTTGAATGCTGTTTACATGTTTTCCTGAAGTCAAATGATTCCCATATCCATAGCAAAGGCAAGGAAAACCCTGCCCATCGCTGTTAGGTTACTGCAATAGCTACCTGAATGAAGGTGGCGAGCAAAACACAACTCATCTCCTGCTCCAGGATGATCTTGTTCTGTGGGTTGTTGTAACAAGCAGCTATTAGTGAAGGGAAGAGCACTTTGATTAAACGAGGATCACTGAAATACTGGAAAGGCAACTGGCAGAGTTTCTGCAGCACCGTGGGGTGACGGCCAGACTGTACAATGATCTGAAAATACAAATGCAACAGAATTAAAACACATGATCTAGCTGTTCTTCTCTTCCTGTTAACCACCAAGGGTGCTGAAGTCATGCTAAAAAAATGAGCATGGCTGAGGAATAAATACTAAAAATAAAGCTTATAACGTTTAGTCCAAATACCTTCTGGTTTAGTGTGCAAGTATTATTTTTATTGCAGAGGAACACAAAGAATATAAGGCTGTGAAATCTCTTTTCCCAGTATTGCCCACAAAGACAGTAAGTAAATGAGAAGGGGCTTAATCTGCAGATTACAATAAAACAGATAATTTAATATCTTCATGAAAAGAAAAAGCATTATAGCAAAGGGACTATTGTAAGTTAGAGCTATGAAACAAAAACCCCCAACTCCTGCTATTTGAACATAGGAGGCATGTCTGTAGGGAAAATAAGATCAAGAAAGAGATCCCTGGGACTGTAAAAACCCGCTGCAGCTCGATCATCCTTCACTAGAGCGCTCTCTGGCAATTAGAGGGGACTCTGTTTCACGGTAGACGTCTGCCGCGCATTCTCAGGCACCAACAAGAAAAGGTGATTGTAAGCTGCACAGCGAGGAGTTTCTGTAAGTAGAGACACAGAAAGATCCTCCCATCTGTATTCCTTATCTTGGTTTCTATCAGTGCCATTGGCTCTAAAAGGAGAATTGTTTAGATAAATGGGACTGTTGTCATGAAGCAGGCTAAGTTTACAACTGGGTACCTTGGAAGAAATAAGGCAATACTATTACTGGTATCCTGCAAAGGAACCCTTCCAGTTTACTTGATATTCTTATAAAGTCTGTGTGATAAACTAAAAAAATGCCCAAATCGGATCTGTTCCAAGTAACCTCGATTAGACAATTACAATATGAAAGAGCCGTCTGACCCAAAGTTGGCTTTTCAGCAAAGGGGGAACCTCCTATAAGGCTGGAACACTGTAAAACTTAGGGTCAGGACTGTAAATTGTACTTGGAAAAACACAATTTTACAGGTACACACCCAGACAAGACTGCATTCAAATTAAAACCAGAAGGACAGAAAGAAGCAGTTGAGACCACAGGCACATAAATTACAGGGATTTACAAGTTTTCAAAGCACTTTTAACAATACCTTCAGAGCACTCTCTCAGTTGATAATGCAGTTCAGTTTAAAAACAAGATCAACAAAGCAATAGTTTGCATTTTTTTCAGCTTGCAAGCTCAAAAGACACCGAAAACCTTTCCAAATACTGAAAAGTCTTAATGCCCTTAAAGACAGGAGGGATTTCTAAAAGACAGCCAAATATGTGACAATAAAGCATACATCTGGACATTGTGCTGAGGAAAATATCACTGAAGCATTTGGATGATTTCAAAATTAACTGTCGGCTACCACCCTGGAAGCTAGAGGCTGCCTTTCTGGTTCATGGTTACTCTTTTAATTGATTTTTTTAATTAACTGGAGTGGTTATTATATAAATCTATGTATTTTTATGGTAAATTCTACAATCAGAAAAGTACTTAAATTCAGTAACTGTACTAAAATAATTAATTGATATTTCAGATTCTGGACAGAACAGCAGCACTCCTGATTTCTTTTTAACATCCATTGTACACTTGATGGACAGGCAGAGGAAAAAAGGGTTTTGGGACTTTTCATTTTTCATTTTGCACTTCCCTTCCTTTATCTGTTCTAAAAATGCAATGGATAATGAGTAAACCCTTGTCAAAAGCAGTGAAGATATCCAAACAGCTTTCATGGAACTGTCTTTTCAACATTTTCACTCCTATGATGTTACCAACATTAAAGATAGGAAGGTACGCACAAGGGCTGTGGATTGTTTTAATCTGGTGTTTATCACATGTGGAATCAATTTAATGATTTCAGCCCATTGTACTAATGCAGCTTCTAAACCTGAGACACTGTATTATGCACTCTGAAGAAAAAATCATGAGTCACCCTTACTGGAAAAAAACGCTGAACATAAACCTCTCACAGAGCGCATGTTCCTTGTTTCACTGTTAACTGGTGGAGAAAGTGGAATTCAGCTCTTGACTTTGCAGATGAACAATGAAGAACACAAACAAAAACTTTGCCTCCAACTTCTTTACTGTGGAAAAAGACTTCTCTTTCTCTTTCTCTTCCTTTTCCTCTTCTCCTCTTCTCTTTTCCTCTTCCTGCCGAACAATGTCAGGGATCTGTGATCATACATCTTACAAAATGCTCCATATGTAATAGAAAGGCCTTGCTGAAACTCAGTGCAGGCAGCTTGCTTTCCCTCCTGCCACACGCTGGAAACCAGACACATTTGCCTAGAACTAGCTTTTCTTCTTGCTCTCTGTCCAGCCTGAAAAGTCAAATACGCCTGTCAAATGTAACAAGATCCTAATTAAATCACTGCATTTCTGTACAGCCAAGCATTTAAGCACCTGCTGAACTTCAGATACGTGACTAGGTGCCACTAATATTTGCTTGTGGTTTTCTTTTGCAGAATTGAGCTCTCTCTATCAAACTAATACAAGCTACGTATTCTTCTTTTCTTTTAACATATTTCTTAATAACTCACATTAATGTTTTCTATATTTTATTAATAAATTTCGCTTACCCTCAAAATCTATAAATATTCACATGATTTCATTGGTTTTGCCTGTGTTTAGCTTAAATAAATTCCAAAGATGATGTACTTGCTCAGTTTAGCTTATTTTTGGCCCAACACAGCAAACACTAGAACAACCTTCAGACACCCAAACCACGCACAGGATAGACACAACAGGTATGGTTCTGAAATGCTGAACTGACGCAACCTCTACACCGTATAAGCTGAAAGTTTGCAAGGCTGCACAGTGTATCTCCCTCCAACTCCTGATCTTGTTTACTTTTAAACTTTGCTCAAAGTCACCTTTAAGCGTACAGTTCTCCCTGCTTGGCCTGACTGATTTTCCAGCTTTCCCATACTACATAAGCTGAATTTGCGCTCGCCGGCTGCCCAGCACAATGACTGATGTGATGACCTGTGGGAACCTGTTACTCAGCAACACCTTTCAAGGTTGCCTATCCGTTATCTTCTGTCACTCCCACCAGTTTATGGCCTTCTGCAGGTCGTGCTAATTTGCTTAATCTCCACCAGCCAGAGGGTCAGGCACTCTCTTCTGCCCTACCAGGCAATCCCTGCTCCCGTGTGACTCTCTGGGAAGTGCACTCTGCACTCACAAGTGTAATAATCATCCTGATCCACCACCCTGCTGTTTCTGAAGGTTATCATTTAGGAAAGCATCATTCAGGAAAGTATCATTCATGATTTCTAAGTTACTAGATGTTTTTTCCTCAAGTTTCCTTGGGCCAATATTCACGATGCAGCAAACTGGCCATTTGCTGCAATTCTTCTAGCTGCGAAAGTCTGAAGCGGTATAAAAGTCAGCCTTTCAAAACAGACTGTGGTGATGAAAGCCAGCAATACGCCACACAGCACTTGAGCAAGAAAAAAGGACAATCAATCAAAAAAATTAAAAGCTCCTTATGGTATGGAACAGCAATAAAGTTGTGAGGGGAACTCATCACTTAGCTGGGAGAGAAAGCTTCCCTGTCACGTAGGTAGGGCGTCTGGCTACAGACCTGAGGCGACTGCTGGAAGGATATTCCATGTAGGATTCTGCAGTTCTTCCCTGGATTCCCACCAGGATGGCCTCACCAACCTTCCTCTCCTGCTCCTGCTCCCGAGCACCTTGCAAAGCCAATCTTCACAGGACTGAAGGCCTTTGCTACAGAACTAACAAACCATATGGACCCAAATTGGTCTGACTGGCTATGATTTCCCTCTGGGTAGCAAAAGGAACGGTGCAGCTCACTTAATTTTTCTGTGAAGCTCCAGGGTTCCCAAAACAACTTCCTGATGATCCTGCAGGGACAAGATTCATAAAAGTCCAGCTTGTTTCCTCGCCTGCAAGGGCAGGGAGACAACTGTTGGCACACACAGGGGCTACCTTCAGTGAGAGCTGGCAAGCGGAATATGCTGTGATGAACACCTCCTGATTCCGTTTATGTTTTGTACATACAGATTTGTCTTTCACTTAATCTTTCTCTGTATTCCTTTTTATCAGGAATGAAAACTACAGTTACACTTACATGCATATGTATGATTTTTTGTTAAAGCAAGGTAATAAAATCTTTGTAACTGGTAAGATCCAGAACTTTGAGTGACACAGCAGTAATACAGAATGCATCAGCAGTTACCTCTCAAATCAGAAGTAAAACCTTACCAAGACAACAGTTACAAGAAAATGAGTATAAGGAATCCTCTAGTCTTTGAAACTGTCTTCATGATGGGGTAACTCAGCTTGTAAATATCTTGTAAGTAATAAACAGAATTTTCACTGAGAAAAATGTCGTGTCAGCCAGAAAGTTGAAGAATGACTATGCAAAATATTGAACAAATATTAGAAATTGAACTGATAATTCATATATACACACCATTCTTATATATGTCCCAATTTGACATGTAATACAAATGCAAGCTGCTCATTTTTCAAGAAATAATAAGTCAATCAAATTGCCTTTTTTTAGAAATGAAGTAGTATTTTTGGTGCCAATCTAAATTTCAGTTTCCAAGTTGTAATTGCACACATTTTACACATGTAAAGCATTAAAAAGGAGAAACTAATTGAATTTAAAACTTTGCCTGCAACCTGCCAGAGATTTACAGAAGATTAAGATCAGAGATTGCTTTCCAATGGCTCTATGTATGTATGTTAAATACTGTCAGATAGTTTACTGCAAATATCAAATAAAAAGGCTCATTCTCAGACCCAGAAGTTTTTGACTCCGTGGGTACTACACACAGTTAGCCCAGGATTATTGCAGAGGGGAAGTGCTGATTTTTAGAGCAATATTTAGTCTAGTTCTACTGATGGATTTAGGCTTTCTTGTTTCAGTTGGATACTTGCAGCTCTGGGAAGGCATCATTCATGTCAGTTATTTCTGTCCATACATACCATAAAACCACTGGAATTATCTTTCCAAGAGGCTAATTAATTTCCTGGTCAGGAGGAACAGGAAGCCAGCAGCAAGCTTTTTGTCTATGCAAAGGCAAAACACAGAACTGAGAACTGAGTGTTCAACTGAGTCAGAAAGCCAGGTTCTGAACAAACTAAACTGCACTAGACCAGAGAATCCGAACATTATTATTATGAGTCAGTAATTATCGCTTACTTAAGATTATCCATACATTTAGAAAACTACAAGACATTTATCATGTGTCTAAAATGATACTGATAAACACCATTCTATTCAATTATTTCCGTAAACGTCGCTTCCCCCCCCACCAAAATAATAACAAAAATAATCTCATCACAATATTCCAGCTTAAAAATGCGTTGGTCTGAGCCTGGCAAGCAGCTGTTCTCCTCCTAGTAGTCAGAGATGATATCAATTCAAGCCTAAGCCCACAGCAGGGTACGTTTTTAACTGGCCAAGGCAGCTTCCCTTGCTACCAAAGGAAGGTGCTAAACAAGATGGTGCATTTGCTATGCGACATTCCCCACATCCATTTTGGCACAGCAAGCAACGTCGCCAAAGATAATCCATTGCTCTGCCGGTCCTTTAAGTCTAGGGCTGGGGGACACAGCCAGCAGAGGCCCTCAGAGACCTCCAGGGTAGACAGCAGAGCCCTCGGCCCAGGCTAACCCAGCAACGTGGATGCGTACTTCCACCTGGAATGCTTGATGAAGACTTCCCACAAACACAACTGGAAGACATGATTTAAGCATTGTCAAACAGCAACACCCTACGTGGTGGCTTTTCACAGCAGACACTGTCAGTGTTATCTTGTCCCATGATTTCCTTTATCATAAATTCCCCATTGCAGCAACGATTCTGCAAAAGCTTATTTTTTGTTGAGCTGACACTTGACTGCAGTCACCAGTAACACGTTTGTATATAAAGGTGTAGAGGTGTGCTGTCCACACAACAAAGAGCAGATAAGCTGACAGCAGCCCAGATGCTGCCCCATGGCTCTCCTACTACATGTTAACTTGATCATACTGCTTCCTTATTATTTGTATTCTTTTTGCTGTATCTTAACATTACATCATCATTTGTGCTGTTAATATATGCAATATAAAAATGTGGAAACTTTGGGAGCAAATGTGTTGCTGGCCTCAGCGGCACTGCTAGGGCACAGCCACCATCAACCAGACCTGCAGGGGTAGCGGGATGTCCGACTAACGAGACAGAGATGATGTCCAGCAGGTCTTAGCTGCCATCTGAGCACCTGGAACTGCACATATGCTGACAAGTCTCTCCAGTAACAGAGGAACGCTTGATTGCAACACTGTGGCATGAAAATAGCATGACTTACCAGTCCTTTCTGTAGCCTATCAGTTTCTTTTGTCCATGGAAGAAAGGAAACTGCTTCTTGCTGCTTAAAGATAGCAGAGAAAGGCTACCTAGGAGAGAACTGAAATCTGTAGCCACAAAGTCCCCCTAATGTCAAGATCTGAACAAAACTTTTCAAATCACTGAAGTGCAATGCTCTCGCCTGACTAACTGTGTGACTATGTGGTGTTCTTAGCACCCTCCAGTCAGGCTGGTGGGTTTTAATAATTTTGAGAATGCACTGGAAGCTGTAGGTCTTTTATCAAACAAAAAGTAAGATAAAATTATAGCAAAATGAAGCAGATACAGAAAAATGGAGTTGAATTAGAAACTCGTGAAGTTTAAAACTCCCTGAAGTGAAACCCTCCTCAGCTCTTGGAGAGGTAAAACTCCTTATGAAATGGTGCATTCCACAGGTACATGGACAGCAATTATCACCGTGAGCTGAATTAACTGTCTAGAAAAATAACCTTCTTAATAGAATTTCCTTTTATTTTTATGAAATGAGGCATTAAAATATGCTCTTCTACTTGACTGTGTTCTTCTGTTGTAACGTATTTCACGTTCAGATGCAATTTTCTTGGAACAGCCCGGGCTAAAGAGCTAATGGTTCTCTGAGGGGCACTCCTTGCCTTTCCCACTATCTTATATGACCTCCAGTTCCAAACTTGAACATGGCCATTATAAACATTTGGATCCTAAAACCGTATGGTCGGTATGGGAACCATTAATGTTTCTTTTCTATTTATTTATCATTTCTATAAATGTCAATTCTCATCTGTACCAACTAGCAACTTTATCAAACAGGAACTGTGCATCTGATCTCTGCAACTACACAGTGTTCCACCAAACAGTTAAATCCTTTTGTTTGATGTCAGGTTATTTATAACTTTGTAAAAGAAATAAGTCCTTATATTAGTAGTCCAGAGTTTCTCTTCAAAGTCAGATCTGCATTATTTCTTTGCTTCTATATAAACAGATCTCACACTGCTAGTATTCAATCAGCAGAATATGTCACCACTCAGGCTCTTCTTCTGTTTTAAGGTCAAGCTCTTTTCTTTCCATTTTGCAAACTCTGCTATTGGCAAGGCTCTGAGCAAAGAATGTTCTAAAGCCCTCCTAACAGTTATCAGAGCACCATTTCCATGCAAAAACAACGTTCCAGAATTCTACATTCAAATTTAATAATAAGAATTTTGTCTATTTGAAAATTTCCAGTGTTTATTTTCTTAACATCACATGTAAGCTCTTGGAGAGATGATAGCACAGTTCAGAAATAACAGCAATCTTGCTATAAACCACATGATAAGCATTGTCCTTTCAGAGCCAGCTCTATGGCTTAAGCACACAGCTTCTTTCATGTGTACAGAAAAAATTACCTGAGCAGTTTTTATGTAATCATCCTAAGCCATTTGAGCATTGAAGATAGGACAAGGGCAAATATAAGCATGTAAAATTGTTTATCGCAAGTGATGCTCATGGGAAATCCAGAGAAAGTGGTTCTTTATACAAAGCTCTTGAAAAAATGTCACCCAAACCAACAACTAACAAGTCACCTTAGTTATAAGATAACAAACTAAGTATCAGGTTGAAATAAATAATATTAAGCAGATATTGTAAAAGATATGCTCCATGGGATGAAAGAAGAATGGAAACAACTCTAATACGTGCTGAGGCCAGTTGTGGCTTTAACACATGCCCATAAACAAAGAGTAATCTAATGCCTGAACAAGAAAAGGAATTAAGGAAAAACCTAACTTTAAAAATGACAGCATTGCAGCACTTAATATATTAACACAAAAAGAAGTGTTAAAACATGTGAGGTTGCTCTCATGCTTCATGTTAATCATATGCTCAAACACGTTGTTAAATTGAAGCATACCACCAGTTTCTAAAAAATGCCATTATAGTGTCCAGAATAACATAAGAGTTTGATCTGTTTAATTGTCATCCTAGTAATTTTTAATCAGGGGAGAGCATTATTATATATCAAATAGATTGAGAAATACAAATAAAACTCCCACTATGCCCTGTCTTAAATCCCTAGGTATTATCCTGAGAACTAAAATCATCGGAATTAGCCCTTGTAAATCTGAGCAATTTTTGAAGATGCCTTCACACGTAGATCACATCTTCAACTTTGATGAACTACTTTTAAATTCCAGCTGCTGCTTTGGGGGTGATTCTCTACTCTTTACACAGATGAAACTCAATTGATGTGAATGGAGAATTCTGGATTGAAAAGCTAGAGAAGATAGAGGACCTTAGTGAACAGGAATTCAAACAAAGCATTGGCAGAAGTTTCTGCCATCATCCTTGAAAACATGGCTAGTTTGGGTCAAAAACCCCAAGAGGCATGAATAATTAAAATACCAGTCTAAAACAGAAAATCTTTTTGTTTCAGAGCATTCTCTTTCTTCAAAAGTGAGTATTTTCAGTCACTCTCCAAAACCCTACTTGCAAGGAAGAATTTTTATTACTAGTACATTTTGTCTTCTGTCTTCCACAATAAATGTAAAGGGTTTGTGAAAATAGCTGATCATCAGCTAAAATGACTGAAACGCTGAGCCATTGGATGTGTTACAGGCCTGGCTGAAGGAAAGCTCCAAACAGCAAGAAAATGTACTTTTCTGCCATGAAAAATGTGCTACAATTTGCTCATTGCTAAGGGGAGAGGAAGACTAGCGAGATTTTCCATGGGACTCCCTTTGCAAGATTTAATGCGTTTTGGTTTTTTTCTTTACAGTATCGCTTCAACCAAGTGTTACTTGAGCTGAAGATGAGGAAATAGGTTTAGGAGACTTCTTCGGGCCTTTTGCAGGCTCCCACCCTTCAGGCAGCATCCAAGGGCTTGGAACAACTGTCAACTGCCTGAGCCCAAAGCTGTGAACACAGAGCAGGCCAGCATCCTCTCCGCATGGGGCCAGAGATGTTGGGAACCGTTGCTGTGGGTCTGCGGAGACTTGGAAAACTTGCAGTTCATGGAAGAAGGCCAGGGAGTTCCCTCACACATGAGGCGAGACAGACAATAGCTCACAAGGCCAGATGAAATATTTGCAGGCTTCAGACTTTGTTTTAAAGTTGTGTGTGAAATTTCATTCTCATGAAAAGGAGAGGCTGGGTGGGAACGTGGCAGAGTGAAGGCAGGCGCTGTGCAAGCTTCTGCATCCATCTCTGCCCACAGACCTCCATGGCCAAACCCAGAAAGTTCTAGGCCCAGGCTGCAGCTGAGAAGAAACTGTTCATTAAGCAGGACTATGTCAGTCTCTGTGGTGTTTTCTCAGTGTGGCCCTGATCTGTGAGACCTGATCTAGGGGGAGGTGTCCCTGCCCACGGCAACAGGGTTGGAACTAGATGATCTTGGTCCCTCCCAACCCAAACTATTCTATGATTCCAGAAAGTCCACTGGGATTAAGCTGAGACCACCAAACCTTTTTTGCTCCTGACCCTGGAATAAGATTAGAATGTTGCTTCCTGGAGGTGGCATTAGCTGATTGCTCTCTGTCCTTATGCTAAGGTTTAGCTATGGACTATATTTTAAGTTGTTGCTTGGGAGCTAAGTTTATGCTTTTGTGTTTACAAATCAAGAAGAACACAATAAGATAAATCCAAGTGCATCTGTCTCTCATATTAACTCCTATACATTTTCTCTTCTCCTACAGGAATCAGCCAGCCATGAACTGAAACTAAATACACTTGATCTCAAGTTAAGTCTGTTCTCATATTAAATAGCCTTCCCCCCACCCTTTCAAAAAAGAAAAGAAAAACGAAATGACAAGATGCATTTTGGGATGTTAGAAATACAATTAATAATTGACACATGAAATGCCAGTCCCACACGCTTGTGCCCTATTTTATTTGCTCGGTCATAGATCACTCTTGAAGAAGTTGTTCATCACTGAGCTCAAATAACAAACAAAGGTGTCTGACAAATCACCTAAGAGGCATCCCCACTTTTCACTGGCTGCCTAGACAGGAATGTCATCTTTTGTGAAGATATTGCTTCACTTAAGTGAATTTATGTGGCCTGAGTAGGTAAGTCTGATAGAGAAAAAACATATATTATAGGCCTGTTTTAATTTACTCCATTTTAACTTGGTGAGCTTAATCCTTAGGGGATTTTTTGTTTACAAGCTGAAGTGCTCCTAAATGGTAGTCAAGACTGTAACTTCATATGAATCACTCACTTGCTGGAATCAGCTATTCCACAAAAGCTACCAGGCATATTTTTTGTTCAAACCTATAAATCTTTAAAAGGTTGTGGGTTTCGGTGGTGGGTTGTTTTTTTTTTGGAAAAGTTTAAGAACATAAACCGACAACCAATAAATGAAATCCATACTCCTAAAAATCCTTCCTCTGAAAAGAAACCAAACAAAAATCAGAATTAAGTAATTTCAGATACCATTTACCCACAAATGTGGACATTAACCATATGGTAACCACTGATTCCTGCATCTTCAGTCCTATATTGTATTTTCAAAAGCTCCGCCTACCAGATCCAAATTGTTCCAGTCACTCCAGAACCCCAAAAGTAACATAAATAATGGAAGTTTAATGACAGCTTCTAGTAAACAACCCATATGGAACCACTACATAATAGTTTTATAACCAGTCTTCCAAGTTTTCCTGTCAACTTCTGATTTTCACAATTTTTCCATTTTAAAAGTATTTTTCTTTCGTGATGCCAGCACTAGAGGAAACTGGCCACATATAGAAACTCAGTCAGCATTAATACTGACAAAAGCACAAAACCATTTCCCTATAGAGGGTAACTTTTGATCCAAAGTCCCTTTGTGTCCCTCACAACCCAGCAGCACTTCGAACCTGAGTCAGGATTTATGTCTGCTGTTTTATGACAAAAGGAAGACTTGCTGCAAGAAAAAAACGCCAAAAAAGTAAGAAAATACAACTATATAAGCAAACCATTTAACAAAAAAAGGGGAAAGATGATCTCGGCACGAAGCCTTTCTTGGGGATTATCTACTGTGCTTCCTTTGTGCTGGCCATGAGGCAGAAATGTCACGATCAATTCTGACTCGGGTCTATACAATATTTTAATGTCTTTGAACATTATCTTCATGATTGTGATACTGCTGTGTGATGTTTTGTATTCTTAAAACAGGAGCAATTCCTCTCCCAGAATATTCTGTAATCTCCCTGTCCCTTATCCCTTTAACCAGAGCTAGCCAGCATGCCTTGTGTTTTGCAATACATTTTCGACATCCATACAGCAAAGAGAAATGTCTAATGAGAGAATGATACTATTAAATCTAATTCCATGTGCTTCCATTTTCCACAAGTGGATTATCAGATATTAACATTTCAATGATTTACCAGTTTACAGTAAGAATAATGCACTGCTCTTACGGACACAGTGCCTAGGGATAAAAAAAGTTTGCAGTGAAGCGAAATCCATTAGACTGGCAACTGGAAGACAAACTTTCGGGGATGAAATCCCCTCTTCAAGAACATGTGGTTTGTGTGTCCAAATTTTTCCAATTGTACTGGTTATTCTAAGTTTTACTTCTATTTACAAACCCTAATTTTATAATTAAGTTTTTAAAAGCTGCAAAGACTTTTTCCAAGCTCTTTCACAGATGGTTTATTTTGCAATTGTAATATGCTTTAGTTTGACAATCTAGAATTATACAGTTCTGTATCCTAAATTCCCTCAAGTTAGTGAGGTTCTTCTAGAGCACTCCACACACGGGGTGTTGTGAAGACTGCAAGAACAAGAGCTATTTTCATTTAAATAAACGCACAGCAGACAAATGAGCAATTTGTTCTTTCGGAGCCTGTCAGCCAAGATCCTGAGTCTGAATATTTGATTTGTGAAGACTTTTCAAATGAAAAATATTCACTAACTGCAATGAATATGGAAAGATTTTTATTCCCAGTACAGCAACGTGAAAGAAGCCAAATCATCTGTCATTCATGTTAATTTAATTATGTGGCCAAATTTAATTGTCCAATATAATATGCAAATGACCTGAGTTGACAGCACATGCTAATTATATTTATTATAATAATTGAATCAAACAATGAAAAGGAATAAAAATGTAATGAAACAGAATGATACTTTTAATTAACAGGAACATTTTAATTAGAAACTGTAATCCCACATTCTAATGTAGTATGATTGGCTTATTCAAAGATTGAACATTATTTTTATTACGCAGTTTAGTTTTACACGTCTGCCCTTACTACCATGGGACTTGATTCCGTATGTTAATAGATTAAACGGTGGCCAAAAAAAGAGAACTAGTTGCCTTGATCACACTTCATGCAAAGCAGCTGCTACAAAGCTGAGCTCCGCTACAGCACAATTACAGAATCCCGTCTCGTGAAATGCAGGCCGTCTAACTCTGTAGTAAACAAAGGTTCACGTGCCGATACAAAACAGACAGTGCAGTCTAGGCTTGACTAATGATGTTAAAGCATTTAAAATACTACAGAAATGCTATTCCCTTTTTGAAATTTTCAGTTTCATCATTGATTTATTTCTTCAGTGACAGCAGCTGCCCTGAAAAAGCTTTCTGAATGTTGAAACAAAATACGACAAAAGGAAAAGAATATTACTAATATATTATATGTGGGCAGAGTCAGCAAAATCATAGGCTTTTTAAAACAAACAGAGCAAGCACTATCAAAACACTTAGGAATGTGTCCCTTAGGAATCCACTGTCCTCATTGCTCCTCGACAGGACGGCTTGGGCCTGGACCAAAAGCCATCAACGGTGAAAATGCTAACTGGGAGCCCAGCCACCATCTCTGTGGGTGTGCAGGGTCCTCCTCTAGTTTGGGGCTGCTGGAAATGGCAGAAATACCAGTCTGGAAGCTACACTAGAGAAAAGAACTTGCCTTTTTAATTTGCCACTCAAGTTAATACAAAGACTTTCACAGAGAGTACAATAAACTCAGACAAACCTTTATTCCATTAAACAACTGGCATATGATGCTCTTGGAATATTAGCTTCCATAGAATGAGAAATATTTAGGAAATTGCCCTTGTATTATTTTGACTGCACAGTGGTAATAATTCACTTATTTAAATCACAGTACTACTACAGGAGGTCAATGCTGAGGTTGACAGGCTGTAAAATTTCCTTTTCAGAAATCTATCTATTCTCCAAACTGTGAAACTGCGAATTTTTGAATAACTAATGCCTTTTTTTCTTTATTCCAGTATGCAGGTTTGGATATTTATCAGTTGATGGGAGTAGACAAAGGAATCACAAAAGGGACACCAGAAACTCACAGAATCACAGAATAATCAGGCTGGAAGAGACCCACTGGATCATCAAGTCCAACCATTCCTATCAAACACAAAACCATGTCCCTCAGCACCTCGTCCACCCGTGCCTTAAACACCTCCAGGGAAGGTGACTCAGCCCCCTCCCTGGGCAGCCTCTGCCAGTGCCCAGTGACCCTTTCTGTGAAAAATTTTTTCCTTATGTCCAGCCTAAATCTCCCCTGGCAGAGCTTGAGGCCATTCCCTCTTGTCCTGTCCCCTGTCACTTGGGAGAAGAGGCCAGCACCCTCTTCTCTACAACCTCCTTTCAGGTAGTTGGAGACAGCAATGAGGTCTCCCCTCAGCCTCCTCTTCTCCAGGCTAAA
The DNA here is from genome assembly GCA_033459285.1 of Clamator glandarius. Classification (NCBI taxonomy): domain Eukaryota; kingdom Metazoa; phylum Chordata; class Aves; order Cuculiformes; family Cuculidae; genus Clamator; species Clamator glandarius. The sequence continues at coordinate 1,695,823 of JAUNZM010000115.1, read as the reverse complement.
CATCCCCAGCTCTCTCAGCTGTTCCTCATAAGGCCTGTTCTCCAGCCCCTTCACCAGCTTCATTGCTCTTCTCTGGACTCGCTCCAGAGCCTCAACATCCTTCTTGGGGTGAGGGGCCCAGAACTAAACACAGGATTCAAGGAGCGGTCTCACCAGTGCTGAGTATAGAGGGAGAATAACTATAAGAATAACGTGAAATACATCAGTTATTGACTCCTTTAAAGTTTGTTCAAATACTAAATCAAAAGAGCTACCAGGCTCTATTGAAGTGTGTTTTCATAGCTTGTCTGGTGTTTCTATTTTTATTATGCTATACTTTTCAGGAGTTCAAGCCTACTATTTGAAAGCTTTCGCTGTGAGACTGATTTTTTATTTTTAGTAGGACGCTGCAGATGATCAACAAGGAAAGAAAGGATTGGAACATCATTACATAACATAAAATTAAACCCTAACTGAGTGAATAGAGAGAGAAGTGAAAACACTAACTGCACCTGAAAATAAAGATGGCAAGCAAGTCTCACTGCCTGCCTTGTAAGGAAAAATACCGTCTTTTTCTAAAAAAGCTGTTCCCCGAATTTTGCGAGAATCTGGGTGAGAAATGAATCCGTTTTTCAAAATGCTTTTTCAAACAAGAAAAAGCTAAACCAAAATGCCACTTCCTCAGTTAAAAGGCTCTCAAATAGGAATATCAGAAACTAAATAAAAAGTTAAGCACATCACACCGAAGCAAACCACTGTAAGACTGGTTTCAATCTAACATACGGTGATTAAACCTGCCTCTTGGAGCTGCAGAAGCCGCCGTGTAATCCTGAAAATGGACTCAGTCCAGGGGTAGAGTGGCAATGGCACACGACCTCAACCCCAAGGGCACACGCTGAAGCCCTCAAGCCCCCGCAGGACCCCCAGCTGGGACACACGCCCACAGACAATGCGTTTCGCATGTACTTACTCTCTGGACTGCCGAGGGCAGCCGCCAGAGCCAGCTGCTGCCGTGGCACGATGCCTGCTCGCCACGGCCGGACCTTCGCCCCCAGGCACGAGCGCGGCACGGTGACAGGTACAACCAACCACTCTAACTGACAGCGGTGGTAGGAAATCCCTCTTCTGTGCTATTCCTGGCACATTTATAGTTGGAAGTCCTCTGTGCAATGAATCACATCTGTTTATACTTCTGTGCCAGAAAAGACATTTTTAAATTGCAGAGAAAAGACAACATTGTCTGCTGGCACTTCTGGATGCCAGCATGAGCCGTTGCATAGCAGTGGGAGTCAGAAAATGGCAGCAATATCACATGGATTCTCAAAACGACCGTGTTAAGAAGTTGTCCACAGTTAGCTCCAGACTCTGACTGGGAGTTGGTTGCACAGGGTAGGAAGGCTGCAGGATCCTCCCTCTGTCCATGGCCAAAGCCTCAGAAACATTTTTGTATAATTATCTGATATAATTATACAATATTTCTGACAGCATTGTCAGCTTCAAGATATCATAACGTTCCAATTATAGCCAACAACTGTAAGAAGGTTATCAAACAGCTTTCCTTTAAACCTTTGCTGACAAGGTGTAACACTTTTCTTCTGCTTTTCAGCCTTACTGAGGGCACTAAACTCTTCTTCCCAAACCTCCACTCCAAAAGCTGAACAAAACCAGGAAGCAGGTGTCACAAATATGGACAAAGGACAAAACAAGTTGATTTACAAAATACAGTATTCAGCTGAATCATACCAAATATCTAGGAGCCATAACACAGCTTCTACATGTCCAGTCAGGTTCATATATTTAAAAATGAAGAGTGAGTGCCAGCTGCTGCCCTGCCCAATCCATCCTGAGATGCTACATACAAGCTGAAGGAACTTAGGAATTTAAGACTAAAATATTCAAAACAGTTTTGAAGTTTTACGTCTGAGTTATTTTAAAAGCTAGTATGAGAGACCATATAGTCCACTGACACAAGTGGACAACAAGCAAGGAAGCTAAAGGGGAATTGCCACTGTTTGTTTGACAGACTGTTTGGTTTGCTACTAAAAAGACGCAAGGAAAAGAATGGCTTAAACCTAAATGATTACCCTGGCTCCCAGGATGATGGGTACCTTGGCATGCGAGGACGTGTCTCCATGGCAGACTAGCTTCGCCAGCTTTCACCATCTGATCCAATTGACATGAAGTTAACTTGGAATTAAAAATATCCCTTGCTAAGGATATGTTGGCAGTAAGTACAGCTAGTTAAAATCAGTGCATTGTCAGCACCATCATCTCCATAAGAACACAGAGTTTGCTTATGCCCATGTAAAATTATTGCTTTTGTGTTAAGATGTAATTTCAGCTTCTCTTTCACAATCACATGGATTTGCACGCACAGGAATCTCAAGCGCTTAAAAAACAACACTAAGGGGATTAGTTTTCTTGAGGGATCCATGACTAAATGTGCACTTGATAACTTCTGATCCCATTTTCCATTTGCCTTACCTGGTTATCTGTGTTGTTTACAGTAAAATAGCCCACACAAATAATGACTTCGTGCAGCAATCCTTCACAGGTATGCTGAGCACAGTACCACAGCAGAGAGCTGATAATGTGCCGGAATGCAAGGGACAGTCCTTCAGCACCTACAATGGACTGAAAAAAAAGCCAAGAAACAGAAATTACAGTCTAGCAGTCCATTACAGAAACTGTGTGCATTACATATATCACACCAGTTGTATCCTTCTGGGTTTTTCGCAAAGTACAGACTGTGTTCTTGGTTGCGATGATGTTGGAGTAGGGCAGAATCAGCTCTCTTCTTTCAGGAACTTGTCATTCACAACTAGACTATAACATTAAAAGTCACAAAAATAAGAATACATTCAAATTGTAAAGGGACAGGAAAAATCTAATACTGCTTAGTTGGCATTCAGTACAGCGTTCGGTTGACCATTTCATTTGACACACATTACATGTTCCAGGAAAACTTAATGCTAATAATATTTCTTAGTAGTAAGCAAAAGAAACCAAACCATCTTCATTTCTGCAAAAGAGCAAAATGCATTTCTCATTAATAACTTGCACTTTAAATGGAACACACAGATTAATAACAAATACTGACTTTTCAAAGATTAAAAGAAGTTAGAAACATCCAAAAGGAGAGAATGTTCAGCTGCAAAGCTTCTTGGGAAGCTTTTAAAAAGTAGGCAAATTGCTGTAATGTGGAGATTCCGAATCAGATTTTATCTGTGAAGCCTACAGCCTCTATTTAATAAACATGTCAAGCAGACAGAGCGACACAAGGTCAAAGGGGAAAGCCACAGCTCAAGGAATGAGCGGGATGGTCTACTAACTCTAATGAAACTGCAATGCAGGCTTGGGAGAAAACCTCTTGCACTTGTGAGTTGCCTTCATTTTATACCCTGTGGCCCGTGTTAAGTACATGTACACAAACTCCTGTTGGTGGTACAGCTCAGTTTTAGGACACTCTAAATCTACCCAGCAAAGGTAGAACCCTTGACAATTAAACCAGACTCAGCCATGGTTCCATCCTGAACCTGAAGCGTTCTGGTAAGTTGGTTTATTTTCAAAATTTAATGCATAATACAGCCACCATTTACTGCTTTACATCATGTAAATGCCACGTTCTCAGGTCCACCCTTATTTAATTAGCGCTGTCCACGCACGCTGTGACCCAGCACTCTGAGTTTAACCTTTCCTGATAACAGCAGGTCAAAGGGCACCTGAGTTTGTGTATAAAAGTTAAACTAATTTTTCAAGAAAACTATGCTTCCTTTTTAGCCAGAATTAATATCAGCCCAGGATCCTGTGTTGTTTCTCACTACCTTCTTTCAATTGTTTAGACTGTCAAATTAAATGAAATATATACCCGCGAGCCATCTGTGCTAATACAAACTCTAGAATACCAGACCTCTTCTGTTAATCAAAACCCCCTATTCTATAGTCCCACTATTGCGTGATAAAACCGTTCTTTAGAGATAATCATCAGACAGCACATAAATATGCTTTCCCCCTCTGCGGTCTCCTAGCCTGCCATATCCCACAGGGTCCAAATGGATAGCAAACTGCCTTAGGTGTATGTTGGTTGTTAAACAGCAGAAACAAATCACATTAAGTCATGGAAAGGGGTAGCTGCTGAGACTACACAAGCGTGTCCGTCCATCACAAACAACATTGTGCCTACAACTGAGGAACAGAGCTAAGCAGATACTTCTCAAGCAGAGCCCTGCATTGATGAACTGAATGAAATAATCCACACTGGGTGGTTTTCTACCTCCCTTTCTGCTATAATTAGTATTCTGCACAATTATATGTGGAATGAATGAGGGCAGACCAGAGGGTTCGGGGATTAATGCTGCGGGTTTGCTATAAATGCCCAGGTACAATGGTACCTGGCAGAGGGGGAAACATGGGACAGCATTCAGAGTGGTTTCTGGGATATTAGGAGCAGCTCCTCAGGCAGTGGGATTTGCTGCAGCCCCCCTACCAGCAGAAGCCATCCCAGTCCACGTTGTACTCGGTGCGATATGCCTGTTAAAACCCACAGCAACAAATACACACCTGCTCTCAGACCCAACAAGCTGTAGAAGAGAACTGCTTCGATATACTTTTATTTATGGAAAGAAGTGGGAGTTAATGGTGTGCGTAAGCATTATTCTACTTGAAACTCCAATAAATATGCTGTCTCTGTGCCCATAAAAGCCCAATGCCCTGACCGGACTGGATCCTGCAGCTGCAGCTACACAGATGAGGTTGCTACACGCAAATTGCTTGTTGCTGTTATCAGAGGTACCAAATGTACTAAAAGTCAGAGACAAGAAGCATGAACTGCAGGAGACGTACCTTATACCGAATTCTTTACTCATGCAAACCTCTTGCTGAGTTTAATGCATTTCAGATGGAGTGTGTGGCACAACTTATATACAAATTGCATATTAAATGAAACAGAAATGTGTTCTGATGAATTGTGCAAGACTGATGTTGCTAAACGTGTTTTGCAAAGCAATGCTTCTTGACAGGTGTTTTACATTAACAACATGACAGCTTTGCCAATTTATCTGAGCAGTACACTGGTATTTACATTTTGTTAGTATAGCAAAATGATTCATTTACCCTGGGAACCTATTCACGGGAGAAGATGCGAAAAGACTTACCTTCACAAGACTCTAAATGTGACCACTTTGAGGGGTTTATTTGTGAATAAAAATGATGAAAAGTTAAATTTCCAGGTTTTTGGACAATAAAATTTTACTTGGATAAAAAAACCTGGCACTGAGTGATTTTCAATTTCAGTTGTAAAATCTTAATGCAAGTAGCCACTGAAAGCACTGAAAAATGTAAATTGTGGTTATAATATAAGCCAGTCCTTTCACGTTAGAAAAACTGTTATTTCATGCTTTTGACCAAGATTTTTATGCTATGGGACTTATTAAATATAAAAAGTACTGTGCTAAAAGAGAGTTTTTTTGAATAGAAGTAGTAGTGGGTGGGATTCAACATTTTGCACAGTCCAAATTTTCACTCCATTTGCCATCGCTATACAGTAGAAACAATACTGAGCAGTTTTAAGCATGAAAAAACTTTAAACATTGAATTGTGAAAGCTTCTTCAATAACTAAGACCTTAAAGATAAAACTTAGTCCAAAAGTATATGCAATAATTAACATTGTCACACTAAGAAGCTGTAAAACATCTGTTACCTGGAAGGCAGGCAGATCAAGAACAGCGAAGCTATTGAAGAAACGTAAACTCTGAATGGCGACCTGGATCGTGTTCGCTGCGTAGCTGTCTTTAGGACTGGCAGTGTTTGGATCAGAAATGGTCCCGTGGAAAAGAACACAGTACAGCATGTGCAAGACTCCAACCAGATCGGTAGATTGCAGAACTGCTGTTAGTCCTGTGGGGTCCTGACGTGCACTGTCAAATACGTTCCCAGACCTGTCAGAGAAACATCGAGCCGGCTGAGGACGAGACCACCGCTCGGGAAGAACGCCTGCCCAAGGTGCAGTACTTCTGTGTCAGAAAAGCAATAAACTGCTACCAAGGAAAACCCTGATGCCTAATGTGTCAAGAAACCGCAACATTTCCAGAAAATGCTTTCAGTAACGTGGCCACCATCCCACACTCTCTTTATCTGAGGCGCAGCTGTTTTGTTAAATATAGTTCCGCATATACTGGTGTCTGTGGGTTCATGATACCAGAGCAGAACCTTGCAAAATTCGACACCTTTAGAGTTGGAAACCTGGGGGCACTTTCAGGGGCTCTACGCAAGCGCTGTCTCGGGTCAGTAGCCTACACCTAACTTTCTTTCTTGCAGCAGCAGCCAGCAGAGATGGGAGAATTCCCTGGAGTCTCCAAGGGCCTCAGTGATGGGCTGCAGGCACCGGAACAAAGTGCCTACCTCAGTAGCAAAACAAGTTACTCGGACCAGATGATCTTAATCAAATAGTTCTGCAGGAGTTCAAGAATGAAGTGGTTGAACAGTTAACAAAACACACTGCTACTTATTTCAGTCAGATGTTATTAGGAGACACTGTTGGGCAGCAAAGCATAAATAAGCATGAAATACTTGAGAGGAACCAGCCCGGCTCCTGCAGATAGAAATGAGGTTTCTTGGATATGTTTTAGGTAGGTATGTAAAATAATGGAGAAGGTTTTTGGGGTGTCTAGGGTATCAGGACAGACAGGCAAATAAGTCAGGATGCCCTTTCCTCCCCACATTCAAACCTTCATAACCCCTCCATGACTTACACTGTTTCTGTTTTTTCACATGGTCACTCACCTAGATGATGATGTGGGACAGTCATTACTAAGGAAGACTAAGATCACTACTTAAAGGCAATACATGACAGGCAAGCAAATAAAGAATAAAGAATAAAGCACACAAAATAATTCCACAAGTTATATATACTGGGTCCCAATTCAACCCCACCCTGTAAATCACATGCACCTCACTACGGATATACATTGGGTCTGTACTGGCAACCAGAGGAAAGACCAAAATATTAAGATAAAGTGAACAGTAATGCTGAAAGTAAAGTACCTCAAAATCTGGTCTTTACCTCAATTACTATACTTCCATCTTTAAACAAAAAAAAAAACCAGAAAAGAAAAAGAAAGAACTGTCAGTCTCCTTGAGGCTACAAAATTTGATTCTTTATATTATCTTTTTCATAATTGAAGGAAAATACAGTGAGAAATATGAGAAAATGTTATAAAATGACACTTTGGATATAGGTATCTTTTCCTTTTGTAACAATTAAAAGCAAAGGAGATGGGAAGGCAGTGGAAACAATGACCACCTTCTAAAACAATCTCAGCTGAATACAGAAACAACTGGATGCTCAGAAGGCTCAGAATATTCCTGTTGGCCAGAATCAGTAAGCAGCTTTTCCTTGAGTAGAACAGCTCTAGATGATCTTTTCAGTAGCTGCACCAGAATCACCTTGCACCACTCGCTCTGCTCCACTGAAGGTGTCAACACAGATCCTGGCTGGGCTGACTGATCCTGCTTTTTATGACACAGATGCTTGTCTTCCAGAGGGCGACTAAACCACCAACCCAGAAACTGCCACGTTGTGGCGATCATCATCTTGCTCTGTCTTTTTCGCTTTCAGTGAGGCAAGAAAGCTATGAGGCATCTCTGCACAGCCTTTGAGGGTTCCTCTCGCAGCCCTGTGGCCAGGTGAACCCCACAAAACAGTATCTGGGTTGTACGCAACTTACTCCACTAGTACCCATCCGCTTCCATTGCTGTTTGCTCACATCTTTCTCTTTAGCAAGCAGTTACTCAGATGACTCCTGCTTTTTATCAGTTAGATCATTCATGTTAGGAATGATCTTATCTGAAATTGGCATCTATGGGTACCATTTCTTTCCAAGTTATTTCTGTTTACAGATTGTGATGTTCAACACTACTGAAAAAGCTTTTAAGCACGGCATCCTCTGTGGCTACTGCAAGGATTCATGTCCTGGTCCTATTTCAGTGACACCTATGCTGTACAAAAAGCACAGGGGACTGCCTGTTACTGTACAAATCTTTAAAAAAAGCAAGCAAATATTTAGGTAAGATAGTAAGAACAAAAGCAATGTAACTGCCTATTTTCCAGTACCTGTGCTGTTACACAAGTGAGTCCTTTACCACCAGTCACCACCAGACCCGCGCTACCACTCCACTGTGAGCATCTGTAGTCAGTTGGAGACAAAAGTGCCTGAGTTTGTTGTACAAGTTCCAAAAATGGGGTCTTTGTTCAATCCTGTGATAGCCAACTGACCTCCTGACAGTCCTTAAAGAAACTGTGCCACAAAACCAGCCGTGCCAGCACTTTGGAAGGCCACTGGCATAGGATTCTCTCAAAATACACGCAATAACACTTGAAAGACAAGCTGAAGTAAATAAAAAAGAGTATTAAAACTGTGATTTGATGCCACTCACCTGCTGCAAAAGCAGAACCACAAACATTCAGCTGGTGATTTGTAACACGCATAACGAGCCTAACATTTACTTTATATGGAATAAAATGGAAAAAATATAGAGCTCTTAGTCTGTTTTGGGTGGGGCTACGCTGCACAACAATTTATGGAATTACTTTCCTTCTCCTATGCCTGGAACCTGTTCCCAAAATCTTCATTTCGAAGCCCTGTGGTCTTTAAGTGTGTGTATTTGACTGGAGTCAGCAGAGACACTTCCTGACCCACCACCTGCTCCTGCCAGCTGTGTCTTGATGCAGATTCCGGCTGCAGTTTCAAGTCGTGTTGGCACATGAACCTGGCTGCAAGCAAGGAGCCCACCTGGATGGCTGCAAGAGGAGGGCGAGATAACAATTATGGGACCACTACAGTTACAACTTTGGTTTGTGTGTCTGTAAACTCCTCAATATTTCTCGCTTTAAAACAGCTTCCGATGCCATTCCTCACTTTAAAACAGCTTTATTTTGCAGCATGCAGTAGCCAAACTGCGCTGTCACTGAACTCCACTCAAGTAACCAGACTGTTTATTTCCACAGTATCACATGAGAGCACAACTCCTTTTGCCAACCAGTATTTCTTAATTTCAATCTTAGATTTTTCAACAGTAGACAACAGAATAAACTGCCTATGATCAATGATAACCCCAAATTAATTACTGCTTATACCTCACCAAATTTCTGGTGTCTGTATGTGATGAGAAGATTGACCAATTTTACTAAAGGTTAAAGTTAACTTGCTCTCAACTCTCACTCCATCATTATTTCTAAACAATTCCATATGAAAAAGCTTACATTTCTGGATGAAATCCTTTGACCACTTTGTGCTGCTCTGGAGCAGTGAATGAATCAAAATATACATAAAAAAGTCAATTGTAAAATAACTCAAAATGCAAGCATTATTTTTTTTTCATAGAAGAGACCACAAATTTTAAAGTACTGCTATAGGACAAAGCTGCTAAAAAAAACCCCAGAAAATCTGTCTATTAGGTTTGGCAGATTGCAGGAACTGTTAGAAACATTTATTTTTGATGTTGCGTGTGTTACAGTTAATGTGTATGTGAACACGCCCCTGGCTCCTCTTGGTTTTAACTGTCAGTTATAATCACTTTAAGCCTAAATGCTTACCACAAAAAGGTAAAAGACTATTCATACTGGCTGTGGGGCTTCAAAGGAGAAAAAAATGTATACGAGATGTTGGAAAACAAAGCATGAGCCTCTGCACAGGCTGCTTTAAGTGACTTTGGTCAAGTTTGTACAACAGTAGAGTTCCCTTATTTATCAGGTTTTGAGTCCATCCCATAGGTAAACCTAGTGCTGTCAGGACACCGGCTGCAGTACAAAAGCTATAAACCCCCTCACAGCCTAAGATGACGACCTCCTACAAGAAACTAAGGTTTTACCTAACTGAAGTTAAGGGAGGAGATTCCTACAGACATATCTCCTTTTAATTCTCCTAATAAGCAGCTTAGTCTCTGTCTGTAGCGGCTGCCAAAGTACAACAGTCAGTACGGACAAACCGCTTCCATTAATCACGGAAGGGAAGCAAGACGTACGGGATATTTTATATTGGCTTATGCAACTGGGAAACAGATAGGCTTGCAAACTTTACCAAGTCTTTATATTTAACACAGAGAAACAGGCAAGTATTTACATTACGGTCAAACAACTTGCAAGACCTTAAAAAGGAAAGTTTAATGAAATGCAGGGAATTTTCATTACGGGTTGCCACTATGATTTTCAGCCTCTGCCATCAAGGAGTCTCAGGAACTGGTACAAGGTTTATGACTTACAAAAGAGGCTTAAGAATTTAAAAATGTGCATATATTCATCGTAGGAAAAACCCGATACTGAATAGTGGTAATTCACTGCTTAAAATACACCACTATTTATTAAAAACAGGAATTCAATACAGCTTGATGAGAAACAGCATACTCTGCAGAATAAGTAAAACTAAAATTTCTCCAAGCTTCAATATGAGCAAACTGTTTATATCTGAAAAGATATTGTTTTTAAAACTGACCAAGCTAACAGGCAGACAAGCCTCTCTAAGGATATACATTATAATGTTTGTATATTTGAAATATATACCCTTGATTAAAAACACTGAGCCAAATGGAAACATGAGTTTTCCAAAGGCTTACAATATAAGCTGTTTTTTTATTATTAGGATTTGAATGCTATCATCTGCTCTTTTGGCTTCTGAATTATTTTATTTAGAAAGAGATGTCAAAATAAAGAAGCAAAATAATAGAAGTAGATAAAGAAGTATTTAACACATGTCAGACCTTGTTACAATTCCCACTGCCAAGCTAGGAATTGCAGCACTATGTAAAAGCGCCGATTTGAAACCTTTTGGAAATTTCAAGAACAGGTTTTAGTTTACAGCACTTGTTGGGTCTGCTGACCCTTGGACGTGGTGAGAAGCACAAACCAGCGTTCAGGCAGCCTTGCATCTGATTCAACATCCAGCAGCCAAACCAGACATTATCTTAATTACTGTAATAAAACTGAAAACGGGCCGGCCCCCTTCCCTGCGTATCTGCGACACGGCAGTCACTGTTTTCCTGGAGCAAACTCTGCATAGCTGCAGCTTTCTGCCACTGCAGCCTGTAATCCACAGCTTCATTAGCTGCTGACACAGATTTATATGTGTTCCACTACTGGTCTGAGATAACATACACAGGAACAATTTAGCTACTGTACTGCTGTGCCGTTCCGCTGCTCCAGATTGATGGGGGCACCGCAGACGTTTCTTACAGCAAGAAAAGAGCTCAATTCTGAAAAAGTTGACGTCTCAAGAAGCTACATGATTTGAGGGGCTAATATTTGCTGTATTGTCCTTATGCACAGCTCACTCTCCTAGTGTCTGTGTTATTGCTAGTCCGCTCTGCTGCTCCTGGGGAGAACACTCTTCCTTAGCAGTTAACCCTTGCACTGCCCTACTGCTGCCCTGCTCCTCGTGCTGTTTGCATTCACCCCGTGGTTTAATTTCTTCAGTCACAGTTCCTACACACGACTAGACGTGTCTTCTAGGAGTTCCATTAATTCTTAACTTGCATTTTGATCTCACAGGCAGCAGCGTGGTACAGGGCTGGCTCCAACGCCAAGATCCATGCGGGTACAAGTGCCAGCAGATATCACTCCTGGGCAAATGAGAAATAAGGCGCTACCGACAGTCCTCCACAGAGCAACAGCTAACTTCTTAGACAGAAATCGTACTTCTAGAGGGACGCAGATCTGCTGAACACTGGGCAGTACAGGAACATAAACAAGATCCTTGCTGTGCTGAAGGAGGACTCGCCGTATATTTTCCTAGTCTTTGCTCCTGGTTTTAGGGAAGGGTGAGCTGAGGCAGTATGCCCATATTTTTATTAACACTCCTTGCATTCCATGCCTGCTCATTGTTTTTTGTCTTGTGTTTACAAGTGAAGCATGCTACTTATGTGTTACTAAGGACTCAAGAGCCTCAAATAGGTCCTGTATCTCTCACTGTTACAATAATAAACTCTGGAAAACAAGGCTATTGTCCTGAACATTGCTACCGGACATCTGGATTCGGAACAAATTGCAAGACAGATTTATGTGGCTATATAAACCACTGTTATTCTGTTTAAAGACTATTTAATATTTTACTTTATTTCAGATTAATAAAAATGTCTCTGTTTTCAATTCTGGCTGCTGTTACTATTGATAGAGAGCAAAACACAGTTAAGCGTTATCACAGCCACAATTTTCAAGTCTCAGTATCCAATGTCAAGTTCATCTTTTGCTCAGCAGCGGTAGCTCAATATTCAGATGTACTGCATTTTATGATTTTTCACTACATGCAATGAGGGGCAACATCCCATTTTCAACTCTCATACACTATTTTAGCTCATCAGGGAGAAGGGAGCTCTCACCTCCACTGTTAGCAATGGATGCAATGCAGCAGAATTAAAATGGGACGTCCAGTTGGAAGCCTGAAGTCACCCTCCCTGATTCTCACTGTATAACAGATGAGGGCATAAAAGCTACCAAAGCACGGTTCACATGGGGTTATAAGTTATTAATGTTTTCAACATATGATCTTTTATATGAATTACATGGTGTTTGGAAAATGTGTTATTACACCCACAGCAACTTTTCAATTAAAAGATCAATCCAGAATTTATTAGCCAGTACCAAAAATGACCATGTGAGAAGTCAGATCAATATCAAAGTTAAATCTTTTTAAAGACCATTTATGAAAAGAAAATCCCTCTCTTATATGTTTATAACATATGTTCAGACTGGATTTCCTCATTTCAATAACTTTTTATGATGTTAAAAATTGAGAATCCTCCAATTTATGTTTCTACTTTCCTTTATTGTATCTAACTACATGAATTTGGACTTTTTTTTCCAAGTCTACTATTGGAATAAAAAATGTATGTTAGTTTATGTCTTAAAATTTTATCATCTACATTATATCAGCTCCAGACCTCATTTAACACTTAAAGTTGACGTACATATCTGATCCAGTTTGAGGCTACTCTCCCATAATTACTGCTGTTGTGACATCTTGCCTGACGCAGAGGTATGTGCAGGGAGGGACTTGACTGAGATCTCCTCCCTGCCTATAAAATTGTTTTCTGGAAAATATCTGTCCAAACAACCACTGGGTATCATTCAGAGCTTGGTTTAGAAACATTCCGCTAAATCTGGGAGTTTTATGGAATGTTCTTGTGAGGAAGACAGGAAAGTCTAGACTGACAGCTCTTCCTACACCAGAGCTCCAGGAATGGCCAAACACTCTTTGTACCCACAGGATGGGATCTCGTTGTTGTTTAAAACTTGAGTTAGAGCGTTTAACTTCTGACCCTCTGGGGACATCACAGATTACAGTTGCAGTGAAGTTGATAACAGCCTGGTGGTGTCTGGAAGCAAAGGATGTGGATCATGCAGTGCTGGGCCATTTTTAGCCCATGAAGCTGGAGGCACTGCGGGTGGCTTTAGAGGCCCAAGGTGGTCCTAGTGTGTTAGCCACCCAGCACCCTCTGTCCTATCTGCTTCCCATTACGCCACTCAGTGGAGCAACACGCTAAGATCTGCATACAAAGAGCACCACAGAAAAAAGCTCCAATGCGTTTCATATGGAATGGCAACTTGTTATGGTGAATAACAGCCTGAAATGGTTCAGTCAGAAAAAGCAAATAATTTTGTGCACCCACAATCACCACTGAGGAGCATAAAGAAGTTCCCAACCTGGAAACATCCTATATCAGGGGATATATCAAAAGGACAATTTGAAACTGCTCTTGCAACAATGGTGAGAGCCTGACATTATTTCAGCAAAACTGGTTTTCACACTGCAGTGCCAGAGCACTGGTAGTCCTTACTTGACTCTTTTCCTCTCAGTAACAACTTCAGAAGTATTATGATAATAGCAGTTTGTAGCTCTGATGTACAGAGGAGCGTAACACAGCATGTTTGCTTGGTTCTCAAACTTGTATCAGCTGAGAGGGAGAATGAGCACTGCCGGATCCTGACTGAACAGGCTGCATTGCCTCCTGCTACTCTTCACCACCAATGAAATGGGCACCTGCAGTTCTCCCAGAGAGGCCACCTTTGTGCTGCAGATCATGTATCACACAATATCTACTACTGCACTGGGACATATTTAAGAATTCAATAAATTTTAGCTGTTTCTGTCGCTTTAATCTGTGTCTGGCAATACCTTTTTACATTTAAATGACCTTGAATATTAAGGACTTCTGTATCATGACAGAGTTACACGGGCATTCACTTCCTACGTGACAGCAGGCTCAGATGTTGAAAGATATTTCATTTAAACTGCCCTTCTAATCAGTTACACCAAAGCTTTTGATCTAAAAGGGAAAGGAAATAGTTTTGATATCGCCAGTGAACAATCCAATCTGGAAATTGAGAATCAGCACCTTTGGATAAAATCCAAAGCGCTGCTGTTAGATGCAGGTAGCAGGATCTTCTTCACTTCAGTTACGCTTCTTGGTGCAGCTGTGACGAAAAACGCTTAAACCTCCAAAATTATTCTTCTGCTACAAAGGACAGATATTCTTGAAGGAAGCACTTGCACAGTGGTGTTATTTCAGGGTGCAAAGATCTCTATTATTTGGGTGAAGCATGTGCCTGCTTCAGAAATAGCAAGTATTACATTACTACCTCTTGTAGCTAGAAGCTAGAAGGGTGATCTTTTTTGGTTTTTCAGTATGTATTTGACTTTTGGCAGTGCTGTCCTGGAATGTAAAATTGCCAAGTTGGCAGCTTTCAGAAAAGGGTATTTCAATAAGTTGGGATGGTCTCTTTGGGCTTGTATTTCTCATATATTTCTTTTTCCATGTGCCTGTGTACCTAGGCTACCAGTAACAGTTCTCACCTACAGCTTTGCTCACTCCCGAGAACCCTGGTTAGCTTGTGATAACAAACATTTTTCATAAGAAAATTCCCTAACAAATCTAGTAATACTTTTCCTTACAGAAAACAGAATTCCCTTACTGACAGTGATATTTTAAAGAACAGGAGCTGAATTAGGCTGCTCTAGAGACAAATCAATTAAGAGTTGATTTTAGCTGATAATAAAATACCTTTTGAGGTCCTCTGGACTGGATAGCTAACAATAGCAGTGATAAAACCCTCTCTCTAATGATGAGTAACGGAGATAAAGTTTGCAATTCTGATAAATGACTTACAAGAATCAAGACTCAGTGCAGGTAACTAATTACAGCTCAATGGTGAAAAGGTGAGCAGCGAATTCCCTGCGCTGTTTCTTTACCGGTTATTACCACATGACTACGAGCAGTTCTGTTGAACAGCCTCGTCACAAAGCTCGCTTCCACGGACACGGTTCTGGTGCAGACGTACAACGGCTGCTGCCTGATGAACAAACGAGAGGTGACAGACGACGTGCACCTACCTTCCATTGACAGCAAGGCACAGTTGACATATTCCATGTAAGACCGCTGTGGCATTCTGTAGAAAAGTTGCTATTTTGGGATTCTCATCAACAGGGCCTTGGACAGAGAGGAAACAGCAGCACAGCTTGTCTATCAGTCCTATGTTCACCACATAACTAGACAAAGAGGAAAACTGGTGTTAAAATCATACTGCTGTGCCAGTTCTGGTAACTTTGCAAGGGAAGTAATTTCTGCTTCTCTACTACCAAACCATACAAAACGCAGGTTGAGATTTCTTAAATTACTCTCTCTGAAAGGGTTCAACAAAACAATTCAAATTACAATAACTTCAGATCTGGCTCTCTGTAACTGTCAGTAGTTTCTGTTAGGAGATCTGCATGTTGTAGGATAATCAGTATTGTACTGTACAAGAAAGAGGAGTGTAAATATTTATTTTACCATACTCCTAGAAGGACAATGGAATTTCACCATAGTTAAATGATTTATAATAAACTTGATAGCTCTGCAACAGCACAAATTTCTCTTTAGCATGAAGCAATAAACTTCGTAGAACACACTAATTCAAGAGGACAATGATATTACCCAGATAACATTTTATTACAATACATAGATCATAACTACTGCCCAGTTGTTTTTTTTTTCCTTTTTAAAATATAGGTAAGAGTTAAGAGACTAATAAAACATGCAGGTAACAACCTTCTACCATCCATATAGAAGGATCAGGATCAGAAAACTCCTCAGCAGTTGACCCAAAATTCAATGAAGAGAAAACCTTGCTAGTGATGCTTTTTTAAAAAAAAAACCCCTGAAAACTCCTCTGTCTTTCTTGTTACCAGAGTAGATCAGATCATCACTGCTGAACGGCAGATCACTACTGCTGAAGTTTCTTCTTTGAATTTCTAATAGCTTGAAAACCTATGCCAAAAAATTTCCTGTTCATCCTTCTACCAGGATCAGTCTGTCCACACCATCTCCTCTCACACTTTGATCATTATGAACTCCACTTAAACTGTATACAGATACATTTTTTTGCTGATATCACCTGACTTCACGTACACTCATTCTTCTACCACAAACATTCAGTTTCTCAGCCTTTACTCCATGTCAGCTGTTCATTCTGCTGACTTATATGTCATCAGTTCCTTTCATGGAGACAAATATCCTGCTGCAATCAACTAACTCTCTTTTTACTTGCCTTCATTCTTAGCAAGTGGGAGAAACTTCTTGTCAAAACCAGAACTGCTGTTACATCCCATGCCTCTGCCTGACTTAACAGACATGGGGAACCAATTGCATTTGGACACCATCAGCCTACTCACTGCTTCTACACCAAAAGTCCATACTAAATCCCCATTATTAATATTACTCCTCTCTACCAGCTGTTCTGTCTACTTGCTTGTCAAGTGTGCTTGTTAGAGGCTGCCTCTTTGAGTGTAGGCTCCTCGGGATGAGGACACCTTTGGCCTTATGGTTCTTCCATAATGCCAAGACCGCCTTTGCTTGACAAAGCATGGATCATTTTAAATAATAATGATTCTAGTAAGTAAGTAATACTGGTTAGGTAACACTTGTCCCAGATGCTGCAGAAGTATTTATTAAAAATAACTATTCTCTCACATATCTTACAGTCTGGTTTTGAGAAACTAGGGACTTTTAACATCAGGGTAAAAAAAACCTCCCTGCTTTTCAGACAGTGTTGCTGCTCAAGGACTAATCTCTCTTCAGGGCTAGCTGTTCTGCCAAGGTCTACCCTGCTGACACAAAGCTTTTGGAAGCAATGAAAGTAATTAAGAATAAAAATACACTGAATATAAAGCAAGGACTCTGACTGCGGTATGAAAGATTTTTAAAGCTGCTGAAGTATAGCAGTTGAAACCACTTAAACACAGGAAGGTTATTAATCACACGTTCATGGCTCAGGTAAGTTTGATTCATCTGTTCTATTTAGCAACATGAAAGGTTAGCAGCATTAGGTTTCTTGCAGATTTTGACCTAAGCAATCCACCTGATCATTCAGGCGATAAGAAAGCTCTCCCATACTAGCAGAACAATTTCAGGGACAGAGCTGCATGATAGAGACATCACAGAGAAGCACAGAGAAATGCTGAGTGCTAGAAGCCTCTCTGAAATAGAAGGGGAGAGGAAGAACTGAATAAAATACAGCTAATACTGATAGATATTATTGACAAAAAGACAAAATCCTCATCAATACTTTCTTCTTTCTTCCATAGGAACATCTCTGCAGTCTGACAGACGTCTGCAATTGTGTTCCTTGTCACCTTCCTTCACACCCACATCTGATATAAAGCAGCTGCCCTTTTGGCAGAGAAGAAACAGATGAGAATTTTCAGTCACTGGGACTATTCCTTAATGGCTTCCAGAGACAATGAGGAGACGCACGAAGCACTCCCTTCCTTGAAGAACTGAGCATATGGACAAGTGGAAGGTCAAAGCACTCTAATCTACTGCCTCCATCTCTGAGCCTTTTTACCCATGGCAACACAGTCCCAGCACTGTGGCTGCCCAGACAGTGTGTGTAGGTAACGGCTCTTTATTCATCAGGGTAGAGGCCCAAAGAGGAGAAAAAAAAAATTCAACATTCCTCTTTCTTCCCCATCCTCCTAAAACTTTCATTTAATCAACTGCACAAGGACATACGATACAATGACCTGAAGGTGACAGATTCTCATTAATAGAATTTGTCTGGTTTTAACTAGTTTAACATGGCCTCTCTACATTTTTCCTAATTGCGCTATTACCTTGTCATCGTGCCTTTCATTCTCCATTTATAACCAGATCCCCTAAAGTGCCCCAGGTGAGGGACCTAGCTGGATTCTCATGTATCTCCTTATCTGAAGGCTATGCCTGTGCTTGGCCCAGTCAGTGTCAGATGTCTGCTCAGCGCAAATATCAATAAGCAGACCTCCCACTCTCCCATTCATAAATGGCAAGGATACAACATCCTGAAATTTCACACTCTCTCAAAACCTGTTTGGGGAGAAGGCGGGTTACATGAGAACAATAAAGTTTTAGAGGTCACCGGTATCTATGACAACTACTTGTTTTGCTTTCCTCCTCCAGCTGTCTTTTTTGCATCCATCAGCATCATACCAGACTTTCAACTGTCTGAAGATGCTCAGTGACACGTTTTCAGTAGCATATAATCAGAATTTCATTTCTTCAGAGGGCTGAAGACATACTGAAGACAATTTGTGTACTTTACTAGTGAAACTATGCATTTTTAGCAAGTCTAATATATTGCTGGAGGTATATTAGCCTTACATTAAAAATATATTAAACAGATATTAATTATATATACACATAAATATATTCAGGTTCAAGTGTTTTTATCATGTTTCATGCAAAAATGAGCAAAACAATGTATTCTCTTTTACTCTACTGCTACAACTCACTGAGTTATTTTGATCGAAATTTTGCTCAAGTAATAGTCAGAAAAGAAAATTGCTGTTAAAATGAAGTTACATTATAAAAGTTGAAATCAGAATATAGGAATTACTGGGCAATCTTTATAGTAGGAAGTACATATTTTATGGCAAGCTTATCAGAACACATGTATGATAAGCAGGAGCACATGGGCAATGGGCATAAACTGTTGGCATAGAGACTCAAGAGTAACTAATGAAAAGATGGAAGCTGACTCCTAGGTAATTAGGACATGAAACTGATGAAAAAAGAAAAAAACCCCAAAGTCTCAAATTAAAAGATGCTTGATTTTCTGTATCTTTTTGTCTGCAGCTTTGCCAAAAATACTTCTGTTTGAGAATATAGCATTTCAGTAGCCTTCATGGCCACACACAAACACTACTTTTACTAAGTTAATAGTTCAGGCTGTCCGTTCTTTTCTTAAATCACTGCAATTTTCTTTCTCTGTCGTAACTAAAGTTTAGAGAATT
Organism: Clamator glandarius; assembly: GCA_033459285.1. Lineage (NCBI taxonomy): Eukaryota > Metazoa > Chordata > Aves > Cuculiformes > Cuculidae > Clamator > Clamator glandarius. The sequence goes on along the minus strand of JAUNZM010000115.1, from coordinate 1,676,551 downwards.
TTGTAATTTTTTTTTTAACCTGATTAGGTCTTGGACTCTGCTGTTGAAGGCTTCCACCAGCGAGGATTTACTTTTCACTTCCTGTAATATCTTCAGCGTGGCAGAGTGGTTGTTCCCATATAGGAAGCTGGAGATCAGACATCTGAAAATCACAGCAATTATTCTGAGAAGTCCTGTCGTTAAACCTTCAAATACCTGCTTATTTGCACTTCTGCCTGAAGTAGCACTATGTTCATCTGGCACACCAGCCTAAGTAAAGAGAAAAGAAGAACAAACAACCAGAATTCAGTAAAAACAACCGAAGTTGCTAGATAAACACTTAGCAAGTTACATATGAGTATATAAAGAATAACAAAAAAGTATTCTTACAGTGCTGATGGACGTTAAAACATTTCAGGTACAACAAGAGGCCTGTACCCCTTGCACAGGTAACAGAAGCTGAAGAACAACTCAAGTCAAACCAGTGTTACCTTCACATGGCAACTGCCAAGCGTGTCACATGAATAAGGCCTGAATATCTCAATACCAAACACCACCTGATGACCATCGCATTTGAAGACAAATCTATAAGGAGGATACAGGTCTGGAAAGAAATCCTCATGAAAAATACAAATTTATTTATTGAGTTTAGTTTTATTTTTTTCATTTCTGCTGCCCAGGATAACTTAATCCAGTGGAAATTTTGCCCTGTTAGGATCAAACAGTAAGTGAAGTGTGCGTGTACGGTGGCGGCACTGACACACAGCCAAGACATAGGGCTCCAAGGTACAGTCTCTGTGTGTACCAACACAGCTCCAAGGAGGCCCTTCTGTGAGACAGCTTGAGGTTTTCAGCTCTGTGATCAGTGATCAATAGTGGCTGAAATCTTATTTTCATTCCAGGTTAAAATCATTTACATACACTCGGTATATACAAGCGAGGTCAAAGAAAATCGTTCCTCCCTGTACAGGTATCAGGAGGGATTCGGTAACACTTGGCGACAAAGAACAACATGCACATTTCTTTATTATTCATTAGCTCTGAGCCTTGGGCTGGTACTTAAAACTCATTGTAATAGTCACTTTCTGGTGAGGAGCCAAGTGAGCAAGTGAGAAGTCTCCAGCTGTTTATTCAAGTTCAATAGGAAAAATAATATTATGTTGCTCCAGTAACTTCTGGTGACTAAAACAATTCAGGCCTAATGATTCTAATTGCCTGCTGAAACAGATGGATTAAGCTTCACAATGTATAAATCAATTTAAATGTGGTGACTTTACACTAGGAACACCAAGCTTTAAAAACTGCTAATGCATACTACTCACTTTTTAATCTGAGATAAAATACTATATATTACTTGTTTCTTAAAGGATTAGGTAATGTTTTGCAGTAGAGTCTTCCATCTGCTGTAGTGAACAGTACTATAAACAGATAATGACTGGTTTTGTCTTCTAATGGAATGTACATAGGAGAATGGTATTTTCTAAATATACAGCTCATAGATACACAGGTTCATACTTCAATATGAAACTATTCTTCCTAATTTGTAAAATAAATAGATCTAGGACTTGTAATACAATCATTTATTCCAGAGCTGATTTTTCCCATTCAATTTCTGGAGAAAGAGTGTGTGCGTATTAATATAAAGTGAGAACAAATGCGGGTGTCATACTGTGTAAGCCAGAGGAGATAGCAGGAAATACTGTTTTACAGAAAATAGGTACATTTGAACTTAATTTCTGCCTTTAATATTTTTCATTTATATGAACTGAAATGAGTGACAAAAGATCAGCTCTTTTACTGAAGATGTAATTAATGGGGTAGTGTGAAAATGTGTTGAGATTTATGTTTAAAATTAATTGGGGTGCTTGCACAAGTGATGTATTACTTCGCTTGTTGATTATTATATCAAGCAAGGGGGTAGGAAATCTTAAGATTTAATAGTGTAATTATGAAAGCTTTCAAGCCCTGGCTTCTTTGTGTTGATTACACAAGGAGTTAATGATATTCAGAGAAACTGTGTTTGTCGAACGCAGGCTTCAGAGGAGTAAATGTTAAAACATTCCACATCTTTACTTCTGAGGTTTAATAGGTTTAACAGTTTAACTGACACAAATCTATAGGTATGATTATACACTTAAACTGATTTGTCAAGACATTGCTATAAATCACAAAGGAAAATCAGAAAATACGTAAGTATTGCTCAATTATTTGACACATCCAACATCACGTTCTATTTTCACATTCACGATGCCTGCCTATGCCAGGCCTAACCAAGACTCCCACTTTCTTTATACCAGTTTTTGCAGCAGAATGCTCTGATGACCAGATTCTCAGCCCCGGTACAGTCTCTGTACAACTGATAAGCCATTCAGCAGAGAACTCCCCCTGTGCAGGGATTCCCTTGCTTGTGCGGAGCAGAGCTGCCATAAGCTCTTCAGCCCAGCATCTAGGACTTAATCCTGCAAGATGCTGAACAATATGGCCCCAATCCAGTAAAGCACTTAGGCACACATCTAATATAGCTGAAAATGCTACTCCATTCTGACTCCTGGCACCAAAAGTACCTCTGCACATCAGGGTACGTATTTTTTGTGCTAACAAAAAACCCAAACCAAAACAAGCCAGTTTCCAGTTAGAAATGTAGAGCTGTCACTGAAAACCCATTTATGCTTGTATTTGTCTTGTAAAGCGCATAATCTTTCACAGTCATGAAAAATTTTAGATACAGAGCTGTTAAACCTAAATGGGAAGTCTTCAAATCCTTGGAAGAACCCAGTTTCTGTGGATTTGGTCACTTCTGTTGCATTCTTCTCCCATTAAGAGTGGTGATTCTGTGCTGCTTGCATGTGTAAGTCATTGGGCTTGCCTCAAAAACACTCTGGAAAAGGTATACTTTCAAAACAGTACCTATAGGATGTCAGACTTCCTCTGGAGTCACCAATGAACTGAAGAAATGGAAATGGTCTGGGAAGCCTATGAACTTGAGATTGTGCAGAATGTTTCACTTTTTAAAATTCCTTACCCTTAAATACTTGTAAACATGCCATTATTTCTCCTACCTCACCCCTATATTCCATGATTGACTACAGGCTTCCTATCGAGGGAAATAAAATTTAAGTATTATGTGTTTGCATATTTATGTGAACAAAGAAATACAACAACAAAATGTCTCAGTTTCTAATTCTTAAGGAGCACTGATTCGCATTATGCTTTAACTGGTACCAGCAGGGTTGTTGTGATGGGAAAGATTTGAATGAATGAACATATCTCTTGAGAATTTTTTCTGGACAAAGTAATCTTGTCTAACTTGTCAAAAGCTTTTCAAATTTCCCTTTGATCTACCTCAGAATATGTCATTAGAAAACAAACTGTCATGCTCTTCTTATTGTGACATCATAAAAGCATAGATATCCCTCACTTGCACCTCCTCCTCCCCTCTGTTTACTAAACAGGTAAAATTATTTACAAAAGCAGGGCCCAACAGCTATGGCTTTTTCAGATGGTTTCAGGGGAAAGTACCTGGCAGTTGTCACTTGACTAGAACGCCCCCCCCAAAATAAAACCTGTCCTTACATGCTTACAGCTCCAGGTAATTATTTGTTTCTCTCAGCGTGAAATGTCCCAAACCACACCACTAGAATAGTTCTCATTACTTTACAACTACTGTCTGGGTACAGCAGACAGAGAGGAGCAGAGACAGCAGTCTGGAGATAAACGAAGGTACGGCTCGAGCACAAACCCCTTGTGGGTGGAGGTGGGAGGGTTTGATCCACTAATCGGGAAGCACGGCTACTGCCCTCACCAGACACCAACTCGGGCATTACCAGAGCTCAGGAGGCAAAGAGAGGTAACACGGGAAGTAAAGCCCACAGGTTTCCCACAGATCTGTCTGTGTGGGAGACAAGGGAAGGTCTAAAGAGGCCACTTTTAACAACTAAGTTGGGCAGGCTGGATGTCACCAAAAATAAGAAATACAGCCCATTTATTGTTCTGCCATTTCCCATCGGCACCTAAGCTTCACTGAAGCAAAAATACTTTGGTTTTTATAATTCCTCAAGTTGAGGAGGAAAAACATTACACCTGTGTAAAGAAAACCAAATATTTTTGTCATCAATGAGAAGTGATTGTTTTAAATGTTATTCTTTAAAACGTACAGCTCTGAGTTTTAGCAAAAGTGAAGCTGACGCTGCATTCAACTGATGAACAAAACCAGAAATACATTAAATTGGTTGGAAATAAGGTTCATACTGGCTGTATTCAAGAATAAATCTAAAGGTTCTCCAATCTGGATTCTGTTTCCTTACTCTGCAAATACTGGCACGCTTGTTTAACAATTTGTTAAAACCTTGCAAAGACAAGTTCTCATTTATTACTCCTGGTATTACTTGGGGTTTATTTTCCAGTAGTAAGTGGAAACACACAAAGCCCAGGCAAAGGCACCACCATACAGCTCACTAAATGAGGAACACTGCCGGCAGTTAAACCCTTTAGAGGGGTGTCTTAATATTTTGGGATTCAGAGCTTGATTCAATTAAAAACAGTGCTCTCCATTTGTCCATTTCTTTTTTGTAAAAAAGAAAAAGTCAAACTTGATCTGATTTATTATATTTTCCAGAGAGAAAAAAAGTCAAGGTTAGAAAAGCAGCACTGTATTTAGTTTTTGTACTTAAATATCTGCTTCATGGAACTATGAAGATATCCTGGTTTAAGGGCCAATTTTGCCTGAGGAGAACATAAGAGACCTTATGCATAGGAAAGAAAAGTCCACTGTGGATCATGGGAAGCATTAAGCCTTAATTACAGTTCTGCTGCAACTCAAGGGTAGCATTTGGCAGCAGACTGCAAACAGCTCTAAGCATAGTAAATTTTTCTTATGCAGCATCTCTGATCTCTAGGTGAGCAGCGTCTACTAAGAAACACCCTCTGTATTTCTTTGGGAAAGAGCAGGTCATTTGCTCAGTGCCGCGCTGGGAAAAGGGAAGCTTCTGGCATCAGAATGAATCTTGCCACTTGCGAAGCACTGGAGGATTTCATCTCTTGTGTAATCACGCACGGAGCCGAGAGCCAGCACTGCTGTCACTGCCCAGCACAACACACACCTTTCACTAAGCACACTGGAAATCCAATACCTGGAATCCTCTTGGAAGGCTCTGGCAAAGAACAAAGAGCTGGCAGCTACTTAGAGGAGAACACACAGGTTGCGTTTGGTTTTTCTTTGTGTCAAGGACCTTTGGACTATCTTTTTAAAGTGTTCATCAACAGTCCTATGGCTTGTTGATTCTCACAGCGTCATTTAAATTATTTAAAGTATGTACATAACTTTTCAATTAACAAACTGCTTGGCTCATGAAAATACATACACACAATTTATAAGTAGAAAACCAAGACTAAATATCTTATGATGAGCAGGTCACTATGAATTAAAAATGAGTTTTCAAATAAAATATTTAATGACATTTCAAATGAAATGAAACATTGGAAAATTAAAACTTTCACAGTTAAAGACTCTTGCTATTTAAACATTTTAGCAAACTAAACTACAGTAACATAATGACTTAGTAAGTATTCCTGATATTGAAACACATAAGAACCAAGCACATGTGATCAACTCATAATATTCTATACTTAAGTATTAGCATAGGGAGAATTGCAGAAGAAAACCTCAGAAAACAGTAAGGACAGAACTCTGTCCACTCACTGGAGTTCCATGTACATACACTTTTGCAGCATTTATTAGCAGAAGCAAGCACACTTATTTGTAAGGTAGTACAGTAGATACAATTATCAAATACATACAACAAAAGAATCTTATTCTTTTGAGTCTTTATTCTCATATATCTCCTGGTGTTCAGACACTGTAAATACTCTAATATGTTTGTGAAATATATATAATTAAACCAGGCATTTTACGTACCGTAAACTGGTGTATCAACAGGTCCATCAGAAAAGTAATCTTATTAGTAAAAAGAACATAGGTGCAGTTTTCTGTGCAGTTACTGCAGGCAAGGCAGTAAGCATTCACTGCATTGCAGAGGGACCTAAAAACGAGAGGCAAGGAGAAAGCAAAATAAGAATGTTATTTTTCCTTTGGTAAATTAAAAGCAAATAAATGGAAGCACGTTACTTTGAGCAATTCTCATTTGTTCTCTTACACTTGGGATTCCAAATAGAACAAAAAATTTACATGAAATCAATTAAATAATTCATAACTTCAAAACAGTAAAGTTATGCTTATCAGAAGTCACACACACTATGGCTACTGGACTTGAAATTTCCTTGTGATAGTAAAGGTATTTTTGTAACTATAAAAATGATATACATGCATTCTCAGTAAATTCATACCTCCACTCTTAGCAAATATGTAATATAAATTGCAAAATTTGGATACGTAATGTAATTTGCAGTATTTTGCTGTATACCAGGACAGCTTTTGAGAGTGGCTGTTGTGCAGCAGCTGTGAACTAATGCAAGGAAGATAGAGGACTGAGCAATTTGTACAGAGCAAGCAAAATTGAGTAGGTGAAATTCTTGTTCAAAGACTTCTCCTGCCCTGTTGTGAGTCATTACTGCAGAGAGCCTCTAAGTGTGAATGGAAAGTCAACAGCATCAACCAACCTACACCTATGGCTGCCAGGAAGAGCTAACAGGTTTGCAACAGTAGAAACCAAAAATCATAAACACCACAAGGCGTGGAAAGCTCCAGATGCACAAAACATTCCCAATTATTCTTTGCATCACGTGCAGTAATTTCTACCTGCTCCAATTAAAGTGTTCCTTTCAAAACAGGGTTTGAGGAAAGCTGGGACCACTCCTAGAGACCATACTCATAGAGAAGATCAATCTGGCCATGGCCAATGCTATTTCAGAATAAACACAGAATTCATGTCTTGAACTTTGCTTAGGACAAAAGCTCTGACTGTTACTGTACAAACATGTACACAGACACAGAACACAAAGGCATCATAGATATATAAAACACTAAATAAAGATGTCTGGAAATTCAAGTTGTTTGTTTAAAGTAAACCAGTAGGAGAAGAACTTTTACTTTATTGGGTCTTTTTTAACATGTAAAAAAAACATAAGCCCCATGGAAGAAAATAACTGCTGAGGGCTGTCAAAAGGTCATGCAGAAGTGGGAGTCCAACAGACAAGTTACCCTATAGAAACCAAAGCTGATATTTCATATCATAAGCTGCTGATTAATTCAACATACTTATAAGGATTTTAAGCTTTATTTTCCTCCTAAACTATTTCTTGAGAGAACATAGTTATTTACACAAGAAGGAAGGCTGCTTTACTGATTACTATGGTCACTGCTGGGGCATCAGGTTTCTTAGCGTGGCTCCCCCGACTGGAAATGGACATTGTAGTGACCTACATAGTGAACTACGGACATCATAGTTCCCAAGCCAGGAAGAGCTGGAAACGCTCAGAGGCCAGAAAATCTAGAGTAAATTGTCTTCATTTGCATTCCTGGATTGTCTTTTCTTCAGCTTGAGAAATAATTTTGATTTTTTTTTTAAAAAAAGCATTACTTCACTGGTTTGATCTGTAGAAACATAATGAACAATTATATCTTTCCTTTGCTATTGTTCTGCGTATCACCAAACTACCAGTTACATTGACTTTACTCTACTGGTAATTATTTTTACTCTACTGTCTAATTAAATCAGTTTTAATCTGTAGTTCCTACGACATGGAAACAATATCAAATCATCATTGATTCATCAGAGGTAGGTCAATTCTCACCTATTTCATCTCATTTTTGCCTGCAAGGATAACACCTACACAAGATTCAAGTCGATTCAGGTGACTTGCCACAGGAACCTCTTTTCTCATCCTGACTATATAAATGTATTTATTTCACTTTCCTCAGTAATGGTGAAAAAATGGTTCATTAGGAACCTACTTTTACTTTTCATGGAAGATGATTCCCCTTGTAAATGCATTTACAGGGAGACAGAGATATATGAAATTATATTGAAAAGGTTTCAGTCAAGAGGATGCTTTAAATCAGCACTTGTCATTTTATCAGCTACTCTGAAATGAAGATTAATTCTATTTAAATATAAACATCATAATTTCCCCAAAGTGTCCAATATGAATTTGGTAGGTTAACCTATAATTTTGACAGCATTTCAGAGTTTCTGAGGTGATTTAGTTTATTCACTGTAATCATGTTTTTTGATATATGGGACTTGTATTCCTAAGAGGATCATTTATTTTACATTTGAAAACACAGAAACTTCCCTCTTCATATATAGAACAAATCCTACTGCAGTAATGCAACGTGCTCTTGTATTTCCCAAATGAATCTCATGTCAGAAAAAACACTGGCATTTTCAGAGACTCAAATAATGCGCCTGAAAAGGCGGTATAAGCAAATGGATGTCAAATTAATTTTTCACAACAATAAAGAGGGTTCCTTTAATTGGTAACACAAGCTCGCTAACTACAGCTCGCCTGAGCACATTCTCATCACAGCACGCTCTGAACTACGATTCAGTTCCACCATTTTTTCTAATTCCAAATGGGAAGTGTCAGGACAGAAGCTGTCCCCAGGTGGTTCGCAGTGTTAAATGGCAGATTAAAGACAGCACAACTAATTTCTTTACTTTAATCTTATTAAGAGAACAACAGCTGTCAACTGTCACCATTTCTGCACAAGGCCGCTGAGACAAGCGCGGTGCTGCGAACATCAAGCCAGAACTTTATGTAACCACCACTTAAACTCTCTGGAATGAAAAACTCAATGCATTTGTTACTACTTTTTCCCCTGTTGGAAGCTCTGACTGCTCTTAATTTCCAAACTTCTCTTTCCAGAGATATCAGGATCTGATGAAATAATATAGGATAAGCCTCATGTAAAGCAGGTGTTTATCAATAACTGATGTTGCTCTAAACTTTGTATCACACCCGCAAATCAGCTTTAAAGCTGTTAGACACCGTGTATACTCAAACCACGTAAGAAGTCTGCCTTCTGATATAAGGCTTTCCTCCAGAGCAAATCCAATTATAAAAACACTCCTTATGGTCCACAAACTTTGAGCCAAAAAAGAAATTTGCCTTTTAATTAGACAAAAATATGGATCTGTACGTTATATTTATTTTACATGAGTACAAAGAAACAGGAAAGGGATTCATTTTAATCAACATTGTCAAGCTAGAACTCAACAGTTTATAAGTATGTGTGTGATTTTCTTTTACGCTAGCACATCTTTACTTTCCTCTATTTGTCCCGTATAAACAAGTTGACAAACTGTAAACTTTATCCAAAATACCAAGGCAGCCACACTGCCTAATCACACAAATGTAATCCACTATAGTGCACCAGGATCTGTAGGTGAAAAATCACAACTTTTTGCTTTATAAAAACCATCATCAACATATAACAATGAAGCTGTTTCAAGTGTAAATCTTTTTCAGATTACTTTCAATTTCTGAAGATTATAGATGATTGTATTTTCATTATCAATGAAGAAATTAACCCAAACAGCTCACTTTGGCAGTGAAATAATATAAATATATAAAAATATAAAATGAAATATCACATTTAGGATGCAATAATCAAGTAGTGAACTGCTCCTTTTTAACCGGTCTTATGGGGAAACCAAGCAATCAGTATTGGTATTTAAAAGCTGAGTTGAGGAGAAGTAGGAGGTGATCTCTTACTGAAACATGGGGCACAGAATGGCTGCAGAGAGGAACAGTTAAAAAACCGACATGGTAAGAATATGGACAGAAGCAACAACAACGATTGATTTTAAGGTAAAAATACCAATTTAACTCTTGGAAGACCATAAAGGTCCTTATATTTCACTCATGGGGCCTATTGCACAGTCAGAAAACCTCAGAGATGCATAATCAGTCACTATTTTGTCTGTGTTTTACATTATTTCAAGATATCCAGTTAAAAAATGGGCCCCGGCTGCAGTCTAGTGCAATTACCAGAGAGAAGACAAAACCAGCATCAACTGCCTTCGAGCCACTTCCAAAGCCAGACCGGAGTTTCGTCCTGAACTGTTACTGTACTTACAAATTAATATTGCAGGGCAAGTGACAAACAACTAATTTACCTCAGCATTTACAGGAGTGATGGGATCTGCAAGGCTTCAGAAGCTCCCAGTCCAAATGTTTCCTAAAAGTTCACACACCAACTGGAAACACTAAAACGTGTCCCTATATTGCACAGGAGGGCAATATCGCTTTATTTTTGAGCTCTGAGTGCTTGAAATCCAGCTCTGAGACAGACAGCGAGAGTACCTCAAGGAAAGAGACAGATGCTGCAGGTTTCAGATGTTGAACTTGCAAAGAGGTCATTCTCTTTAGACTATCTTTGTACCAACTGCTACATCTCAATCAGCAATTCTCTAGAGGGAATAACCTTACAAAAATATAAGAAAACTTGTTTTACAGTTTACATTAAAAAGTCTGAGTAATGCTATATGACTGCATGAACAGTAACAGCCCAGCTTATGAAATGTACGTTCATAAACCCAAGGAAAAGTTACAAAGCTGCAAAAATAGCTCTCAGCTCAAAATAGTTCTTACTGAGAAATGTCATTTGTATCAATGCTACCCATATTATTATGCAGGCACTATATTCTGCTTTTTATATATATATAATTATGGTTTAAACTTTTTTACCCTGCTAATACTGGCTTTAAATAAATGATGCAAGAAATTGTATGGATACAGAAGATACATTATAGTAAGACTGACTTAAATAATGCCTTAACTTGTAACAAAATCTCTCCTTTGTTCCTTAAACAAGTACTGCTAATTTCTATTAAAAAACGCTGCTCACCCAAGAAACTCAAAGTATTTCACAAATGTTAACGAAACAAACCCCACACACCCCATTTTTAGCAAATCTGTTACAGTTCTCAAGGCCAGTCGCATGCCATGGCACAAACGAGCTGCCCATAGCAAATATGCAAGGCAAGACTAGGGATGAGACTCATGTTCTGAACTTGATCTTAAAGTCATTGAATTGTTTTGCTGTGCAGTTCCCCTTTGCTATTCAGTAGAATCGTATGAAAAATACCATAAAACTCTGCGACCTCTTGAGATTCTGCTGAATACATCTGATTTGGTGGAGAACTGAACAAATTCAGGCAAAGTAAAAATGCTACTTTAAGAAATAATGCAGCCGGACACCAATTTGTATGTTAACACCAGTAATAAACCCTACCATAATCCATTGCTTTCTCTTTTCCTTTTGCAGTAATTTATTTCAAGGGGAGGAAAACTGCCCCGACACCAAATGTATCATCTGTCTCATAAGTGTCACATCTTTTTCCCAGCATTTGCAGCCCTGCCGGTCTAACCACCAATCTGGACAGCAGTACAAAACAACAGGCATATTGTTAAATCTTTTGATAATAAAGCTTTATCTTGTAGACATAGGATTAAAGTTCTGAGCTGCACCATACTGCCAGGATTTTGGAGAAAGAGAGATGTAGATAATAGCCCCTTATAATCTCCTCACCTACTTGTAAACAGCTTATCCTCAACACAAAACAACAGACAAAATCCTAATTTAAGATGAGTACAAATGGTTAAACATCGCAAAAGCACACAGACAATGTAAAGTACAGTACTGTCTTTTAGCAAAGCTTGTTTGACTAGGGGAGGACTGGAGGGCAACTAATGGAAGGTCTGAATTCAACTCCTTTCCACAGGGAAAAGAATGCTTTGTCTTTAAGCAGAGAAAACCGCCCCTTCGCTATATCCAAAGTTTAACAAGTCAGAATGGAAATCATATTCGCTCAAAAGAAAGAAAAATAATTTCAAACTCATTTCAAAAATTAAATGAGGAGAAACATGATACAAATTTCCTTCCTTTAAAAAGCTCAATCTATTGTATGATTATCCATTTTTTTGAAACTCTCTCAAACATTTTGTATTTAATGCAATGCATTTGAAGCATTTATAAATACTTCCAGTGAGACCATACTAGCATGCATTAATGTGATTTCTCTAAACCAGCCACATTTGTGCCTGTTTCCCCTTGCTTACACTCAGTCCCTCCTCTGAAAAGGCTGCTGGCTCTCAACAGTTGAGTTGCAGCTTCTGCACCAAGTATGTTCTCCTCTACCAGAAAGATGACCACTAGCAGGGCAAAAGAGGAGGTTCTGCATCACACCTACAGCACCAGGTTTCCTTGCCACTCTTCCTCTGCAAGTCAGGCTCAAGCACAGTTAGACCCTTGCAGAAAGAAACTGCAAGAGTGGGTGGCTTTAGAAACCAAGATCCTGTGCTAAATCATATGCCACCTGATGTCTAATTTCCAAACTACAGCACTTCCAGATGCCTATACAGTGGAGACTGCAATGTGGGCAACGTCTTTCACCTTCCAAGGTAGCGTATAGTAGAGCACTTTATTTTAATTTGAAGTTCAACACCGGACTATGAGAAGAAGAAGCAGTGAAGCAGTAGCTGTAAAATAAATCTTCTGGTGATTCTAAGCAGCAAATGAAGGACTGACCACACTTACTTAGAAGGAACCCGTGAAACCGTGTTCAGATTAGTAGGAGAAGTCACTGCTTGAAGAACACTTTCAAGGGCAGTCAGTCCTCCTGCAGCCCGAAATACTATCTGGTCCGCTGTGTTCTATAACAGACACCAACAGAGAAGAGAGCAAACACAAATTAGAGCAATTCCAACATAAAAGGTACACCTGAAAGACAATTGTCAATGTAAAAAATTCTTAATACATAAAATTATCACATTGAACACCTTTGAAAAGGAGCATTTCACTGCCACTGCACAAGGTGTTCTCAGAGCAGGAGCTGAAACTCTCGAGCACTATCTTTTTTCAAAGACCATATATACATATCAAATACTACATAGGTAATATGAACAGAGTTTTTTTCGGTGCTGACATACTGTTACAGGGATTTTAATAAAGTGAATCTTTATCTGTTGCTTTTCTCTTTGCAGCTACACTTTACTGTTTGGTATACGATTTAAAGAATGCACACAGTTACCCACAGCGAGGTGGGTAATTCCTCTTTTTTACGAACCTTTCCAAAAGGAGGCAATCTCCAGGCTCGTTCCCCAGTTTTGTTTGCATCAAATAGATCTCTTGGAGATCCCTTTTTCCACTTATCACTTTCCGTGTTTCTCATGGGAGAGGACGCCACAACTTACTAATTCTTGTGACAAAGTCCTCTTTCCTGTAGCTGAGACCAAATATGCCCTTTCTCTATTTCACCCCATTACTCTGAGCTACGTCCCATTTTATTGCACTCATTTTGTTACTCCCCTTAGTAATTTCTCCATTCTTGAAATCATACACTGTTGCATTTCCCTACTCCATTTTTTTTCTCAATTCTACGCATTCATTGATGCTAAGCCCTTCCTTTCCTTTTGTTTTTAGGGGTTGTTTTTTTGTTTGGTTTTTTTGTTTTTAATTTTTACCACTGATTTTTCCCTAGAACTGCTGTTTTCTCTATAAATACCTAGGAATGATGAGTCCAAAAAGGAACTTGATTTTTTTTCCCCTAAATCAGTCCCAGAGCCACAACAAAAGAAACTACAATGTCATGGTCTCCTTTCATAGCAATCTGGAGCATCATTTCTTTTTAGCGTCACTTTTTTCAGACTGCCTCTTTCGTTTTGTCTAATAATTTGCTAGAATACAAATACACTTTGCAAAATACAATTCATATGCTAAAGAACTTTACTATGAGAGTTTTCTATCAAGCAGAAGCAAGTTTGTAATCTCTCCCAGATTTATATGACTTAGCTTTATGTCTTATTATTCTTCTCTCTACGTTGCTCATAAAAATTGATCAGTATATTGACACTTAGCCATCAAGGAAATAAATCCCTAGCAATGCGCACAGAAGAGAGAGGAAAAACTTAAATAAAAACAAAGAAGCAAAGCAGCAGCAAAGCTGAAAAAGATACATGAGCTCTGTATTTGTCCACCATGCTTACAAAAGTCTATAAAACTGCCTCCTAGGGATTAGGAATACACTGCTTTTGGCATGGTATCCAATATATTTTAACCCATGTATTGAAAGGCAATATTGATGGTACCAAAGCAACTGCTGGTACCCAGTCCCCAGGCCAAGGTCCTGCGGTCAAGAATCCCAGGTTCTGGCACCGCTGCTTGGCTTGGCCTTGGCCAGTGGGGGTCATGACAACCGAGGGCAATTCGTGCCCTGTCCACAAACAAGCAGAAGCTTCACCTGGACACTTTCAGAGTGGATTCTATGGTACCAGAGGAAGTGGTAAGAAAGGGGCTTGAGCAGGCAATTCCCTCAGCTATCCACAATATGGGATCTCATACTAATTAGCTGTGCATAAAGGACGAACAGCATTACATCTCCCCACTGCTGAAAAACATTGTAATTCTGCCTCTGAAGTACAGCAGCCAAATAACGCCAAAGGACTTTAAAATATGTCTGAATTAATTCCTACTTGAGGCGATATTAAAATTCTGAAGTATTTATAAATTCATTTAAAGATATCTTTCTTAAAGCATAAACATACTGGAGCAGGCTACCTGACCCAATTTGTCTGATTTCAAAATTCCAAAATTAACCTATATCCTTCAAAATATGATCCAACTTCTCTCCTTGATCGGTAGTGCTAAAGCTTTGCATCAGCTGATACATATCAAAACAACAGAAATTCAGAAGAAGTAGCCTGAGGCAGGTAGGTACTCAAAGCCATTACTTACATAATATTCTTATTTAAATTGGTCCCCATCAGAATCTGTCTCAGAAGGAAAGACCCATTCCAGTAACTACAACTCATACTCTGGGTGTATCCAAGGTGCTGAGCAGATCAGGCACCACGTGAGTATGAAAACTGACAGATCCTCCCGGGAGTAAATATTAAATCCCTATTTGAAAAGAACCAGCATGGCACATTTCTATGTGCCCTACAGACTTCTAACTTAGTCTCCCAAGTTACTAGCTAGGCATTTATGAAATCCATTTCATAATTTGACTACAGAAATGATACTGGGAATGTTATTCTGCAAAGACAATTGATACAATAGGATTACTAGCTGTTGCGTTAAAGAAATTACGTAAACATTTGGGTTTTGAACACCGTATGAAAACTTGACTTGCTCATAAGTACTTTCAGATATTCCCAACCACTTTAAAATTTTTAAACAGTTTGATTTGTAAGTACAAAAGGATTTTGAGGCTCTGAAGTTACCTGGTCACTCAGGAGAGCAGGGACAAATGAACAAGAAAGCAAAAGCAATTAGTGCTGTCATCTATGCATTTCTTAACAAAGAGGAGGTAGCACCAACACCTTGGGGATGCTACCTGGATGTGTCTTAGCCATTACGAAACAACCACAGAGCTCCAGTCTTCAGAACAGCAGACAGAGCACTCAAAACCAGCACTGGAAGAGAGTCTCGT
Organism: Clamator glandarius; assembly: GCA_033459285.1. Lineage (NCBI taxonomy): Eukaryota > Metazoa > Chordata > Aves > Cuculiformes > Cuculidae > Clamator > Clamator glandarius. The sequence goes on along the minus strand of JAUNZM010000115.1, from coordinate 1,661,180 downwards.
TTTCCCTCTCCCCCTCAAGTTCGTATCACTGTGAAATACAGTGGCTGTGTTTGTACAGGAGGAAAGCCAACACAGCTGATATGATACTAAGTATGCGTTCTTAATCTCCAGACCATCACTAACTTGTCATTTAGAGCACCCAGCAACTAATTTCAGCAGAAGAGTGCACAAATCAAGTAACTTTAGCAGGGAGCGTGTACACTAATGCATGTGGGGCAAAGTAAACAGAAATAGCAATAAATTAAACAAATCTTGTAACTATTTTATGGATTAATAATGAATTAAATTTTTAAGAGACTTAAAATTAATCCTTTTTTTTTTTAAAACGATGACAAACAATGAAGAAAGCTGCCTGCATAATGGGCAAGCATGCTGACTCACTTACCTACCTGTTACAACACCTCCATGGATTTGAATTCCCCTTCTCTCCTCTCCTACGGTTTGATTGACAACTGACTAATAGGATTACAGGCTCCGTTCCAATAATACAGCTCAGCTACATGCCAGCAAAAAATGACAGCCTAAACCTGAATTACATGGCCTGGGAATCCATCCAATTATTAACTAAAGTAACTGTTATTACCTAACCTAATCAAAGGAGAAGCAGCTGTTAATCTTTGGTGGCCTGCAGTGTAGCAGCGGTCAGGCTGGATGAACTGTCTTTGTACTGGACTCCTCTACAGACAATAATTATGTCCTTTGTGATCAAGAAGGAAGGGCTTCCTAACCTTTCAGACAGAGGCAGCAGATGGGGAACAACTGTTCGTGTGTTCATTAACAAGACAGGATGGGTTTTATCAGGGTTCGGCATCTGTGGCACCTTCAGAAGCACCACCTACCCAATGACACAAGTATGCTGGGCAAATTAAAAAATTAGCAGACTAAACAGAAAGTTCACAATAATGTTTTCATCTCATTGTCAGATGGTTGGTGCAGAAAAATATGCACAGTTTAACAACAGTCATTTACACACATGCCTCATTGTACCTAACATGGTCAAACAAGACACACAGGAATGGAACGACTCACCTGTCCTGTTACTTTGCCCAGTTTTAGTTAACTGGGACACAATAAACTATTTGCTTCTGAAACAACACCAAATCAGGGGAAAAACTCTGATTGGTTTATACAAGTCAGTCATTAATACCAAGTAATACAGTGAAATAATACGAACATCAATTAGTTACAACTCTTGGTTTTCTGCACACAATACTCCGGGAGAGAAGCAAGACAGGACATCTGACAAACCACAGGACTTGTAAAGCAGAAGATATGAGGTCAGAGAAACCTGCCTCATCATGGAAACAGCACAACTTACTTCATGTTGGGGAAAGTAAAAATATAATGGGATCACAGTGTGGAAGTATCTGACTGAGAAGATTTCTGATAATGGCCAGTACTAGCTAATATTTGGAAGCTGAAACTGCATGAGTTCAGGTAAGAGTAAAATGATATTTTTAATGCCAAGAGTAATTAATGATGAGCATAATATACTTAGGATATAGTCGACTCTCAATCATCTGAAGTTTTTAAATCAAACCTGATTATCTCCTAGAAAAATACGATCCTAGTTAAATCATAATTTATTAATTTGGTGCAAGAGTTATTGGGTGAAATCCAATGTCCTGGACCAAAGCACTCACTTCCATACATTTCTTCTGTTAAAGTATTATTATTAGTTAATAGGAAAGGCAGAATCAGAAATAATGCAGAGCTTTAACAGCTGAGATGATTTAATGCCAGCTTTACCTCCTCTGTTCCACGTAACTTTTGCCCATCACAGTTTAATATCAGCACCTGAAATCCTTGTGAACGAACTTAAAAAAACAACATGGTGTAAACCCTCCCCACTGGGACAAACCACAACCAGTATTTTGATGTGTATTTTCCTTCATCAGCCAAAGGAATGCTTTCTGCCAATCCTACCTACTACGTCCAAATAAAAAGCTGACCTGGACTGCCTGTTTGAATCTCAGGAACTAAAACTGCTTGGAAAAAATGTATTTCTGAATGAAACAGAAATACTTAAATATATTCTGACTTCTATTTCCAAAAGAACACACTGCAACTCTATTCGACACTTGTTAAACTGTTCACCGATGAAACAAATAATAACTAATCAGTAAAATATAGTTGAAATCCATCTTAAAGATTTTTTTCTTTCCATTTATCCAATGCTTGAAGATTCTATCTAAAATGCCAGGGGCTAAGAAACACAGTTCAAAGCTGCCTTAAAAAACCAAACCAGACAAGTGAATCCTGGGCTGGCTCTTCTTTATTCCCTGCCCCCACTTCCCCTTTAAATAAATGGATATATCTATATGCACATACAAATGAATAGTTCTGTTTGTGATGGTAGAAAATCTACACTCTTTTATTAGTCCTGCAGACAAAAATTTACACAGTGAAAATCACTGTAGAGTATACTAAAATTATACTTTCAATTTAAAACAGAATTTTGTTCCCTATAATGCTTCTTTCTAGTGAAATCACTATGATAAAACGCCCCATTCCATCTGAAAATCGTAAAGAAGTTTTCAAACACAAGTGACTTGGCCCACAAGAGAATTTCAAGCACAGAACATCAATGGGCAACAAGCTTAGGCTTAGAACACAAGCCACAACTGGTTTGTATCGTTTGCATGCCACTCGGGGAGGCACTCGATCACATGAAGGACATATCGGTCATTAGTTTGTATCAACTCCTGTCTCACGCATCAATTCTGTGTTAAAAGCACCCAAGCTCTTATGCAAGGCCACAGAAAGGAAGGCTTGAGAAATGTTCTTTATCCCACAAAGCAAAGGGCAAATTCTGAAGCCTTAAAGCTAATTGTGAAGCCTTAAAGCTAAGGCAGCTCCTCTGGTTCCTGTGTTTACAGCCCACACAGACGCATCTCCCCAGCTGCTGACTCGGTCGGCAGGTCGATGGGCCTCTCCCCGCAGAAGGAGCTCAGTACTCCCTCCATGATATTTAGGACTCACACACTCCCGTGGAGAGCTCAGTCTCTAGCACTGACACCATTCGGATAATACTTTTTTTTAGCTTGAATAGCTAAGGAATACTAGCTGAAACTTCATGTATCTTATATTGAGTGCAAAGGAAGACAAATATCTAAGTATAACGAATAGAAGGGATGAAAAAGAAAGCGGTTAATACGTCACTCAAATGCAATAATAAAAATGAGGCTTGCTTTTTTTTAAATTTAAATGAAAAAATAAAAAAAAGAAGAGGCATTTACTATTATACCCTCTGAAAGTACATTATGGACAAGCAACTTAAAATCGGTCCAGGCCAAGTGAAAATACTACTACTGGGGAATGGATTCTTAAGCCTGCTCGGCAAACACTAAATGCTGTGTGCCTATAAATTCATCTTCCATCCCTCACAAATTCTATACTTTATTCATTCTTCTGTTTCCAGACTTGCACCCATACTGTACGGTAAACCATACAGGACCGGGCTCTGTACCGAATTACTGTGTGATCTCACTGAAGAAGATGAACCTTATTCAAATCATTTCTTCCCAAGTGCTGCACTGCCTTTCCAGTGTGACAGTAAAATCACAGAGGAGCACTCTGTTACTGCTTCTGTGGACAAGGACAAGGCCCTCACAATCCTGTTTGTGAAGTTCCAAGACTTGGTGAAAGCCATAAAAAAAAGACAGGTAAAGGTAAGCTAGTGAATTCCACGCCATTGGTTCAGCTGCCCTCCTTCCTCATGCTAAGTAGCATAATGGGAAACAGCCAATACTGCTTGGAAAAACAATTGCCCTTACCGATACTGTGAAAGACAGCACTGAGTATTGTAGCTTATTAAAAATAAATGTTTAGTCTATTTATAAATAACAGGGCATATAGTAAGTGCATCAATTAGTGGACGAAAGCAAGGATAAAGGTTTAAGTCTCTAATGCCAGGAAAAACTGCTCCCAGATCTCCACAGGCAGCTCCATTAGCTAAGGCCAATTTGACTTTTTCTGAATAATCTCATAAATGGACGTTCCCAAACGAATATATAAAAAGAACAACTACACAATCTTATCGTGGTCTCTCTCAGCTGCACAAGAAACTGTCCACAGAGTAGGAAAGTTCTAGATCTCTTGCTGCACTGAGTCTTATACCCCTATGACTGACACTGACTACCGAAGGTTTTCAGCCACTAGAAAGCAGCACTGATTTCAGCTGAACTTAAAATATGAACACCAGCGCAATCAAACAAACTAAAGATATCAAAATTATTTGCGAGAAGACATGTTGAGAGGGAGCTATGGTTGTTTGAAGACCTGTAGTGCAGTCAAGAGCACTTGAATTCTAAACTGAGCTTTCACACCAATTGCCTTGGGTACTCTCGCGTAACCTCTTGGACTATCTGCCCCTTACCCACCAAAAGGGCAGCAACAATAAATCAATAAAGTGGGATGGTGAACTTCTGCAAATATGAGACAGACAAAGACCTCTGGGTGAAGTGATGGCCTCAAATCAGACATAGGGTTTTAAAAATACCTTCAAAGAGAATGCATGCATGCACATACCATCAGATTAAATGAAAGAAAAGCTTAATTTCTCGATAAACTATAATATTACTTTCTTTATCACACTCTCTAAACTGGAATCTGCAGAAAGGTGCCTGCATAAAGCATTTTCTCATCACTGAAAAAGAACTGTCTGTACACTAGAGGTATTAAAGTATAACTCTTGTCCTGTTGAATACTTAGTGAAGAAACTTGCATACTGGGTGCCACAGCCAGGCTGAACAAGAGATCGGCCATCCCAACCACCCTCCAGCCTGGTGTGAAGTGCAGACAGTGCAACCAGGGGCTCATCCCTTGTCTTTTTAACTGTGGGCATGCAGCTACTTTATATTTTTTAAAAAATGAACGCTGTGCATGTGTGCATTTCTGTTTGCTCCTACAGAGTGCTCAGCACGACTGCAGATCTAAGTCCTGGCAGGATATATACACCAATTGCCACTGTAAATATCCTAATGCACCAAACCAGGAGACACGCAGCTATTAGTAGCTCAGTAGGAAAAATGCTCCGTAATTCGTAAGCACGTGAAGTGCCACAGAACCAGCTGAATCTGATGTCAGTCAGATGAAGGCTGCTCCATCTGGACCACTCAAAATGAGCAAAACCAGGGTCTGTCTGCCCAACACAAAAATCAATGACAGTTTAAAGCCATAAGAAGACACAGAATGCTGCGCATTAACATGCACATTAATTCGCATCTTGTGCCCTTGGAAGTCATATCAGTATTAGCCAAATTAAAATAATATAATCATAGAATAGTTCGAGTTGGGAAGGACCTTAAAGATCACCCAGTTCCACCCCTGTCATGGGCAGGGACACCTCCCTGGGATCTAACATGGCCTGGAACCCCTCCAGGGATGGGGCAGCAACACGTTCCCTGGACAACCTGTGTCAGTGCCTTACCACTCATGGTGAAGAAAGGTTTCCTTATGTCTAGTCAAATTTGACTTCTAAACAGATTTCGCACTGGTGAGGACTAAGGGCCATGCTGTTGTTTCTGCCGGAGTGTCCTCTAGTGGAGAAATGGGAGATCCGAGGTAAACAGGACAGGAGCGGCTGCGTCCCAGAAACAGCCCTGTCCAGCGAAACACAAACACCTCTCAGTCACAACGGTGCTTGGTAAAGCTTCACATCTTGATCAAGCTTTTCAGTACTATAATAATGCTTAAACATAAAGGTTAAAAACCTTTTTAAAGCTGCAGCCAGAGTGAGAAATTAATCAGTCGTGAAGCTATTTAGATAACTGTTGAGTGTGTTAATCATAGAATAACCAGGTTGGAAGAGACCCACCAGATCATCGAGTCCAACCATTCCTATCAAATACTAAAATGATTATGTGCCCGTGTGCATATGCATGTATATACATAACAGCATAAACACTCAGACAATGTGGCTATAATCTGGGTAAAGTTACTTAGGTAAACTCCCTAAAATAGTAATTTTCACTCTTTTTCATACTTAATGCCCTATGATGCTTTTTGTATTTAGTAACGGGGCAACAGATGAGCTGACCTGTCCTGTGATTTCTCTAGCCCTCAATGAATTCATAGGGCAGACTCCATGCTGGGTTTCTTCCAGAAATGTAGATATCCATAACACTCACCCAGAAACTATAGCTGGTCTGCAGAAAAGCTCTGCTACTGAACCCAGGATCTATTTGATTCACAACTCCCAAACTCATCTGTTATTGTCTTCCTCTCTCCGTCATTCCCTTTTCCTACACTAAACTCAACCAAAATAATTTTGTGTGTGGGAAAAAAAAAATCTTATTAGGACCCTTCATTGTTCCAAAGATGAGAAATCCTAATTTTGAAAAGATTACTTAATCATCGCTGTGTTTGCTAACACCCTTGCTTTCTTCAGAAGTACTGATTAACCCTGCCTCCAAGAGTCCAGTCGATCAACAGAAGTATGATGAACTTGGATCAACTGCTTTCAGCCAAAATTTAGATTTCAAATTTTTGCTTCTAATTCACTCAGTTTTCTTCAATTATGAAACAGAAGCCACAAACCTCAAGCTACAGCCTGTGTGCTTTAAAGCTAGTCTGACTTTTCCAGTAACATCATCTAGCACAAAATACACTGCCTACTTATGTCACCGTGGCTAAGCTTTTGAATTCAAACTTCCTTCAACAGTTTGATATCAGATCATGGTATCTTGTCCAATACCCTTTCAAAAATTACATGGAGTGATATGGCCATACCCAGGTCTAATATAATCAACACCAAGCCAAGGAAAGCTTAAAGACACAGCAGCATCTTTCAGCTGGGCAAAACTTTCATCTTCTGAAAAACAGAGTCCAGCCATTAAATGCAAGGTCTTTCAATCCTCTCGCTGACAGCTAAACCAGAAATACCCAGCTGCTGAGGTGCTTGATCCAGCATTAAAAGTTTTTTCAGCACCCGAACCAAGTGTAGAAGAGTCTGGGAATCACAAATCGCATTGTATTCTTAGATATACTTAAACAAGTAACTACGGCTGAGCACTTATTGCAAAGTACTTGCTTCTAAAATCCATTCTGCCTGTATATACATGTTGTGTATGTTTATACACATCTACACATATACACACATGGGGCAATTTTAAACCTTGGTAGAGACTCTGCAAGAAATTTCTCATGAACCATACAGGTGTTCCATGTGTTCCATTTAAAATTGCTCATGTCCCATACCTGACTCTTCAACAGTTCTATTGGTTTGGTTTCTGACAATTTAGTCTATACTATTGGGGGTGGGAGTGAAGAAGGAGTAGCTGGCCAGCAATCCAGCGTGTGCCCCCCGTCCCGGCCTATTAACCCTCACGGCAACACGGCCACCGTACCCTGTGTGCCTGACAGTTTAGAGAATAAAACATAAATACTGGCCTCCCTTTGCTGGTAAAGCCAGCCATTCCTGACAGTCTTTACAATGGGATAAACACTGTCTGCCGACAGTCCCCATGTATTTGAAAGCTACGACAAACATTTTACTGAAATGTAAATAACTGACAGCAGGACTGCTGGAGCAGAAGGCTGAGAAATCTATCTAAAAATCGCAACCTCCAAACCAGTGCCTAACACAAAACAAACCATAACGGTCACTGAGAGAGCATGTCTGAGGTCACAGGCACTGAGATTCTTTTTCAAAAAGCATATTAAAACACTGTGATCAGTGAATAGCTCACCTTCACACATTATAACGGTTACAAAATTACACCTTTTCAAATGAAGTGCAGCTACTTCTAGATTTGTATGAAGAGAGCTGGTAAATAACTATAAGCACTGTGAAAAAGCAACCTCTTCTATGCTTCTGGTTCCATTTTACTTCCATACTTCAAGCACTTGTGCTCACTGTTATTCACTCAGACTTGTACAGCATCTAGAAAGCCTGACGGAGATGAGGGACACTGCTAGCCTCAACACCGTACAAAATCAATGTAAGTGTTATGAACCTCAGAACCCGTCTTGTCTGTGACTTGTGAGGGATGTGTGGGCTCCAGCGGTAACATTTGCTTTGGCTGGGACATGCAGAACACCTCTATCCTGCTGTGCTGCAGCCCTCTCCTCAGGAGCATTGCTTTAAGAGCTGCTGCCAAATTACATGGGTAAAGGAATCTTATCACTCGTTTTGTGATGAAGATCTTTTTCAAACTAGTGCTCCAATGAGAAATAACACATAAAAATAATCCCAGTTAAGCATACTAACTGCTGCACTTGGATTCCAGAACTCGTGAGGTTCCCTCATGATCATATTGAGTCTCTGTGTTGTGTTCCTTGTCAGAAGGACAGGAGGCCCCCTAAGGGCTCGTCTGGATACAGGTATTCTATAGAATGAACTGCAGTGATTTTGTTGCAGTGTTTTAGCCGCAGCTGAGCCTGGTGAAAGGCTGCTGCCCTCGGCTGCTTGTCACCAGCCTCCTCTGCGAGGGCAGCATCCCACCACATTCCTCAGAACAACGCTGTCACCTCTGCTGAACCCACACCTACCAAACTCATGGAAAATATTTTAAATATATAGAAGTAGGACTCTGAAAACTTGAACGTCTCCAAAACCCTAAAACCAGCTATCAGGAAGCACTTTTGGGAAGTGATGTTCTGTCAGTGACCCTAAGGATGATCATAGGCAAGGCAGCAAGTGCTGCCCAGGTGAGGTTCACAGCCTTAGAAATACAGGTACTTCCTTCAGCGTAACATCTAATAGCTGTGCAGCAGAAAGTGCTTGGGGTTTCAATCAGTAAAACTCATCTCTATACACTGAGGGAAATACATGACGTAAGCATAAACAACTTAAAACTTTACCTGTAGTCACTCTCAGGATATACAGCTTTAAATACACTGGTTCCTGAAAGTGTTCCCTATTACAAGACATTTCTGCTTAGTAAAGTCAAACCTGATTCGTTAACGTGGGATTCCTTGCATATCACCTGAAACACACTGCTGCCCTTGGCAATGGGTGTGTAAAAGCAGTCCCATCAAAGAATGGATGTGTACAAAAGCAAAACAACTGTGGCAAAAAAGTGCTTTAGCCCCACAGTGTCAAACATCAGCTCTGCCTTCTTTAAGAGGGTACACGAGCTTTTCTTTTAGCATTAAAGGCCCATTATCAGGAGATCTTAAAAAGAACGTTATCAGATCTTATTACGAGCTTGAAGAGTCCCATATGACAATCTGCCAACATCAAGCCAGGGCTTTTTGGTAACGTTTGCATGCATTTTGCTGTTGTGCGTGTTTGTTTTTTTAATATGCTTTTAAACAAAATAGAGCAGTGAAAGGTGAAAGTGAATACAGCTTCATTCCAGGATTCCTGCCAGAAAGGATGAGAGACTATGTACAAACCCAAAGGCTGCCTTCCAATAACCTGGAGCACACCCAGACCAGCAGCATGGCAGTACCTGTTGTTGATACAGCCCGGGTACTGGGCATCGGCAGCACCATCTGGATTTGTGCCTCCTGCTTGCTGTTACTAGCAGAAGCAAGGACAGACGTTTGTACCTCAGGGACATCAATCTATTTAAAACTGTAACAACACTGTGGTTTATGACTTTATAGTTCCTTTTATGTTTATGTAATTAAAACACATCTGAACCACAGGCTGTATGCAATAAATGGCCATACTCCTCGTCAGGTCCTCAAACCCTGCATTTTGACTTGCTTATTTGCAAATACTTCCCTGACATAGGGTGCAACATTACTGGTTGTAGAGCTCCATCCAAGCAAGCCAACGTGGAGATACCAAGAAGTCTCTGAAGCAATAAAAAGCAAAGCAACTCTTCTTTCACTTATTAGCACTCAAATCATGTGCTGGATTCAAAGGGTAAATCATAGATTTTGCTGCATCACACGGGAAGCTATGAATTCTATGTGATGGAGAAGCCGTTATGGTGCTGCAATAAACAGAGAAGACTCCAAAAAACAGAGTGTTTGAGGTGTGTCTTTGTCTGAGAGACAGATTTCTCAAGCTTCAGTATCTAGAGGATATGCTGTAAACTTCTTAGTTTACATTAAACAAACTCTTCTTGCTGTATTGGTGAAATCTCTTGGCCCCACATGCAGAATCTGCTCATGGCCAGCAGACCAGGAAGGCATGGCAAATCAAGTTGACCACAACAATCATGCAGGCATGCATCATCCTAGAACATTCTCACACTATAGAAGAAGTTCAGAAGGGAGAAAAAGCCTCATCCATTACTAGGAAACACATCAGATGAAGACCAAGTCCAAAAGTTAGTTTGATTGGATTCCATGCGAAGGCAACCCCTGGTGAAACAAGGCTGACAGTCCTTCATATGTGGCTTTCCTGTGATTCAAGTTTGCATAAAAAACACATTCCCGCTCTTTAATGCTGTTTAGCACAGTCATGGAATTTCTAATGGACTGAATAACCCTTCCTTCTGTTGAAAAACTTCGCGGTGTTTATTTTTCTTATTTACTGTTACCAAGAACAGCTCAGCATTTTATTTCATGATTTGTAAAACAAATCCTTATTTCCCCGGTGAGTGTGTATAAATACACTTTTCAGTTAGTATAACCTACTAACAAAAGAAAAATCCATGTTTCACATTATGACTGAAGAGAGGGGGTTTTGGATCAATTTTATTTTGTAGTACTTTCGCATGACTACTGAGCCTGAAGAATTTCTAGTAAGTGGCAGGGATCTATTGTAGTGAACTCTGTCCTCCCTCAGGGCAATTCTTTATCCAACCCAGGCCATTAGCAAGGGTAAATCAATGTTATCAGCTCACACACACTGACAGCTTGTGTGGTTCCCACTCCCTCATTCCTCCTCCCCCATTATGGTATATTTTTATGCTCTCCAGGGAAATTCAATTAACAGTGTCAGTCTCCTCCTCTCAGCCGATGACTGACATCATCAAGACTCTTTTCACCGCCCACTGACATGTAAGCTGTGTCTGCTGATGTCTCGACTCACAAGTTAACAAGAGAATTACTATCCACTTCTATAAATGACTATGTCCGACCTGGCTATTGGAATCAATCTTTCTTGACCTTATTGATTGGGACACTCAGATATATAACAACACTGCTTCAATGGTAATGTTTTAGGGGAAAATCCCAATCAACAACAAAATAATGCCTGCCTATTAATGCCATCAAATTTATCTTTGACTTCCCCACAGCAGACTCGACAAGCAGTAAAATGTTACAAACAAGTCCTGATTAACATTGAGCTGTGATTCATGTCTCATTTACTGAAATCTCAGAACACATCCACTGACAAGAGGCTGGACACAACACTTCCAATTACTATTTCAAATAATTATTTAGATAACTTTCAAACAGATACATCTTTCTTTAGTCTTTATGCAACAACATGATTTCTATACTTTGAAATAAATAATTATTGAAAAATTAACATTAACACAAACACTGAAAATTTGAAACTTCTTAAAAAACACTCCTGAACACACTCAGCAGCTCAAAGTAATGAACGGAGTGCATTGCAGAACCCTGCGCACCCCAGGCAGCCATTAGTATTTAAAAGCATGTGCTATACGCAACTGCGTTCCATGTTGACTGAGCTACAAAATGCATCAAGCAGAGCTCTCATCTTCAGACACCAACTCTCAACCATAATGACGCAACCCCCTCCTCAGATTTCATTAGTTTTCTCTCAGAATTAATTTTCATGATTTCTTGATTAGAGGTTTGAGAGAAGTATTTTCTAATGATCAGAGAGAGAACAGAACATAATGCTCTAGCTGAAAACTCAAATAAAGTGGTCCTAATGGAGCAAAAAACGCATTACAAGACATAAAGCACTCTGGCGGCAGACTGTCCATGATGAAACATGAAAAAAAATGCAAAAGCTATGCTATCAATTACAAAAAAACAACACTTATCATAAAACAAAACATGCTCTACAAATACAGCACTTCGAAAACTTCAGACCAGCAATGTCCCCTACGTATGCACATTGTACCTTTATCCACCATCAAAGGCTTTTGGATTGGCCTTCAGTTCAGCCTGAACAGGCTTTGCTGTACCCTGGGAAAACTCAACAGATCTGTGCTTGATGAAAACTCAGCCATTCCATCACACTATGGTGGTTGCAACAGCAAAGCTGGCTCCAATCCTTCCCTCTGTTCTCTGCTAATTGGTTTGGACCCTTATTTTAAAAGCTGTTTGTTGGTGTGCACTATAGACTGATGACTGAAATGACTCAGGCATAGAGAAAAGCCTAATGAAAATACAGTGGAAGGAGAGCTTGCCGTTGTCCATATGATCTAGCAGCAGTCAAGTGTGTTCTCAGCACTTCTTCAAATCTTCCTATACAAAAATCTGATGTCTAAATAACAGCATCCACTGATGTAACCACTGCAGAAAAGTGTAATTAATAGCAGACACTGCTCATTACACAGAGGCCATGTATTCATCAAATACACATTTAAAATATTCTCAAATCCAGACTGGTGGTATATGAGGGCAACACAGTTTATAGGTTAATCGTAAATTACACAGTAACAGTCACAATACCTCTTTTTCCAGAATACGAGAGATCTCTCCTAAAGTCCTGTCCAGAGCACAAAACTTGTTGTTCCCCACTGAAGTGCTATCCTGCATTTGGAGATGCTTCGAAAGGTCTTTTGCTAATCGCTGTAACCTTCAACATCAAGCAGAAAACAAAGAACAGTTAAAGCAAAACCTCTCCGGATCACGTAAACTTCCATCTTTACAATGAAACTCTGCTAATTGCATTTCAATAGAGCAATCATGAAAATCTGTGTAAAAGTATCATTATCACCTATACTGAAGAGCATCTCGCATATGCAATATAATGAGAAGATACAATCAGCTTAGTGTATCTACGCTGTTTCACTACCTGCTTTCCCAGGGAAGTGGCACAGAAATAGTGTGAACAGTACAGTCATAAAGGCACTTCTTCATTAGCTATGTGTCTGTTTCTTTTGCTTTTCAACAATTTCCCTATCCTCCCTCAAGTTTATCCTGGTAGTTTTTGCCATCTTCATTTTCAACATGGTTTCATCCCCTTTTTCTTCCATCATTCAGTCCTTTCTGCCCACTTGGCTGAGCAGTTTGCTCTTGAGATGAGTAAGGGAAATAGAACAGCAGACTCCTTGGCTAATTTCTTATAGGCATCATAAAAGAAATGGCTCTTTGGAGCTATCTGAATAAGTGAAAAGAAGCAACTTTGCAGACTACCTCAGAAAGGGCATTTTATTAATGAGGGTCAGTAATGAAGCCAAAATGCAGAGGTAGGAGAGATGTAGACACACATGCGTTAGGGTTCATTCCAGTTTTACACATCTACATCTGGGCTATTCACCCACGCCCTCCTGCTTGGCAGTGAGGAGAAATACGCAGTTCCAATGCATCATTTATCTCACCCTAAAGTCTAAAATAAACCAATCAAAGCACAGTCAATGTATTGTTCTCTGCCCTGAATGTAAAGTCACAGAATCACAGAATCACAGAATGACCAGGTTGGAAGAGACCCACCGGATCGTCGAGTCCAACCATTCCCACCATTCCCTAAATCATGCTCCTAAGCACCTCATCTACCCTAACCTTAAACACCTCCAGGGACGGTGACTCAACCACCTCCCTGGGCAGACTGTTCCAATGCCTAACCACCCTCTCTGTGAAGAATTTCTTCCTAATCTCAAGCCTAAATCTCCCCTGGCGGAGCTTGAGGCCATTCCCTCTCGTCCTGTCCCCTGTCACTTGGGAGAAGAGGAGAGCTCCCTCCTCTCCACAACCTCCCTTCAGGTAGTTGTAGAGAGTAATAAGGTCTCCCCTCAGCCTCCTCTTCTCCAGGCTGAACAGCCCCAGCTCTCTTAGCCGCTCCTCGTAAGATTTGTTCTCCAGCCCCTTCACCAGCTTTGTTGCCCTTCTCTGGACTCGCTCCAGAGCCACAACATCCTTCTTGTGGTGAGGAGCCCAGAACTGTACACAGTACTCGAGGTGCGGTCTCACCAGTGCCGAGTACAGGGGGAGAATAACCTCCCTGGACCTGCTGGTCACGCCGTTCCTGATACAAGCCAGGATGCCATTGGCCTTTTTGGCCACCTGGGCCACTGCTGGCTCATGTTCAGTCGGTTGTCAACCAACACTCCCAGGTCCTTCTCCTCCTGGCAGCTTTCCAGCCAGGCTTCTCCTAGTCTGTACCTCTGCTTAGGGTTGTTGTGCCCCAAGTGCAGGACCCGGCATTTGGCCTTGTTAAACCTCATGCCGTTGGTCTCAGCCCAGCAGTCCAGCCTGTTCAGGTCCCTTTGCAGAGCCTCCCGACCCTCCAGCAGATCGACACTTCCTCCCAGCTTGGTGTCATCTGCAAACTTGCTTAGGGAGGACTCAATGCCTTCATCCAGGTCGTTGATAAAGACATTAAACAGGACTGGACCCAGGACTGAGCCCTGGGGAACCCCACTTGTAACTGGCCTCCAGCTGGATTTAACTCCAAGTCAGTAACTGGTTCAGATGCAAACTTCTATGTTTGTCGATACCACAATGCAAATGCCCTTAACTGGGGTCTGAGAGAGTCCTTTGAGAGATCTTTAAATGAATTAAGAACTTTGTTAAAAACTTTGAAAATTCTGAAAATATATATGTATTTTTGAAGTATGAACAAAAATGATTTGCAGAATTGAGTCTTGGACTCATTATCATCTGGTCAGCTGAATCCACTAATATTCAGCCAGAGTTTTCGTATGACAAGAAAAATACAGGGAGATTATGTCCGGATGAGATTTTCTGCACTGCTATTTCCTGTGTGGAAAAGGAGGTTGGAGGAAACCTCTGTCCAACTCCGTAAGCCATGAGCTAAAATGGGAAAGAGAATTAGAAGCCAACACACGAATACCTGCTGGACTTGGACAGTAAATGAGATGAGCGCTGATTCTGCTGAGCATAAGGCGTAGGCTGCAGCACCAACGAGAAGTCGAGCTGTAGTCCCAAGGGCAGAATATTGCAGGTACCCCACAGAATGTGACTCAGAATGGCTATTGCCTTGGCAAGATCCTAACACATTAAGCAAAACCAAAGACTTTCTCTCTTCAAAACGCCTACCCAAATGCCATGATTAAAGCACATAACTGCCCCCACCCCAAATTGTAACTTCCTCTGACAGAAAACAGCAAGATGGGTTGCCATTTGCTTCACTGAATGTCAGAGGAATGGAATTCAACCAGGATTAACCACAGAGGCTAAGGAAAGGGTCTTTCTTAATCTACATCAGACATCAGCACATGAAATGTGTACAGTTTACTAAACCACTACGCACATGGACTCAAATAGAGAACAACCATGTTGCATCATTACTGCTGCTGACAAATTCCCTTTCTTTCTCCTCAGCCCATAAAGAAGCTACGTAAGTTAAACGTCACATTTGGTTTCTGTCCTCGGTTAAAAGAAAACAATACTGAACAACACGTTAACTCTCAAGGAAAAGCTTCCAGCTTTTCCACTTCTTCTAAAAGTCTTTCTGGACAATTTTACCTAAATCCAGATTTTCTAAGTGTGTTTTCAGCATCGCATGATAAGCAACATGAAGAATAAATTTTCAGCTCTGCCACATTAAAGAATTACCTCTCGCATCCTCATGCCCTGCTGTATGTTGGAAATCTGCCAAGGAAGGGTAATGTATGCTATGGGATCACATGGGAAGAGAAGGGAAATAAACCCACCCTCCGCCCACCGAGGGAACCTCGGGGAAATTATTTTAATTTAATATCCTTTATACTGACTTCTTGGCAGTGTCAGGGAAATAAAAATAATTTTAGGACTGTTTCAAAGGACTAGAAATCTAAGCAGGATGACTTGCACTTGGATATAAAACTTATCATTGCTACAAATGGATTTGGAAAAAGAGAACTTCCCGTACATCTTGTACTCCTTGTACACCCTGCATGTGCTGTAGATTAACAGAGCATGCTATCAACTACATGGAAATACAGTTGAGTCCAACTTCAAACATTTCAAGACAATTATTTGATCTTCCTTTTATCCTTCAATTTGCATTCCTCCAATGCTTACTACCCCATATAGGGAACGACAAATAACTTAATATTTACTGGGCTAAATAAAAGGGAAATTTAAAGTTAATGTCTTTTTATTTAAAATTATTTACATCTCACTAATTAAAATTTTAGTATTGCCTACAAACGGATAATTCAGAAGAAATATCATAAAGGACATAAGGCACTGATGGGTCTTGGAACATCACCATAATGTAAACTGTAATAAATGGTATGTTCAGCAAATACAAATACATTATCTGATCCTTTTGCACTGCAAATGGGAAAATGAGGGATATTCTACTAAAAGTTTATATAGGAAATATATAAACAAAATTAAAATGAAGCATTGTATGAATAAAGGGTTTTTCAGCACAGGCTAAATATTTTTAGTAAGCTTATTAAATATATTAAGCTAAAGGAAAAATATCCCTGCTAATATTTATAGGCCACATTTCACCTCTAGAAATAAAGCCTCAACATAATAACATCAATGTGTTTCAGCACTTGTACATTTAAATCCATAATTTCTTGGCTGTACCCTGAATGTATGCAAGGAAGGATTAGTGTGATGGGCAGAGCACTGGATTTTGTGCAGTTCCAGTACGGAAGGAGCGGTCACTCCTCCCATACGTTCCTGCTGAGGGTGGCCAGATGCCAGCCGGACACACAGCCCCAATTCTTCCTGATGCAGCCTGCGCCTGGAGAGAACTGGGAGAGTCCTTGGCAGCTCCTGCCTGGCCTGAAGCAGGGAGTCACCCAGCATCCTGGCAAAGCAGCGCACAGCCCCTGCACTGCACTGCGCTGCCTGCAGCCCAACGCCTGGCAGTACAATTAACATAGGTGGTGACACTCACGCACACTCTGATCGCTCTAGTGCGTGATGGAAAACACCAGGCTACATCCTGACGCAGCCCCAAACACTGCTAGATGCTAAACATCTCAATCTGCAGCTTCACTCCACCTTCTTTAGCTTCTGAAATGGAAGCAATCTGAGAAATGACGATGAATTCCTATAGAGATTACTTTCTGAATGTATTTATCTGAGTTCCTGTAAGAGTGCTCTAGTGAGTCCCTGAAGGTGAAATCTACTGCCCACCCAATCTAAAGCAAGTTGTTATAGTTTTAAAGTTTAATTGAATGTTATTTTATTTACACTTTGGTTCTTTTACAGTTCACATAGCTGTCCGGAAACTACATTTTGCACAAATAGTTGTAGCTTCAGGGATTATCCGGTTTCTTTCCAGCAATCACTAGTTTGGTGTAGTATCTTTGGCCTAACTAGACCCTAGGCTACCACATCAAGAAAGAGTACAAATTAAGCTTATCTTGTGAATGCACTGATACACCATAAGGAAAATAAGAAAGAACTGTATTGTTAAAAGCATTTAGCTCCAGGCCTCTGCAAGAACAAACTTCACACCGCATTCACATCTTCTCTCCAGCAGGAGATAAGATTTCTAGGAAACAATTTTTCATTTTCTAACTCTCTGCTTTCTGCGCCGCAGTCCTTGCTCTGAATAACAGTGGTCCCCATTCCCATATTATTGAAGTGTCCCTTTACGTAGTTTAAAAAAAGGGTAAGGTAAAAAAAACCACATGAAAAAAATGATTCCTTCTTGCATGAGGACAGACCAACTGAAGTACTAGATTACGAGGTTACATTTTTTTCCCCTGCAATCCTGATAATTCCCTTTGGGCAAATGACAACCAGTCATTACCTTCCTTTCCCTGCTTGTATTAAAGGATGACAATTATATCTACAGACTGCTTTAACACTGAAATGTACGGCCTTTGGATTAGAAGATACTAAGTAAATGGAAATAATACTCTAACTAACTTCCCTTTTAAAAACCTGCTCTGATGGACAACAGGGAATGCTGCAACCAGAGTCCCATCATGGACACCCCTTTGACAGGCTAACTGAACAGACTGGACACTAAATAATTACATTCAGATCAGCTCCCTGAGAATACCAATTAATACTACAAATCCATCACGAGCCCACCAGCATTTATAAAATGAGCTAAATGCCAGCAGTGACCAACCAGTTAATGCACAGCAGAGAGAGGCCAGGGAGCAACAGCCTGGCTGCTCCCAGGTGAGAGCGGCCATAGCCCTTTTCCTTGAATGTCCCTCTCGCTACATGAATAGTCCAGAGAGTAACATCAATGCCAAAAAAGGCAGTACCTGGAATTATTTTCCCCCTCACAAATTTTTTAATAGATACTAAAAAGAATAAAATATCAGTTGCTGACATCTTCTAAAACCCCTGTTTGTACAAAGAACAACTTAGAGCCTTTCACAATCCCACTCTGGAATCAGCACCCTGAAAATGGCATACGTGTCACATCTATCAAAGCAGGCTAAACCCTGTTTGCTTATTCATATTAGTGTATCACCAAAGTAAAGCTTAGAAAGGACTTGGATCAGTGCTTCCTTACTGAAAATGTTTTATAAATCTGCAAACCATAAGCTAACAAGAACTACTGAAGCAATCTATCAGCTCTAGCAGGAAACCAGGGCTCTCACAATATTAAGGTGGCTTAATCTTAAAGGTGATCTCAAAAGGCTTTTTACCTGCCAAAGACTAATTCTGGGGTCTGTCTTTCTTCTGTAACAACTGCCTAAACTAAAGGACCAAAATCAGATAAGAAATTGCATTCCATAAATGGTTTTAGTTGTTTGAAGAGACACAATCAGTTTGAGAGGAGAGGAAGGAGTAGAGAACTGTGGGGTAGGCAAGGAAGCATAAGAAAAAGTTACATAGAATGATTTCATTCTAAAAAGCATTTGCTTCTGATGAGCAAATAAGTAAATCTACCAACTGTGGCACATTTTAAATGGAATTTTAAAAAACATTTTCATTTTTAATTTCCACAGCCCACTAAGTTAAAAAGTATTTTGTGTTCATTAGCATACAACTCCGATGAGAACACCTCAAACCTTCCTTTGGAATAAACAAAAGCACTGGCATTTGTCTGGACACCAAGGACACACGCAGCACTCCCAGTTTTTATGCATTCATTCCGTGACCTCTCTCAATAACTCCGCAGATCTCCTTGGAGCATCTATTGGATAGCGGTTAAGGCTCCATGTATTGGCAGGAGTTTGCTCTCTCTTGGCCAGGTACAGTAGCAGTTAATATTAGCTCACAGTACAGTACACTGTGTTCTGGCTAAAAAGGCAATAGTCTAATTAATTTTCATAGCCTCTCAATGTAATCATGTTTCAGTGGAGATCTACTACTGTTTGTGTCTTTCAGCTGATTCTTCTTCCTGTTGTTCATGGTTAAGTAGGTTCCTGTACTTTGGTCTGTTGAAAAGGTGTTTTCCTATATTAAGAATAAGTTTTTCCATGTAAACAGATATGGTCTGGGCTGAAACTCCCAACTCATGAAATTTCTTGTCCTCCTGTCCTTTCCTCTAAAGTGAAAGATAAAACCACCCTTCCCCATCCTTCAGCAATTTTTTTTAATGCACTATGTAAACATATTTTTATAGAAATAAACTGGACTTCTGGTTGGCTCACATTTTTCTATTCCTTCTTAAGAAGTCAGTTCATATGTGAGCTCCCATTGCTTCTCCCTTGATATCACAGAATCACTAGGCTGGAGAAGACCCACTGGATCAGAGTCCAATCAATGCCTGCAAATAATTGCACCCTAATGGTTCGTAAGTTGTTGTGTAATTTCGGCAACAACAAGAACTCTGATATCTGAAACTATGTTTGACAGGACAATTGCTAAAGACCTTTCTACAGGATGTTTCTACAGAATGTTCTACAGGACAATTGCTCAAGAACTTTGCCAGAAGATCTGTGATGGAAGTGAGCTACCCAGTGGTCATCACGCTACTTCACATCTAAAGGATACAGGCCCAACAGAGGCAATACAGGAGGAGACTAAGAAGCAGATGGAACAGAAGATTCTGCCTGGAAGCATGGTATAATTTCATTAAATAAAGAGAAATGAAAATGGTAAATTCAGGATTGGTGAAGAGATTACAAAACTAAAAACCAATTCTGACTTTCTGCAGCTGAGACACAACTGACCAAATTACATCACTGATGACCAGAAATCAAACAGACACTGAAGGGGAGGCATTACAGCTTATCGGTATTTTCAGAGTCACTCAAACACCGCATTTCTCATCTCTGACAACTAGACCCTATATTTTTTTTTATTTTCCAGTAGCAAAGTAAAACACAAGCTACAAATCTAAAAGTCCTAATTTGCCATGAAACTACTCCTGAAAATTGAAGTGCTGATTATTAAGAAACGAAGCCAATAGCAGAGCCTTCTTCCTCAGTGTGTTTATGCAGGTGTGCCATCTGGTGGAGATGTTTCATTTTCTTATGTCAAACTTCAGTGATGGATTTTTATTATTTTAAAATATATCCTGAGATTCAGCAGCTGGTTTCCAAACTACTGAAAAGACTGTATGAAAGAGAAGGCACACAGGCTAGTTGTATATCCAACCAAGGAAGCCTGACAGCACGGATCTGAACATCTTAACCAATGGTAACTGATAAAAAGTTGTTGCATTTTCAGCTTAGGAATCCCTTGGGCTGGACATAATTTCCTAGAACTGCAGTAATACAGACAAACCTTTACCATCTACGTGATTTTTGTCAGTACGTTCCATACACCTAATTGCAAGCTGCATTAAGAATCGCTGCCTTTGCTCCCTTTCGAACCTGGCTCCATCTTCATCCTGTGCTCCCTCATTCTGGTATCAGGACAGCAAACAATCAACACCCATCTTTTCCATGCTGTCTACGACCTTGCAGAACTCTAACCTATCCCTATTAAAACTTGCTCCCATTATCACATTTTTCTCCAGAATGAGAAGCACTAGTTCACTCAATCTCTAATACAGAACTAATACTAGAAATTACTACTGATTTCCTTTCCTGCCTTCTCTGAACCTTTAAGAATTCTAGCATCTCCTTTCTGAGATGAAGAACCAGAACCACACATATTCAAAAGCTGCAGATGACTCTGGCATTTGTACACAATGACATTCTTTCTTCTGTTTAGGCTCCTTTCTAATTAATTTTAACACAGGATTTCCTTTAACTGCTAAGAGTACTCAGTTGATATTTTCTTGGAGTTACCTACCACTTCTGCAAATTCAAAGCCCACACTTTGTATGTGAAGGTTGAGTTCTCCTTCCCCCTCCACTGTGTAGCACTTAATACACACTGAATTTCACCTGTCATTTTACTACCAAGCCACTCACTCTCTTAAAAACTATCATTCAGTATTGGCTTTTGTCCCTATAACCCGAGTACCTTTGCATCATCATCACTGAACTGTGGCACCTCACTTCTCACCCTCTTTTTCTAAGTCACTTGTGACTACCTTGAACGCCACTGGACTACAGAACTCTCCTGGTAACCTCTCTGTTCCACAGAGACTGATCAAACGCTCCACTTCTTTTCACTTTTTTTAACTGATTTCCATTTATGGTATAGTTTTAAACTTTCTGTTAAAAGCATTGGTGAGAAACTTTGTCAAAAGCTGTTTTGAAATCCAAATATTCTGTGTCCTTTGCCTATCAGTTTCAATGGAATCAGAAAGGAAAAGCTGAGCAATTTTCAGTTTTAAACTAAGGAGGAGGAATTTGTCAGCGACAATAGATCTTCTTTTAATCTTAACATTCACTGTTTTCAACCATGCCTTATGCTAGTCAATAAAAAGGTCTATTCTTTAAAAAACTCAATGCCAGATTAAGACATCTGTGCATTAGAATATCTTTGCTTTCACCGTATGAACATTTGTTTCTGGTCAAATGGGGGCCAATCATAAGACTTCTAGTCCCAGCGCTCCAGTGCTGAATTTTCACCCACAGTCTTGAAGCTGGAATAAAGTTGGAGCCTTCTCACTTCCCAGTCAGAAAAGGATGAGCATATGTTCTCTTTACTATTGCAGCTTACATGGTTTAAGACAGACAGTGTCTTCAGAAAAAAATTGCCTTTATAAGGTCTGACCTTTTGTATTAGAAAATGATCTGTAATTCAAGATTGAGTGGGAACCTTACCACAGCTGCTCCACTGGAAATTTCAGAAGCACTTCTGCTACAGACCGGGAGGAAAAAAAAGTATATGTCTAAGATACGTAAAGTTAAACGCTTACTTGGCTTTAAATGGGGAATCAGAGACGGCATTTTTTGCTTCCATTAAACTCTCATATTCCTTTGCCCTGGAGGAGAAAATATTCATTATTATTGACTGTTGTCTAAAATGTATCGTATGTAATACGAGCAAGATAATTCTAACCTTTGGTTTTTCCTATTTCATAGTAACACACAGCATTTCTGTCAGCTGTGCCCTATCATAATCCATCCTGACATGTAACTATCCATTGTTAACAATTTACATAGAAAAGAACTACTTTAGAATGACTTCAGTACACAAATGGTGTATTTAAGTTGATTTTCTAAATGAAAAAAATGGTACCAGTGATACATAAAACAATCTCTGTAACCTATCGCTTATCATAAAATTGCCATATTCAGCTAATGACAATATTAGCAATTTAGTCACGTAGTACAGATCAAAAGATCATTATATTACAGAGATTACAATAAATATACAAATAATTTGTTGTATTTACAGGCTGAGGAGTATTTCTCATGGAACCAATGACTGTGTTGTAACATAATGAACCTTGTTAGGCATACAGCATAGACTATATACCTCCAGGAATGACTGGTTTACTGCTGGAAACAGAAACACAAACCTCCCTAGTCCCTGAAAGTACTATTTACACTGGCCTAATGCCAAAATGTAGGAAGAGGTAGACAAGATGCTTTTTCCACTGCTTGTTTTGACTCCGTCCAGCCTGTGCCAGCAGGTGAAAACCGTCACCAGCTCATGGACCGAAAAAAGATGCACAAGGGTAATCCCAAACCATTTATAACAACATACACACACAAAGTAAAACTAATCCAGGTACTATGGTGATGCAGAACAATTCAGTTCTTGGAGACAGAGACATGCAATGAAGAAACATTCATCAGATTGTAAATGCATTTAGCTGTTAAAAACATGTGATCCATTAAAAATGATCTTTCAATTTTTATTCTGGAATGAAGTCTTCACAGATGCAACATGGATCTCTAGGGACTTTAGTGAGATCTGCTGTTCAAGGCTCTTGAGCTTTTGCACTCAGATGAACAAGAGACATCACCATTCGTGGCTCAGAAAATGCTTCAAAATCACCCTGTGCACCCACTTAGAGGAAACTTCCCTGACATGTTGGGCTGAATCTGTGATCAGGTACATGACCTGCATCTACCAGGGCACCCAGGACAAGCCCCAGAGAAAACTGCCAAGAAACCCTCCAGACAGAAGCAGAAAAAAATCTGCCTCAAGGCAACTGTCCCCCATAATAATAGTGTCTCCTATTAATTTCCAAAGTATTCTGAATATTAAGTGCCATCACTTAGCATTCTTGCCAACTTTACAAATGTCCAATTGTTTTTTTCAAATCTAAAGACTTTGACAATAGCCTCCAACAGGAAACATGTTTCATTGCCATGTTACAAAAATGATTTAGTAAAGGTATAATTCCTTTTATTTCTCTCCGATATGTGTACTTCACATTTCTTTCATATCTTCTGTTCACTCAAGTCAATCCAGTTTTCCAAAACTACTGAAAATTCACCTTAGCTTGCGTAGCCTACACAACTTACATTACACACAAATATTGTTACATTACCACTAGCTCTGATTTGTGGATCATTAATAAAACTATTCATCACAACTGAATTTAGCATCAAACGTGAAGGTGAGATTCCTTTATTAACCTTTTGCCTTCTTCCCTGCCTCTTAGCCAGAAACAAAACATCTCAGCTTTTAGTTTTGTACAGACAGGTCAGTCAAACATGAATAATCACCCAAAATATCTGTTACTAAATGAGCTGGACTGGAGCACTTTATATCCATTTCAAAGTGCATCGTCACTGTATACTCTTCCTAGCTGGTAACTACATCTCTACTGCATGAAGTCAGCCTTCATCACGCCTTCCTTCACCATGCAGGTGCCTAAGTCTTCTTCAGATAGCAACTTGTACCGGTTAACCTGAGATAATTTACCTCACTATATGTCAGACATTACTATAGCAACAGTTTAATGGCTTAGGGTTATAAATATTATTAATAAGACTAAGAAAACTTCTCAACGTATCTAATAACTCATTGATCACAATTTGTCCCCTCATTCACCTTTGCCCTCCATTGCTTTGATGCTGTAACAGTGATTTAAGAGCTAGAAACTCAGGAGAGCAACAGGAACCTATTTGAATGCCATTTTTTTTTTTTTTTCAAGCTCAAAACATTGCAGCTTCCTAGAAACTGAAATGAATGCATGATTTCAAGTCTTGAGATATAGGAGGGGTTGATATTTCTTTTTCTAGAGTTGCAAATATGTAATAAAATATGGTTTGTAGACAATCTGCTAACACCTGTGCAACTGTGAATTACCAACATCAAGTGCTCTTCACCTTCAAACCATCCTTAATAAATTATTAAGTACTTTAACCATGTATTTCACCTGAGTTTTTTGTTGACTTTGAGCAGTAAGCTCCTAGCCACCTGGTGGTACTGCTGTCCAGATTGTTGAGCAGAAACACCACAGACATCACCTAAATTATTTAATTTGGTAATTCCTATTGCAATTCTGAGGTTATTGCTTTAGCCACATAACTTAAGACAATCCTTTTTCATTTTCTGAATATGAAAAACCTCCCCATCTTACGAGTAATAAGCTTCCATGCTGGAACATCCAGGCAGTGGTTGTCACTACCGTGCCCATTACCATTACTCAAGCATAAGTTACCGTAACTGTAGAAGACTGGCAAGACTTTCATGGCTAAAATTAATTTCCCAAATGGAATCTTTTTTCGTCATCAATTTTTTGTTTGAAATTCCGCAGAACAACCTTTGCTTCACATTGCAACTGGACATTTTTACTCATAAGCCTTTTGTGTTAACAGCAGAAAACTCGTGGTCAGATCTTCAATTTCAGTCACATTTATCTTCAAGGACAGTAATCTCATTGAAAAGTTTAGTCATCCTTTAAAACTAAAAACAAGCTTAACAGCTTAACAAACACGGATTTAATGTCTCACCAATGTGTAACTCCTCTGAGATTTCCAAACTTTCATTGTCTTTTTCCATAGGAGATCACCTTTGGAAAATGACACCCCCTTTATGACTGTTTTACTTACAATTTGTGCGGATGAATGTGCTGACTCACTCAGCAGCCTGGCACATTAGAATTCAAAATGTTCTCAAAATGTTTTTCATCTCCCAGTGCCATTAACAAACTACTAATATTTTTTAAGTTTGCTTTCCTAGGCCTGACAAATCTTTGACTGAACTCAACAGAAGCAGCTCTTGGATCCAGTAACTGCATTAAATCAACAGGTAATAACTCTGCACCTTGAGCAATCAGAAACGTGTAAGAATAAGTTATCCAGTTTCAACAGTGTCTTCCAATGCGGTATTCAGATAGGGGATTTGCTCTTCCAAAGACAAAAACATCAGAAACAGTAATAAATAAGAAAAGTACTGTGGTTTTGAAGACTAATGTGCCACTATTAGCACATTATGAGTTAATTAATATCTCATTTTTACTGTAGTTCTAAAAATCCATTCAGGTGTTTTTCACTTGCTTGTAACTCTTCTTGCTTAAAAACAAGACAGAGAAAACATGTAACAATGATTCTAACTTCTGAGAAGTATTTTTAAAGGTAAATGCAAAAATATGTTACAATATTCGCTCAACCATTAACCTCGGCTGGAGACTGTTCAGTTATAAAGACTGACACTGCTGGCTCCTGATATAATCATGTCCTGCATATCATATTGTTGTCACTTTTTAGACTAATAACAAATTGCAGGTCTGACAACTCATCTTCCATTTTAAGATATTTTTAACTTTCTTTTTGTTGTGACAGGCAACAAAAAATGATTAAATTTAGTCATGGGATTTGACACTACAGCAGGCTGACGTCTATTTGTTGATTACTATTGATTTTCTTTGATACTTCATTTAAAAATCAATAGCTAGAAAGAAAAATAGGCATGGTTTACACAAATTTGAACATGCTATTGTATGCTAGAAGAGGCTATAGTTTTGGCAGGGCGCTGGCATCCAATTATGAGAAAAGCTCTTAACAGGTGAAACCAAGGGCTCCAGATCGATATTCAGTTTTCTTTCTCAATCAGAGAAAGTGGCCATAAATTAGGCTCATCAGTGTTATTTTCAAGACACTCCCAAAGCAAATAATTTTAATTTTTTTTTTCAGCCTTCCACTGCGCTTGTAATAAAGGACAAAATGTAAAGTTTAGAACAAAACTTTAAGAAAAGAAATTAAAAAGAAATTTGCACTACCTGGAGTTCATCCGCGCCTTTAGCTTTTTGGCTTTCTTTTTAGTTTTTTGTTTCTCCTCTCCATCCTTTAATGGTTCCACAGGAACAGAACTCTCAATCACAATGTCCACAATGTACTTCTTTAGTGACAGGTGCTCCTGCAGAAAATATGGAAATAACGTTTAACGTTACAACATGTGATGGAGATTGCAGACTATCTTCCCAGGAAACAACAAGGCTAAATATTTAACAAAGGTTATGAAAACAAAGGAAAATTTAAAAATACACACTGGGAAAGAGATTATTTCACATCGGAGAGAAGACATCATGGGTATTTTGTGCTAAGGGAGAAGTGGAAGCGAATATTGCCCCTTATTCATTACCTAACAGGTAGGAACCCCAAGCTGACATTCTCTTTCTTCTCCAAGACGACTTCTACAGCTACATGAAACTAGCACCCTGCCCTGCTGATGCAACGCGTGACTCTAAATGAACTTATTCCTTCATGGATTATGGTTTTCACTCTTCATGAAAAACTGAACTTCATGTAACTTTTGTTAATATACACTGAAAGTATTCACTAATTACAACATCACAATTTATTGATGCAAATATTACTTTGCCTCTTGCATTAATAAACATGCAAAAGTATTAACATTAATAAAGTATTGGTAAAATCTTTAATTATAAAATACTATAGTTTTTACATAATGGAATACCAGAAAAGTGAATGTGTGAATCACTGAGTGATTAGAAATAAATGCTTAGTATCGACATTTTTATAAAATGTTACCAAAATGTCTTGTTTCCTCAGAGGTATTTTCAGTAAAAGAATAACTACCCTAATGGAGTTCAATGTCTGCGTTTAAAATAAATGTTTATAATTTTGAGATGAATAACACACAAGGCTCTTCCCTGAAAACCGTTCTCAATTTTGACAGACCTATGCTATCCACCAATGGACAAGTAGCTGCTTGTAACTATTACAATGACCAGCAGACTATCAAAAAAAAAATAGGCAAACACTGTCCCCCAAAAGCCTCAAGCCCACACAAACAATGCCCCCAAAACCAGCTGCTAAACTGCTGACTACCTTCTTTTTTCTTACTTCTCTCAAGTAAGAAATTCACTCAAAGCACTCTATGCAGCAAGTTAAGATTTTAATATCCAAGAAGGATTTCTACTTGACTGCCCCTTCTAAACCTATTTTTCAATTTAAGTGTGCATTACCGAATCTAAGCTCTGCTAAACTATCAACAAACTTCGGATCCTGCTTTGTCAGTACAAGAAACTGAAACAAATTTAATCAACACAACTTCAGACGTGACCCACAAACCACTACAATGGCCGCTTTGAAACACACTGAATGCATTTTGAAGTACAGGTCACCACTACTTATTACGATAATTTACCCTTGCAAATGATTAGTGTCACAATCTGATGTGGTTATTCCCTCCTTTTTGCTAAGCATCCTTAAAATTAAAAATAAATGGTGAAGTGTTTAAAAATTATAGACAATATTTTCCAAAAAGCAACCTATATTTACTTTCATTGATTCAGGAAAATATTACACCTGGTCAAAACAGAATAATCTCTGTGAAAATTTCCTGGAAAAAGACCATTTAGTTTTTGTAAAGCTTTGCTGTGTGGTATAACCTAGCAATATATATTTGGTCAAAATAACAAGTGAAATTTCCATCTTAAGTTCTACTACTGCATAGAACTTACTGCACTGGTTTTCACACCTACCAAAACTGTTGATTGCAGTTTCTACACCAGCGATATCGACTTAGCTGCACAATTTTTCAACAGCTTTGTTTTAAAGACAGTAATTTTGCTGGTTTTGTCCTAACGCAACACTTTATCTCGGAATTTAAACAGAACCAGCTGTGAAATTGTTCCATATCAGATTTCTGCCACTATTTTTCATCCTTGATAACTCAGCCTCCGAGTTGCACAGCTGAGATCAACTGCGTTGCAAAATGAGGTATCAGCTTTTGGGAAACTGGTGCCACCAAGAGCAGTCACTCTGTACTATGTTGTGATGCCCAGCTGCAAAGTATGGAAACAAGAACCGAATGCGGAGATATTTCTTCATGACCATCTGCATATATACCTGTGTGGTGACAGCTCCGTGACACACTGGGGTAGAAATACTCCTGCTGTTTCTCTCCAGGGTTATTTGCAGGCATTCCCCAAAAGCAAAGGCTGTTTTTAAAATTCACAGTGTCTACTTTACCTCCTTCTCAGAGGAAGACTGTCTCTGGCTGAAAAAGCTTCCCAAACAGAAAAGTAACCTGGTAAATACATACAACTTGATATTTAATGGCATTCTGGATCAAAACAGCTTGTCATTTGAGATCTTGAAAACCCAAGCCTTATAGACGTCTAATAACTCTTAGATAACACTGAAGACATTTTTAGAACAACTGAAATGATTTCCTGTACCTAACTTACAAGCAAGGTGATAGGAACTGACACTAAATGCACCTGTAAAACTGCAGCCACAATAATGCAGACAAGACAGAAACTAGATTATTTACAAAAAATGTCTCTGATTTTCCTCTCTCTCCATCCTCAATCAGGCTGACTTCCAGTCACTAAGAATCCTGACACTTTCCAAATGCAACAGATGGGCCTCACCTATAAACTACATGAGATCCTAACTTCCAAACTCATTTTAGATAACACTAGTAGGGCCACCCATGAAGTCAAATTCCTGCTGGTTATTGCCTAGTCCCATTCAATGGCCCGAAACAGAAAAACCACCCAGTTCATCTCATATATTGAAGGTGATAATCGTAGTTGACTAAGCAAGCACTTCTTATCACTGAGGTCTTCTCTATACACTGAATTACACCCTTCTTTCTTATATGACACGTTTATATTACAAGAATTACAGTGTCATTATCAGTATTCTCTGAAATTAACTAATTTTTTCAGACTCCAGAACAAACGTAATTGCAAAATCTTTCCATGAAAAGTGTAGCAAATACTGCAAAATCCTAAAAAGCTATACAGCTGAGTACAGTCCACTTTGGTTTGGGTAAAGAAAACCATGCCACAAACTGGATTCTGAACCTTGACAATCGATACAAAATCCAACAGCTGAAGAATGAATTTCTTAATAGACACCCTCTTCATACAATCCCCATTCACAGGACGAATATTCTCGACTAGCTCTTCCCTTTAATGTCTTCATTACAGCAACATCCACGTACCTTGACAGATGAAATGTTGGATATGTAAATATTTATCAAACCAGAACACAACAGCAAAATTATTCTCCTGCCCACTCTCTCTGACTATGCCACCTTTGGCTTGTTCAGTTATATGTAAGCTACTGTCCCTTTCCCTATTCAGCAAATATTTATAGTACTGTTATTAAATTGTGGTGTAAAGTGTGACAAACAGAACTCCCCTGGACAAAACTTACCTCCCCATCCCTGGAGGTGTTCAAGGCCAAGATGGATGGGGCTTTGAGCAACCTGATCTAGTGGAAACTGTCCCTGCCCATGGCAGGGGGGTTGGAACTTGATCGGCTTTAAGGTCCTTTCCAACCCAAACCATTGTATGATTCTAAATTTTCCTCATTTTAAATTCAAGAGGGAGCATAACATAAATACTGATTTCCCTTTCCTTTCTTTCTAAGTACGTGTTGCCTTTTTAGGAATTCTGCCTGGGGCAAGACTGCATAGGTAAGACAATACTGCAAGAAAGCAACTGTATTTGCTCAGGTTGAGCAGAAAATCACAGCCTGGCATTGTTGCTGCAGGGCAGTAACAACTTAAGAACCTCTGTTCTCTCACACGCACGTTGCTCTGTGCTGGCTCGTTCTGTGCTGGCGCTCGCAAAGCACCAGGCTCCTTCTAACAGAGAGTGGTAACAGCCAGGAAAGGCAGACTCTGAAATTCCCCTGGCTGAAGCCAGTCAGTCACTGGCAGGAGAGGCCAGGACCATCACCCAGTATATCAAAGATTTTCCGTCACCAACTGTAAGCTCTGGAGGGTCTGGTGCCACCACCAAGCAGCACTGGTGGGATATGCACTTGCACAGCCGCAGGCACCTCGTGGCTGGGCTTCCCAACAAACAGCCCATGTCGCACCGAGAGGCTTCCCAACAAACAGCCCATGTCGCACCGAGAGGCTTCCCAACAAACAGCCCATGTCGCACCGAGAGGCTTCCCAACAAACAGCCCATGTCGCACCGAGAGGCTTCCTTAGCTACACTGATACTCTCTAGAAACCAACTAAGTCATTTAAGAGGAAAAACCTTCTGGCTATTGGACCTTCACCCAAAAAATGGAGACAAAATTACCTGGGAATCTGAAAAGCACACAGAGTTTATATATATATATATATAATTATTTTTCATTTTAATTTCCCTCTGTATATCTGGATTCTGGCCAGAACTGAAGCATGAGTGCCAGGAATCTGTAAGACTGGTTATTCTTATTATTTTTGTATTATTTCCAACCCTGGATCCTCAAGTTTGGAAAGAAAAGGCATTCTTATAAGCCTTCTAACCCCATTCCGCAGACCAAGGGAACTTGAAAAATACCTGACTCCAGCTATTTATCTAAATTAGATCTAAAGAACCCCCAAACACTTCTTTTACTTGCTATCTTGTATCAGCATTAAAATAATAAACGTGAGGGAGATTAGAAAGAAATACTTGTAGTAGCTTATATCACATAACTGCTGTCACTTGTTTACTATTTTAATAAAAATAATTAATAGCAAATTGAGTATTTTGTATAAACTTAAGGTACACAAGGAATATATTCTAGCAAACCAACAGGCAACTATTCTGAAGCCTACATAGATCTTTTAGATTAACATCTTTATCTGTTTCAAAACAAACAACATCCTGTAACTGTAGAAATGAATAAAATCTTTTCAATATTTATTACCAATGTCAGGAATAACGGTTTCTTACTTGTATATCATCACCAAAGGGATGTATTTGCCAAATTCTGAAAAGGTTTTAAGGCTTAATTCTAAATCATGTTACCACAGGAATATTTGCTCATAATTTTATTACATTTCAACAAAACTCCTCAGTATTTTATTTTTTTCCTCCTAGCCCAGGACAGTATTTAATATGGAAAACAGATGCTGAAGCAGACCACGTTATATCAAATGCAAAACTCAATTTGCAACTTTATAACCAATGACAGCTTGAAACAGAAATAGTCATTAATGCTTATCATGAAGAGATCAAATGTTTGTGATCAAATACTGTTATTCTACCACAAGTGATGACATGCTCCAAAATGTGGAGAAGATTCAAAATAAGAAAGGTATTTACCTATTACCATTTATTAAAGTTATTAAAAGTGCTTCTTGTGTGGAGAAACAGGTTATAAAAGTAATAGATATCCAAATATGATTTTCTCAAAATCAAGGTTTTAATTATTCACATTTCCATGCCAGATCATACTTTAGAAGATGAGTTTAGAGCATCAAAAAACTTTCATTTTTCATTCAAAACTGAAGACTAATGTTTAATTGTAAAAGTAGTTTTCTCTTTGCTTCTTGAATTTAATTAAGATGAAACTTCTTAAATGAGGGACTAAACCTACTTTTAGTATATTCAAACTAAATACTATTTTTTCTGCTAACACTGACTGCACTTTGAGTCACCTTGCTTATTCATAAATTCAGTGATATGACAGCCTGCTGCTATGACAAACAGCAAATAATATTCTGAATAATAGGTTCAGATATTTCTTGGGACTTTTAATATTCCCTTTCCCGCTTGTCACTCCAAGATGTGGGAACAGAAGGCAAAGTAAAGCTGTTTCTTCCATGAGAACCCGAGTTCTGCATTCTGGACATGGGAAGCCTCACTCTGGAGATTAGGGAAGAAAGTTGGGAGGCTCTGACTTTATCATCTGGCTGCAAAGGCAAGAGAATGGAGAAATAAGAGCACACTTGGCCCTGCCAGCAGTCGTTTTTCTTACTGGTCATAACTACTGAAGATATCCAAGCCAAAAGGAGGAAGGGTGCAGCTGTTGGCAATGATCTATCACAATTAAAGACACAGCCAATAAACAATTAATCATGTACATTTTTGCCAAGAAAAACAACACTCTATAATATATAAAAGGTACGAAGCTATTGCTACACAAAGTAAAAAAACCTCCAATTGATGTATAGAGTAGAGAGAGACCTTCTGTAAACTGCGTCATGGATTAAACCTGATAACTACATGATCGTTCATGACAGCTTCTCCTACGACAAATGTACCCACAGCAGAATTACAAGGCCAAGGTTCCTGCGCTGAAGGGACCACAGGTATCCACAGATATGAAACATCCTTAAACAAAAATGGACTACAGATGCTTGGCCAAATTCCATTCCTCTAGCAACACACAATCTGCCTCTAAAAAAATCCTCCCTTTCTCAGAAGAAAAAAAACCCAAACGAGTAAAGCAAACTCAACCAGAACCTGTGGCTTTACTGGGACAGGGAGTTCTTATTATGTGATTTACAGATCACTTCTACTGAGCAACAGTGAAGAAAAATGGACTACCATTGAAAAACTATAGTCAGATGCCAGGAAAAAAAAAGAATTTACAATGAAGTCTATATTCTTTAGCTCTGTGGATAAAAGAAGCAGAAATATTGTTCAGCATGTGACTGAACCGTATGCACCATTCTCCTATCCAGAAATGATGTAAGTATTGTACACCAGCAGAGCTGAGTCAAGATTATCTCTTTGTACTGTAATGGTCACAACATTCAGAAGAGACGAGAGGGCAAAAATACACCAAAATAAGACCAAGGCTAAAAATGTGAGGTGCACAGAGCTCATAGTAAACAAAAAATCAGATCCACTTGAGAACATTAGATCAGAAGCAGACACAAAAAGAAGAGCTTAAAATTGAATGCTATGAAGACTTTATTTAGAGAGAAATTCAGAATAAATAGATGGCTAAAACTACACACGGCAACACAGTACAAGCAGACCTGAAGCATACACATATAGATGCTATAGCAGAGGGGAAAAACCTAGAGCATCATAGTTTCTTCTCATATCTATCAAGACCAACAACCAGCACCCACCTGGCCCAGAGAAATGGGTCAGTGATCATGCAGCACAGCTTGTCACTTTTTGCTTACAGTCAAATGCACCAACAAAACCCCTTACCGGATGGAGACATATTTTGTAGTCACTCACTTAAACCAGTTTTCAAGGTCTAAAGGAGATACCTACATCTTACCTTCTGCGATACCAACACCATCAAAATAAAACATATTTCAAGTCCTTCTGTGGTTTCTCAAGTAATAATACAGAACTCCTGCGGTCAGACTACAATTTAAGAAAAGCTTTCTTTCCAGGCAGCTCCCTATTATGCTTAACAGGCTCAACACAATAAGAGTCAAAGATCAAGAGTAAGTAATCTGAGGTGTCAAGTGCATAAGGTTAAAGGTGAAATTTTATTAGGTCAAAGATGACATAAATAAAACCTTTTATGTCAAAGAAGAAGGGCCGTGTACAAGATGTATATAATCTAAAGACATCACAGATGACAAGTAATAACTTTAAGTAGTACAAGTATGTCCTCACTACAGATATTGTCAATAAAAAAATTGAAAACAGTGATGAAAAAGCAGTTGAATAGTGTAATATTTCCCTGGAATATGGTTTTACTGCTGTGTGATATTTCAGATTTTTTTTTCTCAAGTATTTCAAAACTTAACTAAAGTTATTGGATGCTTTAGCTGTGGGAGAGGCAACGTGTGCTGACTAAAGAGGTACAAAACCCAGAATATTCTGATAAATAAAATAAATAAAATTGGTTTTCTACTTCACAGTGACCATCTCTAGCACATAGATCTCATTGCTTCTCTTTCAAAAAAAAACCCAAACCCAGAGCGGCCTCAGGCCCAGGAAATGTCAGATTACAAGGGTATAGTTCAGTATCGTATACTTCAATCAATTAAAATACAGCTACAAGTAATAATTAAACACGTAAGAAAGTAAGTATCTATATATTGCCAGTATGCACAGTAGTATGCACCATGCTGATTAAGGACATTTACATCTCCTTTTGTAATCATGCAGCTGTTCATTCAGTTAAAACTGTTCTCCCCTTCTGCTCCTGCACTAAGTGTGCATTCAAGAAATCCTGTAGATTTAACCTTAATCTTGATATTAAGTTCACATTGAAATGTTTTGCTGAAAAGCACTGATTTAAGTATGTGATGTTGGACACCACAAAACCCAAGATACCTGTGCCCTCTAGTGGAACTTCTTTTTCACCAGCTGGGCACAAATGTCATTGTTAGAATGTGATCCATTTTCTCAGAAGCTGGAATTGGTAAGCTACCAAAGGAGATGGGGCGAACAGTGCGTAACACCCAACCAAAAGGACATCTAGTTCCCTGTTTTCCTCTAGAATCATCTGAGACAGGTGCCCAGCGAGAATCATAGTTCAGCCATCAGTGGCTACACAAGTACAAGCAAAGGCCAGAGAGATATGAGAAAATATAGATTCACAGAATCATAGAATGGTTTGGGTTGGAATGTATCTTAAAGATCATCCAGTTCCAACCCCCTGCTGTGGGCAGGGACACCTGCCACCGGATCAGTTTGTTCAAATCCCCATCCAACCTGGCCTTGAACACCCTCCAGGGATGGGGCAGCCACAGCTTCCCTGGGCAACCTGGGCCAGTGTCTCACCACCCTCATCGTGAAGAATTTCTTCCTAATGCTGAACCTAAATCTTCCCCCTTTCAATTTTCCTTTTCTATTTCCCAGTGATAGTCACCTCTGTGGATTTCAGTACCTCAGAGACTTTAACCCTCTGAAGCTTTTTGAAAAGGAAAAGATATTACCAGTGGATGTAGTAAGCTTTAAACAAAGAGAAGATGTCAACAAATAAAAATAGTAACAAGAACCGAGAAGGAAAGGAGTCAAAGTGAGCAGTATCATTTGAATCAGCTTGGCTGGAAGCAGCTTTCCAAACTTAATAAAGTTAAACCTGAATCAGCTCTGGCTTGCACAGTATTTCTACCGCCCATCTGACAGGTATCATAGGCAGGCATTCAGAAATTTTTTGGGTAAGACAGAACTCAAAGTCTGACTGTTAGAATTTGCCTCACAGAGAAAGCCTTGATTTAATACTGCAGTTCAATTCAGGCAACAATGAGAAATTAAATCAGACAGCCATTCAGAAGCCTTTCCCTCAAAACAGCACAGTTTCTTGGTTTAGTATAAAATGTCCTCAGTGCTTCCTAAAAATCACTCTATGTGCAAATTCTTCTAAAGAAGCTACTGAAAACCTCATTGTTGTTCTTTCTAGCAATGCTAATACTTGCAAAGCACTTCCAATGTTACCTTTTACAGTAATTTAGCACTACAGCTTTCAGCATTATTGACCTTGATGCACTGGATATCTGATAACCTAAAAAAGGACTGAGATATTTTAAGCAACAGGAAGGAAAAAAAAAAAAAAGCAAAGCAAAATGCAGACACCTGCAACACATCAGATTTTTATGATGAAAAGATAAATACAGTGAGATGACAAATGCCTTTGGATTAATAGAGAAGCAAGCAATTAGGCACATTTTACATACAACCATTTCAAACGGCATTTGCTTGAAATATCTGAATGGCCTGTTTCTTTCATTCCTTTTCACTGAGAGTCTGTATTCAAAAAAGCACTGTTATCCCCATATTAACACAAATATTCTTGTTCAATTCCTTTATAACAATTTTCAAGATTTTCTAAGGCTACTCGGCTGGATGGCATTTAAAACTAGAAATAATATAGAAAAAAATGTTACAAAACTTACCACTTCTTCATCTGAAAGCTCTCGTCCTTGGATGCTGCTGTTTTCTCTCACAGCCTGCTGATGTTTTTTACCTTTAATGTGGCTAAAAAGGTAGACTTCCGATGAAATCTGTAATGACAACAGCTTAATAGCAAGGGTTTTCCACAATAATTCCATAAATCTATCAATAACAGTATTTTAAAATTAACATATGCACATCTGTCAGGAGCATGTTTAGAATCTCAAGAACAATACTTTATTCCTTAACCTAATTCACATAAACATATTCTACGCAGGAATTATGAGTAAATCACCCAACAATTTGTTAGCCAGCAGTATAGTAAGAGATTAAAAAAGTCTTGACTTCTCATTTAGATTTCAATCTTGCCTCATATATTGGACTTCCATTCTGAAATGCATATCAGTGAATCTACAAGATTCTGCTGAACCTGAGCTTCTGTCCCAGCACTGCTTGAAGTGATACTGTGCAATCTTGTTTAATTCATCAGTTAAAGAGAAATAATACTTATTAGGGTATAAAGCTTTATTCAATAATGCCTAGTCTTCGCAAATCAGTAAAACCAGTTATCAACAAGAACAGCTCTCCATGCCTTATACTCAGTGACTGTGGGGCTTCCTCTTCTCCACCAGTCCTGGGACAGACGGGACAGCAGACAGAAGAACAGATTGAGATCAGAGGTCTGCTTAGCAAGTACTTAGGTGCCAACAGTGACCAAAAAATAAAGATAGCTAGGAACAGTAAAAGAAGAAGCAAAGCAAACACTGATTCTCCCCTTCCACACTATCAAACCTCCAAACAAACTCTGTTCACAAACTTATTGAGCTTGACATGGTTTCCCTGTAACTAGTAAACATCAGTGAATTTCAAGCCAATGAAACTTGTCCTGTCATCTTCTGAAATCACATTAAATTAAAACACCTACAGGACCTTCTAACAAGATATTCACAACTCGGGTCCCTGCCTAGGTATAGAACCACATGCTTTACTTTGCTTTAAATATAGCTTTCTACTACCGTCACTGGAAGCTCCCAAAGTCTTGCTTTTCTGAGAGAAAACAGCCAGTAACTTAGTACTGACCACACTCTGCTCTACCTACACCTCTGCAGTTCTTTCAGATCTTCCCTACACCACCTGATTTACAGATAGAAGAATCCAAAATGAGGGGCATTTTACAAGAGCAGAGCAGGGACACAGCAGATGTTCAGTACTCTCATATGTCTTTGAAGCACGATTTGTAGCTTCACAGCTTCAGTTGGCCTTGCAATTCTGACACTATTTCCTCTAGCTGACTTACCATCACATTGCACAATGAGCACTGTTTTTTTCGTTCATACGGTGTAAGTTTTGGTGCATAATCAGTATTAGCATGTCTTCCACTACTTAATTCAGCTGCTTTCTCTTTCCTTTGTTCAATTTGTTCCATGTGCCTTCTAATACTTTCATCATGCTGAATGGAAAATAATCAAAGCAACAAAGAAAAACCACTTTGAATTACAGCAAAAGGAATTAAACTTTGCAAAGAAACCTTAGGAATCACCAAATGCTGTACAGTTACGATGAAGTTCTCATAAAGTGAAACTATTTTTTGATTCTGAGTGATAAAAGTCACCACACATCATAGACAGTTAACACGTTGTGATTTAAAAAACAATCAGCATTATTTTTGGTTTATAGGTGATTATCAATTAATATTCTGTTGCAAATCCTTCTGTAAATATTTTCGTTACATTCAATACGTCAATTCTGGTTTTGTTCTTAACAAAACACTCCAGGACAGAATACAAGTTCAACTTTCTACTCTTAAAATATGTAACTTGCCTATCAGTGAAAACAGCACTGCATATGAAATTATTAAGTACAAATTGAAGTAAAATAAATTACTTGTTATTTATCTGCAATAGCAGGCAGTTCACTGGATTCTTTCAGAGTTTTCATACCTAGCCCTCAAGATTTCAACTATTTGGATGGCCCTTCTCTGGAGGGGTTCAAAGTGTGATCTAGCGGGAGGTGTCCCTGCCCGTGGCAGGGAGTTGGAACTGGATGGACTTTAAGGTCCCTTCCAAACTAAACTGTTCTATGATTCTATGATAGAAAATCAGAGGCTGGGGTATGAACCTGTGTTTAATAATGGAACTCCATTTTACAGTGCAAGTAAATGCTTCAGACTGCAATAACACTGAAATGAAAAAATATTTGTACTGATACATAAATCATCATAGAATAAAAATTTATCTTTAATTGAAGCTTCAATATACAGTTCCATGTCAGAGCCTTAAAAATATAACCTATCATTTTGGAAGTCTTTACATCTCTTGAAAACTAAGTGGATATCTCTTCAAAACTTCTGATACGTTGGTTCTGCATTGGACAGGCAATTCAGGGGAATTAGGAGAGGCTTGATCCTCATGTCTATTGAATATAATAACTGCAGCCCCTCACCAAACAAAAAGAAATAGCACTGTTGCCACAGTGGACAGCATCAGTTTCAATACCTTTAGATAGGTGAATTGCCTACACCAGTGTGAGAGATTTTACATAGTGTTTTTTCTCATGATTAATTCAAAATTACTTTGACTCTTTTGGAAAGTATATGTTTACTTCATCTTATGTTCAAAGGTTTGAAATTAATGTGGTCCATAGAGCTTAGTCCTGCTCTTCCCAAACTACACAGTATATGTTATACAGCAGGGCCCTCTTCTTAAAGTAAAAATCTAACAAAAAATGTAAAGTTCTGTAATTCAGGACAATTTAACATCTTTACCAAATAAAACATGCGTAAAGAACATAATTCTGCAGAAACTCTACATTGTTGATGTATTTTTCAACAAAACCATCCTTGTATACCTTCAGTTGAATCTTCTTCTGCAGTTCTTCCATGGCTTCTTGTTGAGCTGCAGTAAGAGCTGCCAATCGCTCTTCTCGATCTCTAACCAAGAGATAATACATGTAGGCAAAACTTGTAATAATTGAAATATTATCTAAACTGCAGAGATCCCTATTTTGTGTGGATTTCTGTTTGGCTGGGGTTTTTTTAAACAGAAGTCTCATACAAAAGACAAAGTTGTTTCAGTAATAGTGGAAGGCTCAAATAAAGTAACATTTTAAAACAAAAAGGCACCAAATATAAAAGCAGATAGGAAAGAAGGCGGGGGAGGAAGTGAGTCTAACGATTAACACTACACACAACTGTGCTTTCAGAAAGTATAAGTGAACTCTTCCAACCACCATGGTTGTGGAGGCGGGTAAGGAAGAGGTGATGGATGAGAAGCATTAGGTAGTTTATGTGCCACCTCAACTGAGGTATATAAAGACAGACTGAACTACAGCTCTTGTTTTTCTTTGTTTTGTTTTAAAGAGCTCCTGACTCACAGTAATTAGATATTTCTTTAATTTTACAAACTATGACAAAATAATATCATTGCATACTTTGGATTAATCATATTTGAAAAAAATAAATCTAAAGTTTCAATGTATAAAGCATCAACACTATTACTGCATAAGCCCTTCTGAAATGCAGCTTTTTACATGATTATTTTACATTATACGGTTTTATGATTTCTACTGACAAGAAAAAAAAATTCTGTATTATGGATTTGAACTCTCTGGAATACAAAAATCATCTGAAATTACATCTAAAACCTTACTGGAATCAAGTTAATGTACTATAAGGGCAGTGGGGCTTTTGAAGTCAGTTTTAAGTATACTATTCCTTTCATACAGATGCTTTAATTGCCACCAGATGCACAGGGTAAAGTTTATATTGAAGAAAATTTAAGCAGATATTCCCCAAATTACTCATTCCAGCAAGTATTAAATCTTCAGGTTAAGAGTAAAATCAGCAGGCAAAATCACCCAACAAAACAAAACACCAAACGATTAACTGAGGCTCCACCAAAACTTGCAAAAGTCGAAGATGGAAGGGATAGTATAGCCAGCTGCCTGCCAAGATCATCTCTCCCTTCACTTCTACACCAGGATACTTTGAATCCTCCTCTAATTCTGCTATGTTAGAGAAACCTCAGAACCATTATCTAAGGAAATGCACTGGCCATTCTTGTGGAAACATCTGGCAAAGAAAAACAAATACAAGCACTGTACTACAATGCTAAGTACAAAGCATTTGAAAACCAACTGCGAGAGTAGCAAATACAAGCTGGCAGGTAAAACAACCGGCCTGACCGAATAGAGAGATCTGGCTGGAGGCAAGGGAAAAAAAAGAGAGTTCCTGGCCTTTGGAAGAAGGGGCAAGCAACCGGAGAGGACAATGAAGACATCATGACATTATGCAAGGAGAAAACGAGAAGGGCCAAAGCCTGACTAAAACTTAATCTGGCTGCTGAGTTAAACAGCAATAAAAATGTTGCTATAACTATATCAGCAGCAAAAAGAGGCAAAGGAGAATCTCCAGCCTTTACTGGATGTCGGGGGGAAACAGTGACAAAGGATGAAGAAAAGGCGGAGGGACTCAGAGCCTGCTCTGCCTCAGACTCATTGTTCTCTGGGTACCCAGTTCCCTGAGCAGGATGACAGGGGCAGGGAGCAGAATGGAGACCCCATAATCAAAGAGGAAATGGTCAGCAACCTGCTACACCACCTGGACACACACATCTGTGAGACTGGATGAGATCTACCTGAGAGTACCGGAGAAACTGGTGGAAGTGCTTACCAAGATACTTTCTACCATTTATCAACAGCCCTGGCTGACTGGGGAAGTCCCATTTGACTAGAGTTTAGCAAACTTGACACTCATCTACAAGCAGGGCTGGAAGGAGTATCTGGGGAACTACAGGCCTGTCAACCTGACCTTGGGGCCAGGAAAGATTTTGGAGCTGTTCACCTTGAATGCACCCACCAGGGGATCAGGCTCAGCCAGCAGAGGTTCGTAAAGGGTAGGTCCTGCCTGACCAGTCTGGTCTCCTTCTATGACCAGATCAGCAGTGGCCCAGGTGGCCAAGAAGGCCAACAGCATGTGGCCAGCAGGAGCAGAGCAGGTATCATACATCCATGCTTGGCGCTGGTGAGGTCACGCCTTGAATCCTGGGTTCAGTTTTGGGCCCCTCAAGTACAAGGAGGACATTGAGGGGCTAGAGCA
Source organism: Clamator glandarius (assembly GCA_033459285.1). Lineage (NCBI taxonomy): Eukaryota > Metazoa > Chordata > Aves > Cuculiformes > Cuculidae > Clamator > Clamator glandarius. The sequence continues at coordinate 1,619,899 of JAUNZM010000115.1, read as the reverse complement.
CATCCAGAGAGACGGAACAGAACTGGAGAAGGATCTGAAGCACAGGGGTTACAGGGAGCAGCCAAGGAAACCAGAGTTGTTTGGTCTGGAGAGAGAAGGCTGAGGGGAGAACTGGTTCTTCTCAACAGTCCCCTGAAAGGAAGATGTGGTAAGGGGGGTGCTGGGCTCTTCTCCCAAGGAACAAGTGATAGGATGAGAGGAAATTGCCTCAGGTTGCACCAGGGGAGGTTTAAACAAAAAACAAAACAGTGAACAAAACCAGCAAAGAATTACATGCCTTGGGCCTTCACAAAAGTTCTAACTGCAGAAGGACTCAGAAGGCAAAGGTGTCAATGGGACAATAACCTCATATCTGTCTACTGTGAAGGTTTCCTCAGGTTTCAGAAATGTGTAGAGGCAATTACATGTGGTGTCTGCATTCCCAAAACATCAAAACCAACGTTCTCCCTGGTAGTCCTAATCTTCCTGAAGCATCTGGGAATGAGAATAAGATACTGAAGGACCCATCCAACTCACTCTATCTCACTGTGCCTTTGGTTCAATACTTTGAGGGAAGGTCCATGCATTCCTGGGCAAGGCCACAGATCTCACCCATACTTCATTAAACATCTAATTGAAAGTTGAAGCATCTTTATGATGTCAAGCTAGAATTAGCCATGACTTTGGATGATGAAAGGTCACCAATACATTTCCAAGTAGTTTACTTAGAGAAACAAAACCTCTTCACGACAGCCTTGAAGAAAACAAGATGTCACAAGAAAAAATGTTTGAACCTTTAGTAAAAGCTTGTGATAGGAAAAATATAACTTTTATTTGGGTTTTATGGAATGCTTGTGGCAGCAGAACTGCAGGGCAAGAGAAATTAATAGGAGGTGAATATAAATAGAATTTGGCAAATTAAACAACAAGCAGAAAGCAGTTTTCCTGATTCATACATGAAAGTAAACCTTCATCACATACTGCGACGTTATCCTGCATTCATTCTCTCAGCACCTCAAGTTTGGCTCAAGAGAGAGAAGAGTCTATATGAAAATATGACAACCTCTTTATGAACTTTTGACTATGGGCAAAACCATAAACCAAGTAGTTAGCAGACACTAGAATTAATGAAGCCTGACTTCCCGGCTTCGTGCTTCACAAGTGTAATCTCTGGTGTCTACAAAAAGGTGAACTCAAATTGATGCCAGTAAGTCCAAAAGTTCCTGGAGAGTGGAGGAAATGCAGAACATGGGGACATTAATCTTGCTTCCTTTGAAAACTAAGCTAAAATACAAAAAATGCAAATTATTAAAAGGTCTTGTTAGTAATAAAACTGAGATGAATATAATAAAATATAGTCTTGCATGTTACAGCATGCATTTATCTAAGGAATACAAAAATCTATCACAGAATTTATGATTACTCACCTGATTTCTTTTTTCAAACCATTCATCAAGAATAATTATTGATGTTACTTTTTAAAATACTAAGCCTGAAAACCTAAGAAGGTTCCGTCGTTACAGAGAAGCTGAAGTTTGCTGGAAAGGGTAAGGAGGAAGGGCAGAGAACCAAAATTACCTGGCCCTCTCCCGTGCTGCGTCCTCTCGTGCTTTTTCTTTCTCTTGCCTCTGCTGTTCAATCCGCGCTTCTTGTTCTTTCCTCTTCATCAGTAGCTCCTCAACTCGGGCTTGCCGTTCTGCTTCTAGGGCTCTTTTGCGCTCCTAGTTCGAGAGAAGTAAATTCTAATTTTTCTTTTAGGAAAAAAACCTCCAAGAGATTAGCAGAAACTCTACTTTCACATCTGTTTATACGACTTTACCTTACTTTCATGATGGACTAAGAATGGCAATTTTATTAAAGGAACAATATGCAAATGTATTTTCAGAAGCTTGAACATGCATTGAAAGCACAGTTGTAAGAAATAAGCTACCATAACTTGCCATATATTTTGCTCACCTTGAAGAAATCTTTCCACTGTAAAAGCTTATAAACTAGTTAATTAATGAGAATATTTGAAAACATTTTAGATGTCCTACAGGGTACAGGTAATATAGAAAAACATGCTCCCATGGCATATTAATATTTAAATTATGATTCTGAAACTATCTGGATGAGGTTATAATACAAAACGGATTTTGACAATAAATTTTTGCCTTATCAGTGAATACACAATTTCTCTCTCACTGCTCAATTTTTATTTCTTTCTGACTAAGTAAGAAACCATACCTGGTATTGTAAACCTTTCTGACAGAATGGCTATATTTCTATCAGCAATAAATGTAAAAATAAAGCATGTTTTAAAATCCATACTTAAATAAGACATTTATGAGTAGACATTAAGGTGGGGAGTTTTACTAAAAGGAAGTGTGATTTTTGGTTTAGCTGAAAGTCTGGGGAGAAATGCATTTTTAATATGTTCTCCAAATCCTTATGTGCTTTGAATGACAGAATAAATGAATGATAATTAAATACATTTATTAAAAAAAATATCTCCACTGGTTCTGAAAAAGTATTGCAATTATGACAGACACATGACAAGCAATATTTTTCTATTTCCTCTCTCAAAGCTTCAAATATCACCAAAAAAGCTTAGGACAGGCTTGAATCATCCATCCAAGCAGCCAGAGTCTGTGCTGTAGAGGCTGTAAGGCTTACCTTCCTCCTACTGCTGAAACATTATAAAGGAGACAGATATTAGAGTATACTTTTCTAAAGAAGAATGAACGAGTTAAGATAGAAAGCAACAGAGACTGCATAGCGAAAATGAAGCATGCATACATATTTCATTGCTCCCCTGCAACTATAGATTTATTATACCTGAACTGCTTCATCCCGTGCTTGTTTTTCCTCTTGTCTTCGTTGACGCTCTTCTTGTAATTCATTTAAACGTTGTTCATATTCTTTTAGTTTGTTCAACACATCATGACGTTTATTCTGAGCTTCTAAGGTGTTTATAAATGCAATTTCGTTCACCTGCAAATAATCAGAAAGTGTAAGAAAAGATCTGAGAAGCTGAAAGTTTCATTCTTGGGGAACTGCATCCATTTGACAAGTAATCTGGTGGGACATTTCTCCTGAGCGGGTCAGAAAACTACTGAGTTGAGAATAAGGCTTTTCTGTTGGTTTTGTTTGCTTTGTCTGGTTTGGTTGTTCAGCTGTTTTAAACAGGACAGCCCATGGAATAAAGAGAAGAGAAACTTAATTGTATCAGAAAACCAGGAAGCTGTGGGTAAATACCAGGAAAATCTTCCTTCTTCTCAGCAACAAGACTTCATTAGCCTATTCCCTCATTCACAAGATGCGGAATGCTAAGATCTAGCTGGATAAATCAGTAAAATAGTTAAGTGCTAGTAGAGGTCTTTTGATCTAACTTTCAATGTAAGGGTACTTACTGAACAGAAAAGTGAAACTACATAATATGCATACGTAAAAAATGAACAAGCTCATTGTCTTAATATTTCCTATTAGTACAGTCCATTTCACAAAAATTTTTTTTTTCAACCACAGGACAGTGCAATACACAAGAATAAAACAAGAAAATCACATGAAAAGGCTAACTTAAAAGCACTTTCATGCGTGCACTAAAAATATCAAAGAGCATGTTTTTCTGCTACTTTGATTCATGAAATCAATTGATACCTCGTCCTCGCTACAAGGTTGCTGAACAAAATTCTTGTTAACTTCAGGCTTCTCAATGCAAATGCTTTAGAAACTTGTCTTATTTAACTTTGATTTAGTAAAATCAAACTTTTCAAACCAAAGTTGTTGAGCAAAGTCATAAAATATCCAGCTATAAAACATACTCAAATCTAGGACTAGAACAGAAATTCTTTGCTGTACTCAAAGTTCATGCTTTGTCTGAATCCACCAGACATGACTGAAGAGAAGATACATGGACAGACAAAAAAATCACTTAAAGCATGGTAGGACAATATTTGTTATTTTGCTTACTGACTAGAATCCATTTACAGAATGGATTTTATGATTCAGTAAGCAAGTAAACACTGGGAATTTTGATAACCAACTGGGCAGCAACAGCCACCACACTCCTCAGCTGTACTACTCATCAGCTATTTCTCTAAAGCCTGCTGGCCCAATTAGCCTTTATTTCCTGAACACAAGAACCTCAAGAGGCAGATCTTACACATTTAAATACACACAATATGTGAAACATCTGCGTAGCCAGGCAATTATGGCAAGTGGGCTTTAGTTAATATGATTACAGAAGTCACACCAGTGTAATGAAATAATAATGAAGGTATGTTAGAATGAATTAGGTAATCCAGAAGTTATTTCAATCCAAGAGATAGAAACAGTGAGTAAGTTAGAAAGCTGAATCAGTGTTGTTGGGCTTGTCTTAGATAATATGGAAGGACAGCAACATCAATAACAGCTGGGATATGTGCTCATTCTATAATGTAGTATTTTAGTTTGAAGGAGATGCATGTACCTTTACTTGGGAAAAGCAGACTTTAAAATAAAACATTTAGTTTATGTTGTGCTGGTTTTGGCTGGGATAGACTTCATTTTGTTCACAGTAGCTAGTATTGGGCTATGGTGTGGACTTCTGCTGGAAATAAGCATTGATGAGAAAGGGATGCTTTTGTTAATGCTGAGCTTCTGACTCCACCCCACCAGCAAGAAGGCTGGAGTGCACAAGGAGCTGGGTGCGGACTCAGCCAGGACAGCAGACCCCAGTGACCAAAAAGATCTTCCATACAATCAATATGTTTAACCAAGAAGAAGAGCAATGAGCTCTCCCCACTTCTCATCCTAGATGCTGGAAAGCAGAGAACTGATAATCACATCTTCTGCTTCTTGCAGGAGGACAATATATCACTGAAAATGCTGCCATACTCTATGAGGAACAAAAGCAGTACGATGGCTATAAGCTCTTTATTTCAATTCATCTTTTCTTCCAGTCCAACCCACCATGATGTCTAATAACAGTTAATTTGTTAATTAGGTAGTCAATTTTAAATTCGTATTGGATAAAAACTATCTGTTTTGGGGACCGGCATTTCTTCACTTCATGGTTCACACATGTTCGTATATGAACTTGCATCATCTGTCACAGCCTACCCATGAGCACTCTAAGGTACAAAATACACCAAGGCACAGTGATTACATAGTTCCCCTTGGAAACAAAATAACTCACCTTAGCCTCTTCCTCTTGTGCTTTCTTCACAATTGCTTGTAGCTGCACTTCACGTTTAAATTCTGCATGGAGTAATTTTTCCTCCATCATCCTGCGTCTTTGATCTAATAATTCTTCTTTCCATTTCCGTACATCTTTCTCCTATACATAATGAGTAAATTCACTATTAATACAGTAACTGAAGTCAGGGCCTGAATTTTCCTCAGAGTCCTCTAACATTTGAAGCATTATTTACAGTAATAAAACATTTTGATGCCCTACATAAAGCCTAGATTAAGTTTTATGAAGTATAATGATTTGCTAACTGGTTCGGTTTGGCAGGTTTTAGCATTTGTTGGAAACATGCAACATATACACAATTTCCCCTGCCCTCCCTGCACCTCAGTCAGTGTAGTGTGTCAGTAACACTCTCACAGTGTTCACGATTTCATAGAATAATAGAATCACATTGAAATAATGCTTTCTTTATTATCTGTGATGTGCAAGTTATCAGTGAAAACCTCGTATACTCAGACAGAGGAAAATTTAATTTCATTGTTAGTTTTAATCTCTGACACTTCTAGATTATGTGGGAAAAAAGCTTACCCTCTCCATTAATTTTTGAAGTTTCAGTGTCTTTTCTTCACGTAACTTTTCTCTCAGCTGTTGAGCTTTCATTTGTTTCTCTTCATGTTTCTTTTTGGATTCTGCTATTGTTCTTTTAATAAAAAAACAGGCAGAGACAAGATGAACTGACCGTGTTGCAAACATTGCTATGGCATTTTCAGTAAGAAAATATGAAGAGGCCACTGGAGGACAATTATTTCCCCTAAATTTAAATATCATTCTTCTAGTCTTTAGATCTTTATTTACTAGACAATGTAGCAGAAGACTAGTTCATTATGAAAATAACACACTGATTTCTACAACACTTTCAACCTAGAGATTTAAAAAAGGAGATTTACGAACAGTTTCATGCAGCCATGAGTTTGGTTGCTTGTTTTAACTGGCTAATCAAGACAGGGAAAAACTCAAACCTTTTGCGTGAAGGCGAAGACAGCTTCTCATGCATGTGTATTCCGTGTCCAGGTGGACGTGCAGGCTCCTCTTCCACTCTGTCTCCCCAAGAATTACTCTGGCGCCATGATTCACGAGCTGTACATAAAGAAAACGCAGATTGAGATAATTTAAACACACTTTTCCAGGAGAAGTGCAATTAATGAAGTTTAGTTCCTCCTGAATGGGTTCTCTCGAGCCTAAGTAAGGCGCAAACACAGACTGAAGACTCTCTAAACCCTGTGCATTTTCAATGCTTAATGTTTTTATTATGTTTTTAGCCAAATGTTAAGATAAAACTGAATAACAACTTTTTAAGTTCCAATAGAAAGATGGAGAAGACAGTTGAAGAACAAAGACATCTGGAAATAATTTGAACATGCAGGTCCATCTTTCCTAAGGAAATAACAGAAAAAAATACCATAAATTGGAATATAGATACTAGGGGTATCTTTTGAAACCTTAACTAGTCAGAAGTAAAACGGGCATTTTTCTATATGTTGCTGCTATGTGAATGCCAGCACGGCAATATATCGATTTTACCTTCATAATCTGCCAGAACATCATTCCAGTCCATAGACAGGCCGCAAAAAGATATGCTTCCATTCCCCATGCTGGCCTGCAATATAACATGATCCAGACAGTAAAAAGATAAACCTTACAGCATAGATGTAAGGGATACTCAGCAATGTTTCCAAACTGAACTAGCCATCTCAAAGGGAGTGTTATTTGTGCTGTTTCTGACAGCAGAAATGGAGACTTCTGCTTCACCTAGAGTAGCTCCTGTGTGGTGGCAATGGAAATAACAAGACCCAGCTCTCTCAGTCTTGCACACAGAAATAGGCAGCAGGGCAAAGACTGCAACATTGGAGGACTTCGTACCACTAAGCAGCACTGCACTGCCTCCATGTACCTTAGACAGTAGGGTATTATTATTGTATGGCACTATTTGCTTTATTTGCATGCAAAGCAGGTTACATTAGCACAAAACCAAACACTAATTCTATACTCATACCGCACTGACATCAGACAGCTTGAAACAGGTACTTTAAAATAAACTGAACACTCACAGAGAAATCGCTATCGTTGTCAGTCTCGATATTGATGTCATTGTTTTCCTCTGCTTCAATCTCTCTAGTTAGCTGCTCCTCTTCTGCAATAGCACTAGCAATGGCTTCTTCGTTGGCCTTTTCCAGGCGATCTGCTAACTCTTCTTTCTTAGCAAGGACTTCTGCCATGGACTGTGGAAAACAGGAAAGCAGAAAAACCCCCAAATCAATAGCAGGCACAAAAAAGTGGTTTCTATGTAGTTAATATGAATTATATGGTATTTTGTTCAATTTCCAATTACTTATACTTTCTTTACTGCTATGTTCTGTGAATGGAACTGAAATATAAACCCTACTAAAACTGTTAACAACTATTAGCTCATTTAATAGCTGCATGAAATGCTTATGAAATTAATTAGCATTCACCTAATTCCAAAACATATTATGAAAACACTGTCATTAAAAGTGACAAAGAGTTCCTCTCTAGCTGTTCTTCTAGATACCTCATCTTAGGAGATAAGCAGTGATTACTCAGAAACTCTTCTAGCACATCCTGCTGTTATCTCCAGAGAGAGAATCATTCTCCAAAGTGTTATTTAAAGGTGAAAATAGATCCGCAGATGAACTGTATCTGGAAACTTTACCACAGTTAATACAGCAGAGTCTCAGGCTATACTTGTTTCTCACCATGAACAACAGGATAGTTAGGCAAGAGTGTATAAGCCCGAATACACTGCCTGATTGTCGCCTTCTCTAATGGCCAGTACCACCTGGTCCACTTCCATTCCAGCTATCAAACCATGTGCCACAATACACAAATCGGTGTTCAAAGCAATCAAATCAGTAGCAGTAAAATGCTCACAAGAGACACAGATCCCACCAAACTGTCAGCATCCTGCACTGTTAGTAACTGAGAATCTGAAACAATGTTAGGTCTAAAACCAGATACTTGACTTGGAAATTACCTGGCAGGAATCCAGTGAAAGATGCTAAAGGGAAAGCAATTACAGGAAAACTTCTGCAAGTTAGAATTTTAATGTATCTTCAAAAAAAAAAAACCAAAAACCCAAACTAAACCATATCCTCAAAGTATAACCTGGACTTTACATAGCATTGCTGCCGTTCTCCACCCACAGAATCCCAGTAAAGCAGACACACCTTGAAACCTGCAGAATTCTACAGACAAGAAAGGATGTTCTTTGTGGGAAGCCACATAAAAACAGAATATGGGCTTCATGTTTCTTGCTTAAGAATGGTATTTGTCCAACTTCCTAGTTGTATAGGGAGACCCAAGACAGCAGTTCAGCTAGTCTTAAAAGGTAGAAGTCTACTTTTGTTTCTAACAGAATTTTTATATCCCATGTGTTTCCGGTTTGAATAATTAACAAAACTGGAGTAAGAATTTAATGACTTAAAATGATTGCTAGTGGAAGGAAATGAAAAATTATGGCAAACATATATGTAAAAAAAAGCAATGAGAACACCGAGTTCTTTGTTCCGAAAGATTAATTCATATCTTTCCAGTTTAAGTTCCAAAACTTTACTGGAATTTAATCCTATTATGGCAAGTATCTGTGCACCAAACTATTTTTTCTATTCTTTCTAAAATTTCTACATCAGGCTAACAATAAACACTGTGTAACACAGAATAAGGAAATTAAGACTTAAGTTTATCATCTACTCAGAAATCTTATAACATTTCTTACCCATCCGGCAGCACTCACATTTGAAATGTCCGAGGGATCCATTTCAGTTTCAGTTTTAGGTTTTTCTGTCTGATGCTGGTCTACAGTATCAGTGATTAGGGAGGAAGCTTCATTAATCTGCAGAGTTTTTGAAGCACAGTCAGCATCTGTGAGAACTGGAGGCACCTGAGAAGCTGTTTGTAAGGCATCTTCTTGCAGCGCTGTGCTGGTGCCTCCACTGTCTTCCGAGGTGGCTGCTGGGAACTAACGAGGCATTTGTAAAATTAACAAAATCAAACATACTGAATTTTAAAGTCCCTAGAATCAAAAGGATTCCACCAAAATAGCTGGCAACCCTACAGTGAGTGATGCAAATAACTCCACATGTATTTCAGTTGCTTATAACATGGGGAAAGTTAGATCTTTCCACCAGAAATCTTCTATGTATGAGATGTGCCCAACACTGAGGTTTTTGGAAATTATGGCAAACCCATCCCATGTAAAATACACAGCTCATCTTGTGAGTTTTAACTTGCATACTTGGGCCAACATCTTAATGTGTTTTTATAAATGCAACTGAAATAGCTACTATTTGTAAATCCTTCTCCAATCTGGTTAGTGTACAAATGCTCCAGGCAACATGACCTTTAGAAAATGCTCTAAAGCAAAAGTTGCAAGACTTAAGATTAAAAAACAGATCAAAATTGTACTGACCTGAGTCCTTTCAGTAAGAGGACCTTCAGACAGCTGTAAAGGATCTTTCTCTACAAGCTCCGTGCTTTTGGATGCACCACTGTCAGTGAGTGAACTCCCACACTTGTTCTCTGATGGTGGTAAAATGACATTTTCTTTGTCACTGTCACCTCTGGACTTCAGTGATTCCACAGCTACAGGAGTTTTTGTTGCCAAAGCTGTGGAGCGAGATCGAACGGGCCTTCCACGCTGAACTGTTTCCCAGCCCTCTGCATCCCTTCGATCTACATAAAAACCAAAACATCCCATTCTAAGAAAGGGAGATTTACAAATAGAGGTATTATGAACACCTATTTTATTACAGTATCACACAAATTATGTGATAAAAATGTTCTCCTTGCAAATTAACACTGAATAAATCAGTAAAATATTCTTTAGCAAAGGTCTTTACTTCAAGGTGTGGTATCAGTTTCACAAACACTGAACAACTCTATTCATGGGACCAGTTCTGTTATTTCAAGAAGTGATGGCACCTAAAAAAAACCCATCTAAAAAAAATGGCAACAGGTACTTTAGCTTTTAATGCTTACGTGGCTGCTTCATAAGTTTGCAAAGCACAACAAAGCAACCACGCTCTTGCTCTTCTCTGCAGCAACAGCAGCACTACAGGTTTCTTGTGAAAGTGCTAATCTCTGCATGTACAGACATAATTGCACACCTCAGTGTGGAAAGTACTACCCAGAATGTGGCTCACTATTCTTCCAGCAATGTTTTCCTTACTTCTGCCATTTGTTTCATTCTGATAATAAAAATACACTAACTGGTGTCAGCTTTGGGAAAATTTCCTGGATTCCAGGAAATAGCAAAATATCGCTACAGTGTGACTGCAAACGGAAGGTGAAAATAGAAGAGTAGAGTTCATCAGTTTACTTTGATGACTAAATAGCTATTAAATACAACTTGTTGATCAACATTTCTGATATCTAGTGTTGGAACATACCTTGAAAGCCATCAAAGTTACATTTGTCTGCCTAACATAGCAGGTCTTACATGTGATCAGATTTCTAGAACATCCAGATGAGCCCCCTTCTCCATACAGAACATTTTTGTGGCCAGCAATTAATACCAGTACGTAATCTCCCATTCATCTTGGAAGTACCGCAAGTGATTCTTTTGAGACCTGATGGTGTAGTTCACAAGTGTGAAAGTTAAGCTCACATGTGCCTATTTGCTGAACAGAAGTTCTTGCAAAACACTCAAGAATTAACTATGTCTGGTATTTTCCAGTATACTTTTGGCACAAGCTATTTTTAATATCATTCACATAAAATGAAGAGAAGGGTGGCAGAGATCATTTTTACCTGGAGGAGCAGAGAATCAAAGCCCTAACAGTAAATTGCCTGCTTTACAGAGGGAATAAGTCTAGAACAGAATAGAACGTCTATAACAAAATTAATTCCTTGGATATTTCTAAAGTTTCTACTAACAGAGACAGTCCTGTATATTTTAAAGTAATCAAAATTCCAGAACTTTGTGTGAATGACAGTAGCTGATCTCTACAGATCGATGGCAGCCAGAGAGCATCCCTCTGCAAAAAGCCTGTTCGTACCCACCAGCGTGCTTACACATACTTCAGTATGCACCACTGAATAGAGATGGGAAGGGCAGGCAAAAGGATACAAACCACATTTTTTACATTACCACAGACTTTCCATTTGACCCCTGTGAAAGACTTGGGCTTCATCTTCATTTCTTCATCTTTATATGGAAAAAACATTATTACAGGACTATATGGAAAAAACACTATTACAGGCCTAAATCATGGAAACATGTTACTACCCTCTCAGAGACAATCTTATCTCCAACAATACTCCAGGGAACAGGGTTTTAATTCCGCAGGAACCACAAACAGATTTCCTGCAGACAGCTCCAGGCACAGAGATTGCGCTGGATACAGCCCTGTGTTACGTGGGGCAACAAGAGCTGCTGAGACCTCTTGTAAAGCACAGCTGCTCCCACCCCACTGCCTTTTGTAAAAGGCAGCACCCCAAAGATTTTGCTGTATACAGCATATGATAAAATTTGGCCAAGAAAGTTCCCTGTCAAGTGATATACAGACACTGAGGAGACAGCTGAGGTCAACCCAAAACCTCCACTGCTTCCTGCAGCAGACTTTTGGATTGCAATTCCTTTTGCTTGATGTTTGTAAAACAGGATTGTTGTAAGATTTCACTTCTATTTGTTCTGAAAACTGAAGCCACTTCTTATATCAGACACCTTTTCTACATTAAAAAAGACAGAAGACACCCTTTGGCAGTATCTGCAACCTAAAGATAACTTTACTAATATCTAGATAATAATACATACAAATACATCTTATATATATCTTAATAATAATTGTACTAGTATCTTCTAACAACTTTTACTAGTATCTTTACTAATGTCTACTGAAGTTAATTCTATGAAAAAAAAAAGCTTTGCCTGCCTTGCCTAGCTGATCCCTTGTTTTATGATATATTTCTTAGAACTCTAGAATGATAGAATTAATCAGAATAAAATCTTTCAGAGCATAGCAAAGCCATAGCCACACTTACTACAATAAGAATTAACCTGTTAGTAAAAGTTCAAGTTTTAATTTGTATTTATTCACTGTCAGATTTATAATTATTCCTCAAGACTCATCCAATTATTTTAACAGACAGAAGTACTTGCGCTTGAAAGAATATCGTTTGGTGAGTTCTTTAAGCACAGAACAGTTTTTAATGCAAGCACGTGTTCAGGCTGTTGAAATACCTAGAATCAGTTCGACAGTGTTACGCTCCATGACAATTGGCTGCATACAATAAGTTACTTATACATTTGAATTCACTTATCGGTTTAACATTCAGTCACTTCCAGGCACGTTTTTAATAAAGTTTGCACAGCTAACACATCTACTGACATTGGACCACATAGTTCCTTATCTGAAGCAAATTTAAAACACAATAGGGCATCTCAGTCCTCTCTTCTGTCACTTTTTCCCTAAGTCTGGAATTGTTTTCATGCAGCCCAGCAGTCATCTCCACATGCTAAGTATCGCATGCTGGGATTGATTACTGCCAGAGTTTTGTTTATGAATAATTCATTCGAGTACCTGGATTGTGCTCCAGTGTCATTTGAACCTGGGTCCCTGCTCGCTCTTGCGTTACCAGGCAGTGACGAGCCATCTGTTATCCTGAGGCCTGTGGCCACCAGGGCCCTGTTCTTTGGAAGCTTCTCCATCTGGAAGGACTGGCCAGGCAGCTGTACTGGCAACAGCAATAAAATACAGCCAGGCAAGCATGTGCAAAACTCTCCAAGAGTTCTATCTTGGCCACTTCTGAAAGATCTAGTCACAGATAACAAACTACCAAAGCCTATTCAACCTTCCCACTCTTCACAAAACTTCCTCCTTGATTTTTTTAAACTCTACAGAGGCATTATTGTGTCTGTGAGGAACATGGAAAACCACAATCATTTGATAATCTAGAAGCAAATCTAGAAACATGAACTCAGCAAAAACAGTTACAGGGCAGAAAAGACAGAAACCAGAACAATAAAAGAAAACTGAAAAACCAAAGAAGATGTAGTGGTGCAAGAAGTGGTAAGTTTACAGACCATAACAAGAGATGGTGAGGCTTTAGAGATGTTAATTGTCAGGCTACTTTTAGTGGTCACGTAAAAATGTTGGGGGGGTGATTCAACAGAAATTCTGTCTAGGAATTTGACAACCCAGTTGTGCTCTGCTGTCTGCGATGACATCCCTGCCACTTGTTCTCACTATGCAGAAGCTCTGCAGGCTCCCACAAGATCAGGCAGCAGCACGCCTGAGCCCAAGCCAGGACAGTGGCAGCAGAGGACTGTGTCCTGCAAAGGCTGAAGTCTGAGCTACGTCACAGAAGGCTTCTATTTGGTATCTATGAACACGAGCAATTAATACATGAAAGATAATAATTAATAGAACTCGGTTTCAAAACTGGCCAGACAATAAACTCAGACTGTGTTTCATGTTATACAAAACTCTCAGCTATGAAAAACAAAATTCTTGGGTTTTAAAATTAATTAAAATATCAAGGGTAAGAGTACACTTAATGAGATACATGAGATAAGAAGACTGAGCCTCATTTAAACATGTATCCAGAAAAAAGATTAAAGAAATATCAGGAAAAAGAATGTGTTTTCTCTCTCCTTAAGGACATATTTAATTAAATTTTGAAATTCCATCAACCATAAAACAGATACAGCACCAAACCACTCATCCATTTCGCAAAACTGTTGTAAGAGCTAATGATAATACTGTTGGAAATCACTGGAGAAAAAGCATTTCAGGGAAATCTTGCCACTGCAAGCCCCAGCTGGGCTCTAGGGTGGCAAGAGAGCACAGCAGAGTGGCAGGGGCAAGCCTCCTCTCCCAGGGCCTGGCCATACCGAACAGCTGCGAGCGCATTTGCTGGTGAAAGGCAAAGTGGATGATACACAAACCTCAGAGCTGCATCAATAATACATGTGAAGAGCCTCTGTGGCTCCCTTTGTGTCAGTCTCATAGATTCTTCTGCTCCAATCAGTGAGGTTAATTTTATTTTACCAAAGTGATTCCAGCCTCCATACGAAGGATAATATGCTCCTAAAGAGAATTTGATTTGTTAAAATCACTACAATTCAGCCATGAGAAAATCACTGAAATTCTCCAGTGTTAGAGATAAGAGATTCTTGAGCTTAAACAAAGTCTCTGGAAGGAGTGACTTATATTTCTTAAAATGAAATGTTTCAAGTCTGAGTTGTAGAGGATGTTTGATTTTAAAAATCACTGAACACTTACAGGCCAGTACTACAGGATCGAAGTGGCTTCACTCTTCTTGGAGCATGTTAGCTGCAAGTAACAGCCGATAAAACACAGTACAACCCTGACTCTTCAGCCTCTTAAATGCCTAAAGCTAACATAAAGTCTTTTGTTTTCCTCCTAGCCTCTTCAAAAGATTTTGCCCATACATAAATGCAGATCAGTTTAATTCCCTGTGTAGCTAATAAAGTTCACCACGAGCCCAGGAATCCCTATTAAGGTATTTCAACAACAGCTTGGAGCCTGCCACTTTAATATAAGCAATAATCAACAGAAAAAGGTTTCATTACAAGTAATCTCAACCATTGGCAAAACTTAGAAGTGGGATTTGACTTTCAGTTTCAGTGTTGAAAACTCAGCCAAACTGCTACTGTTCTCAAAGCAGTTCACTGTAACCATATACAGCAGGATACTCCCTTCTGCAAACAGCATCAATCAACTCCCAGTCAAACAACCATTTGTAGGGTATGGTTTTGATTGCTCTTTTCCAAGCACAAGAATCCGCGTGCTACTGAACTCATATGTTACATTACTAGACACTTGGACAAGGTATTTTAGTTCCAGAATACACCACAAGTCTCCAAACCACTACCCAGGACCTCTAGTACTACTGTAGCCACCTGGGACCATACGTTGACAAAAATAAATGGAAAACACACACCTCTGAAGATGATCTCAGGGTTCCAATACGTGTGAAACTAACTTTACAAACCATTCCAAATTGCAGTCGGTCAGACTATCAATTTGTGACCAAAGACATTTCATTTCTTGGGATGCTACGTACTGGTATTTTAGTAGAAAAAATCCTAGTTACTGGAAATAGAGTGGAATGTTGCCTACACATGAAAACACAGCTTTGGCCCAAATTTAACTTTCACAATAATAAGTAAGGTTTCATTAATCTTTTACGTCAACACTTAATTTTGCTTTGAAAATAGGTCATCATGGTCTGAACTAATTTTATACCACACAGATAGTAAAAATCACTGAAGCCACTTGAAGAGACTTGCCGGTTTTGCGTGGTGACTTCTGTGCTGGAGGTGGCAGACAGGTTGGTGCCGCTGGTAGCTCGGAGTTGGCAGCTTTAGCTCCATGGTTGGCTTTCACCTTATCTGCCCAGCTTACACCAGACGGAGCCAGGCGTGTCGCAGAAATAGTCACTGCAGGGTTCCTAAATGAAAGCCATAGCTCTGTTTAGTGTCTAACCAAACAGGAGGGTTTGTTACAAAGCTTCATCAGGACACTCCCCTTAATCTTGTGTTCATTGATTCAGAGCAAAAGCCAGTTCCAAAATTTCAGAGGTTTCCAGCAGCTGAAGAAACATGCAGTGCTGTAGTGATGGACAAACAATTCCCACAAGAAACATACTCTGATATCAAATTTTCAAATCACAGAAATAAACACACGTGAGTGTTTACAGCCAAATTTAACAACTCTTCTCATTTCACTGCAAGTGATTTTATTTATCACACCCTTCCTGGTTATTTCTCCATATTCTTTTCTTTTTCCATCACTACTGTTAGATACTTCTGATTGTTCCTGTTTCTAGTTCCCATAAATTTCCTGCTTTTTCTAGATTGCTTTTGGGCAGAGATGAAGATGACCAAAGGTAAATGTTATTCACTGAGAACTTCTGCAGCGGCACACCACCACCTTCTCTTCTGCCCTCTACTCCTTTCCTCAAGATTCCTAGCATTCTGTCAAAAATTTCCAAGGTACCATGTATGTCTAAACTCTTATTTTTTATCCTATTTTCTCAAACACACACAAAATATTGTAGTTGTCTGGTATTGCCTTGGTAAGAGACACACAAGCGGACTACAACAGAGGAAAAAGCTTGCAAGCCTGAAGGACAGAAAACTCCTTTTGCTACAAGCTGCTTTAACACATGGTTGCTCAGTGATGGTGAATAAAACAGCTCCAGCAACAACAACAACATGTAATTCCATACAAAAAAAGGCTTAGCTGAAAGATACCATTATGCTGAGCTGTTGTTTGTGTTCTAATAAAAATTAAAAGAACACTGATTTCCACCAGATTTGTTTGATACTTTTGCATAATTTCTCCCCATCATCATACATTTAAGCAGACAAGTCTCAAATGTTGCCAGGCAGGTATCAATCCTACATCTTCAATGAGACCGGCACCACTGGAGTAATTTTCCATCAAGCACACTTTATAGTATTTTTGTAGAAGTATTTGATACTCAAAATCTAAGAGAGCTCAGTAATCAGAGATACTGACCAAACACTCTAATCCTGCCGAGGACACTGTGACCACTTTTGAACATAGTATAGTTCATGCTCAAGAGCCAAACAAACATAAATGAACAAAAAAATACACCCAGAGAAAGATTTAAACTGGCCACCGAGATGCCCTCCAGAATTGGCACAGCAGCAGACAGTGCTGCTCTCAACTGGTGCTTGTGCACGTTTTCGTTAACTGCTGTCCAACAGCCATTTTCATTTTAACATGTAAAAGGTGCTTTACTGCAGTATATACTCTGCATTTACCCAGCCAAGGAGAAGCAGCTGATGAGCTCTTCTATAAACAGCTGGAGTTAATCTCTAGATCAATGCCTCTTGTTCTTGTGGGAGACTTCAATCTTCCTGATGTCTGCTGGAAGTACAATAGAGCAGAAAGGAAGCAGTCTAGGAGGCTCCTGGAGCGCGTGGAAGACAACTTCCTTGCACAGCTGGTGAATGAACCAACAAGGGAAGGTGCCCTCCTGGACCTGCTCTTTGTGAACAGAGAAGGCCTTGTGGGGGATGTGGCAGTAGGAGGACGCCTAGGACTAAGCCGTCATGAGATGATAGGGTTTTCTGTCCTACGTGAAGTGAAGAGGGTGGTTAGCAGGACAGTAGCATTAAATATCCAGAGGGCAGACTTTGAACTTTTCAGAAGGCTGGTTGGCAAAGTCTCATGGGAGACAGTGCTTAAGGGCAAGGGAGCCCATGAGGGCTGGGAGCTCTTCAAACAGGAGATCCTAGCGGCTCAGGAGAAAGCCATCCCCATGTTCTGGAAAAAAAGCCGGCAGGGTAAAAAAACAGCTTGGTTGAACAGGGAGATCTTGAGTGATATCAAGAAGAAGAGGAATGTTTATGAGCTCTGGAAGAGGACTACAGGAGGGAAGTGAGATTTTATAGAGAAAAAATCAGAAGGGCTAAGGCTCAACTAGAAATGAGATTGGCAAAGTCTGTGAAAGATAACAAAAAAAATCTTTCTATAAATATATAAATAATAAAAGGAGGACTAGAATCATAGAATAACCAGGTTGGAAGGGACCCACCGGACTGTTGAGTCCAACCATTTCCACCTATCTCTAAACCATGCCCCCAAGCACCTCATCCACCCTCACCTTAAACACCTCAGGGGAAGGCGACTCAACCACTTCCCTGGGCAGACTAGAGAGACTATACAGTCCCTGTTGGATGGAGAAGGAACAACAGTGACAGGGGATGAGGAAAAGGCTGAAGTACTTAATGCCTTCTTTGCCTCGGTCTTTAATTGTAAAGAAAGTTGTTCCCTCTGTGTACAAACCCAGGAGCTAGAGGAGTAAAATGAGGATCCCATGATCCAAGAGGAGGTGATCAGAGCCTTGCTTGCCCACCTAGACATCCACAAGTCTGTGGGGTCGGATGGGATTCACCCGAGGGTATAGAAGGAGCTGGCAGATGTGCTGGCCAAACCCCTTTCCATCATCTTCCAACATTCCTGGAAGACTGGGGAAGTTCCACTGGACTGCAGGCTGGCTGATGTTGTGCCCATCTACAAGAAGGGTCACAGGGAAGATCCAGGGAACTACAGGCCTGTCAGTCTGACCTCAGTGCCAGGGAAGGTCATGGAGCGGGTGATCTTGAGTGCTATCATGAAGCACATGCAAGAGAACTGGGTGATCAGGCCCAGTCAACATAGGTTCACAAAAGGCAGGTCTTGCCAAACTAACCTGATCACCTTCTATGACCAAGTGACTCAGATGCTGGATGAGGGAAAGGCTGTGGATGTATCTTTCCGGATCTCAGTAAAGCCTTTGACACAGTTTCTCACAGCATTCTGCTACGGAAACCGTCACCTCTGGCCTGGACAGGCGCACACTCTCCTGAGTGGAAAACTGGTTGGATGGCCGGGTCCAGAGAGTGGTGGGAAACGGTGTTAAATCCAGCTGGAGGCCAGAGACACGTGGGGTTCCCCAGGGCTCAGTCCTGGGTCCAGAACTGTTCAATGTCTTTATCAATGACCTGGATGAAGGCATCGAGTGCACCCTTAGCAAGTTTGCAGACAACACTAAGCTGGGTGGAAGTGTCGATCTGCTGGAGGGTAGGGAGGCTCTGCAAAGGGATCTGAACAGGCTGGACTGCTGGGCTGAGACCAATGGCAGGAGGTTTAAGATGGCCAAATGCTGGGTCCTGCACTTGGGGCACAACAACTCTGTGCAGCTACAGACTAGGAGAAGTCTGTCTAGAAAGCTGCCAGGAGGAGAAGGACCTGGGGGTGTTAGTTGACAGCCGACTGAACATGAGTCAGCAGTGGCCCAGGTGGCCAAGAAGGCCAGTGACATCTTGGCTTGGATCAGAAATGGCGTGACCAGCAGGTCCAGGGAGGTGATTCTCCCTCTGTACTCAGCACTGGTGAGACTGCTCCTCAAATCCTGTGTTCAGTTCTGGGCCCCTCACCACAAGAAGGATGCTGAGGCTCTGGAGTGAGTCCAGAGAAGAGCAACGAAGCTGGTGAGGTGGCTGGAGAACAGGCCTTATGAGGAGCGGCTGAGAGAGCTGGGGTTGTTTAGCCTGGAGAAGAGGAGGCTGAGGGGAGACCTCATTGCTCTCTATAACTACCTGAAAGGAGGTTGTAGAGAGGAGGCAGTTGAGCTCTTCTCCCAAGTGACAGGGGACAGGACGAGAGGGAATGGCCTCAAGCTCTGCCAGGGGAGATTTAGGCTGGACATCAGGAAAAAATTTTTCACAGAAAGGGTCATTAGGCACTCGAACAGGCTGCCCAGGGAGGTGGTTGATTCACCTTCCCTGGAGGTGTTTAAGGGATGGGTGGACGAGGTGCTGAGGGGCATGGTTTAGTGTTTGATAGGAATGGTTGGACTCGATGATCTGGTAGGTCTCTTCCAACCTGGTTATTCTATGATTCTAAACTTGTATCAGTTTCACTATTCATCAGAATCATACTGCTCACACTTTACATTCACTATTTGACACACTGTTACTTTTGCACACTCAGCTGGCTGTCTGCAATGCACACACTGGCACTTTTAAAAGCAATTACAGACATTTTGACATTTGTTTTGTAGTGGGGAGAGAGTATAAAGCAGATAAAATACAATTAGTGCATTTCATGTTATCTTCAGGTCTTTGGAATGACCAGTAAATAAATTTGTAACAAAGTAAAACATTAAGTTCTGGATAGGATTTTCTTTTACTGGCCATGTGCTTTTCCATCATGAATACAAATAATTGTATTTACTACTCAATAAACAGCAAAACAATATATCAATTACTATGGAGAAATAGCATATTCATTAACTTGGCTTCAAATGAATCTTTATTTTAGCTTTAATAAATTTATGATCTAGTTTCATACCCAAAATTTAAATTTCTTCGAGCATTCGATGTCACACTAATTCTATCTGTTGAGGGACTTGGAATCACATGGCGTCCAGGAGACATTTTTTTTACCTCCCAGGCTAATGAAGTCGGTCTGCAAATTCAAGAAAGAAAAGTTTAAAAATAAAATTCACAATAATGATTCCTCTGTCACCTGAAAGGAAAAACAGCACTGACAAATGTTATAAAATACTCATGAATACTCCTGAAATTCATCATACATCTTAGCAATTGATCCTACACCAACTCCAAACTGCATTGGCCAGACCCGTATCAAAAAAAATGCACACTCTCAAGTCCACAATGCTTATTTTAAATGTCAGTGTGGGACCAAACATAAAACCAGCCAGCTGAGAGGAAAGGATCAGGGTAGGACTGAAAATACACCCTAGTTCTAGTGATGATAATACTGCACTAAAAGACCACAACCGTCTACGTTACCCTACGTCTTCCTATCCTGTATAACAAAGCGTTTGATACAGTTTAAATGCTGCTTTGGTTAATATAAGTATCAAACATCAAATACAAAAACTAAATATATCCCCATCCTCTCCTCCTCTGATACTACTGACACACCAGTCTTTGTCAGCAATACCATTTACTGATCAATGTGTCCATGCACAGGTAAAAGAAAAGGCTGATTTAACAGCCACTGACACAAAATGTTCTCATCCAAACAGACGTGGTTTGAGGCAGAAGCCAGGGTAGCCGTTTGTTGTGCATCTCATTGAAGCTGATGTTATTTTCTTCTTTATTTGTAATTCTTGTTCCCGAAGCTACCACTGATGACACAAAAATTACAACTGGCACTGAAAACCAACTGTTAAAGCCAGTACTGGTGAAGAGAGATTCATACAAGCACTTACATGTATTTTTTTTTAATTGATTCCACTACTACTAAAAATATTAATAACATATAATCAACTGATAAACCCACTCTGTCACATCTGGTCTACTCTGCTACCAAATGAAGTTCATGATGAGACAGTATTTGCATGTAGATTTAAAAAATGTAAATCTAATTACCTGCTTTGAGCATCAGCTTTTTCTAGCTTCTCCTGTAGCTGGATCCAGTCAATCAATGCTTTGAAGTCCCTTACATAGTTATCAAGCATCATCAGGACTTCCTGAAAAGGAACCACTACATCAACCTTTGTATTTGAAAAACAATTCCTCCCAAACCCAATAAAGGAATTGAAAAGAAAGTCCAACGGCTACTCATCTGTATTGCTCTCAGAAAAAAAATAAACCCACAAAATCCCCTGAAAACAAAAAAGCCCAGACAATTAAGATTTTAATCTCAACAAACATTTTAATGTTTATACTACCAAAGAAACATGTACATTTTCTAAGATTTCTGTGAGCACCAATGCCTAAGGACTAAATAGCAGAATTTGGCAAGAAAACAATTCCTAACATAGAGAAGTATCACTGCTTCAGGATTTTTTTTGTCAGAGCTATTATAGTTTAAAGTATGCTGGACATACTTCATCAAATAAACAGAACTGTCTGTAAAACCTGAAAGTCCTGTGGGAGACTAAAAATGTCACTATTAATCTATCTGTGAAGTAAAAATACACAAAGTTACAAAAAGACAACTGCATCAGACGGAGGGAATTCCCTCTGGAGAATCCTGGGATCCCTGCGTTTGAAAAAAAAATAAATCATTCTTAGGCCTCTAAAGTTCAACAAACCGTACCTGGTTCTGATGGGCCTTCTAATGTGCAGAACTATGAAATAATGTCTGCTTATACCTGCCCAGAGTAATGACAGACACTCTACTGTCACAAGTCAGCACTATCATACTAATAGAGCAGCTTTTCATCACAAAGAACCTCATGGTGGTATTTTAAGAGGCAAAAGAGGGTAAGACTGCAACATTACACCCATTTTAAAAAATCTTCATGTTTAACATAATTTTGCTGAGAAATGAAGAAGATAGGCTGCAGATGCAAGGTTTACATTCTCTTCCCTGATTAGCACACTTTAACCAATAATCAAGAGTCACTAATTGCACATTCTTGTCTACAGAGTAATTACAAGTCCAGACCTTACAGCTCTAACACCCAAATTACACTTCTTTACGATTACAAACCAATTAATGTTCTACCATTTTAAAAATCACTTTTGAACTGTATGGAGTTGTTGAAGAATTTATGCATTTTAAAATGTGAAGTAATCACTGAAAGCTGTATTCGTGAACATATTTTATGACTTGAAAGATTTACACAGTATAGTAAAATGACAAAACTGGCAGGTATCTTAAAAGCAATCAAGTCCATCCCATAATTTCTGTGTAGGATTAAACACATACTGTCAGAGGTGATGTGAATATGCTGGAATTTTATTCACAACATTGCAAAATCTTGATTAAGAAGTTAGAATCCTGTAAATTATGTGTTGGTCTCTAACAAATAATATTAACCAGTATGAAAAGATGTAGAAAATTAACTTGACTTCACACTACATCAGGAAACAATTCACAGATAAAATACCAGTGGCCAATCAGTAGGAAAATAAAAGACTTCTTCCTGATGAAACCATCCTTAGCTTTCAGAGATTATCAAGTGTATCAACGGATTTCCAGCTTAGTCAAACGTACAACTGCAGTAAGTGCAGTAAAGTCAGCTCACATACAGAAACAATAACTCAAGGTAAGCCAGGATCCTGCAGTCTTCACTCAGACAATGCTGCCACTTTTCACCGTGAAGCAGAGCAAGGGAAACCGTATGATTAAACTCTTCACTTGGTTCCATAAGGAAACTAGTTCTCTACAGCCACTGGTAGAGAACAAAGCAACTCTTGGCCATGCAGGAACCTACGGAATCACTTGCATTCCACATATGAGCTTAAAAATAATTTCCTGAATGTGACAAAACTCACACTGACCCCCCCACCCCGAGCCAAGAGGCGTAAGGCATCTTTCTCAGCAGCGCTGATTATCATCCAGAGAAGCATACTAACATGCTTCTGAAGAATATAGTTCAAGATCAAATCACCCAGGAACAGCAGCTTTCCTAACTACACCTTCAGAGACAAGAAGAAACTATACTGTACTCTAATGATTACAATATAAAAAAAATGAAAAAAAAAATCAAAATCCATAAACGAAGCCTAAATTCTATGATAACTTACATCAGCTTCACAGGCTGAGTTTAAAACAGCCGTAATTTTGTGGTGTAAGGAAAAACACTAATGACAAAGTTCTGCTGGTTTGCATTTTCTTTACTATATTGACATAATTCTGCTGGTATTGATGAGAAATGTTCTGCTCAAAGTGAATCATTATTACTTAGAAATACTTTGTGAAAAATTACAAATGAATATGTACTTATTCTTAAGTTTATAGATTCAAATTTAGCAGTAAAACGTTGACCACTGAACACAGTAAAACCACTCTATTAGAGTACAGGTAACCTACGCACATTTTTGTAACATCATGCCCAATTCACCTTTACTATTAATTATCCTTTTTAATAGAAAAAAAGGCCTCTAATGGAGACATAAAATGATACAGATGACTATTCATTTTGTTGAACACAAATGCAACTTTGGAATTCAGCCTCAACTCTCTCAGAAGCATCCTTTCAGCTGTACATATGACAGATACCAAGCACATGCCGGTTGCTACAAGGGAACAGTCACAAGAAAGGCAGATCAGAAAGGGAAATCAAACAGAATACCACTGCTGATGTAAAAGCTGCTCTTTGTTTTGAAATACTCCACAAGAAAGCTAACAAAAATCTTTCTTACAAGGCAGTTTATGGCACCAAAATAATCCTCCACTAAAATCTGCTACAAGAAATGAACAAGTCAAGTTTTTTAGCCAGTTCTTTTTTCAGATCCCCTAATATAATTTCAGCATTCTAATTCAATTCACGTCCATTTAGGTTAGCCCACGCTGAGCTGTGCTGATTGTTATTAACAATAAATGCATAGAAAGCAAAATTTAATTCTGAATCATTTACTTTTCAAGCCTGCCACTGAGATATCCCTCACAAAAAACCAGAATAAATCTGAGTATGAGTCATATTTCTGAAGTCAGTTGGCACAGTAAAAAACCACATTAAATGGCTTAACCTATTTTAAGGAATGTTTAGCTCCACATTATCAGAGATGATCAGAGCAGAACCACGCAGCTGTAACCCGAGTCATGTTGTACGAACAAGGGAATACAAACAAGACAAGCAGCTGGAGCGGCCCCACAGCCACTGATGCACATCTTTCTCCCTAAAGCTATGAGGGCCATTTTGTCAAGCAGGATGAAGCAGAACAAAAGTGGCTCTGAAAGCACCGTTACAGGCATGCAGATAACTACATATAGATGTACAGCTAAAATTACCAATTAGTTTACCAATTGGCTGCAACGGATTCGATTGGTTTGTAATTAATTCTAGTCAGCGGCGCACAGAGCAGGCCGGTTGGCGCCATCCCTTTGTCCTGCTGACACACAATACGGGCGGGCAGGGCTCTGGGGTCCTGGCCATCAATACCGCTCTCCGGCTCACCTACGGTACGAGGGTAGCAGATATACCCTGTGGTGCTGAAGCAGGGGAAACTTGTACCACTTGAGAAGGTGCTGACAAAAAGGAACCTTTATGGGGGAAGACTACGGCTGCATGAGAGTCAAAACAATTTTAAATCCCATTATTTTTCAAGGTCGTATCCATCCCATACGATTGTTAAAGAGCCATTTCAAACTAAAAAAGAAAGCAATACTGTTAAAAAGCAACACCTAAAGGAAAATCAGTGACATAAAACTAAAACCACTCACAATACTGCTCCTGTTTCTTTTTCCTCCCTGTTCAACTCCCTGATCAATAGTCCTGCATGTCAAAAAGCTCTCTCTTTTTCCTTCTTTCCTCCAGCTCTCAGACACTACTTTGGTTTCCGTATTTATCTTAAAGCTGTACTTCTGGTCTCTTCAATTGGGTGATCATATTAATTACTTAGCAATCAACAAGGATCTCTCATATACAGAGCAGCTACATCAGAATAGTTCTGTATTGCTGAATTGGGACAAGCCTGACTTGGACCCTTGAGAGGCCTATTATAATCCTTAAAAACAAAAGTTCATTCGGTTTGGAAATCCCACGACATCTTTGAAACACCATCTTCTCCATTTATTCTCTCATTCTCCAACAAAGAGGAGGAAAACAGGCAAGCATGGAAGATTCCTAGGGTTTCAAAATTACAAAAATTCGAAGTAACAGAATGTGTCAGATTTACTGATATCAGTAACAAAGTGTCAGAGTCACCACATCTGTTCTCAACGCTAGAAACAGGTGTTCTGTTGTATAAACTATGAATACTTTATACTTTTTCATTATCTACAGTGAACATTTTGGATCGTGTATTTAGCAAAATAAGCTCCATTTTCTTTTACTGGAGTACACTTTTAGCAGGCAACCTATGTTCCTTCTTTCTTTCTTTCCATTTATGTTTTTAAGGTTAACTGGTTCTTTCAGTAATTTGACACAAGAATTGCTTCAAAAACTCCCTGTAGCCTTTTCCATACAGGTGAATTAAAAACACTCAGAGCCAGCTCAGGGGTTAGGTCAAACATAGGCGATTGCTAAAGTGGTTCTTACAACTTCAGGAAAGGAGAAAAGGAAGCAGTTCCTCTGGCCAAAGGGATCCCATTGTATCAACTGCAGCACATGGAGGGTAATATTTAAAAAGAAAAAAAATACTAAGATGCAGAGAGAAGAAAACCAGAACAATTTCCCAGGAACTGAAGTTCAGTGTGCTCTCCCACTAGGCTTGCAGAGGCCACTGAGCAGCACTTTCTATATAGTAAAGCTACAGGAATCCGAAGCCTCCTAGACCAAGTGTTACAAGCATTGTATCTGACCTCAGGTTACTCCTTACTCATTCCCTACAACACAACAGCCACAATCCACTCTCTGCCAAGGATGTGCTCTGGAGAAGTGTTACCAAAGCAAATTTTCTCCGTAACAATAAACGTAGCAGTCTGGGACCACATGCAGGGACCTTATCACACCACCTATTTACACAAAAAATGTTAATATAGATATATATGTGATGTGAAGGTTGGAGAGACAGGAATAGGATTATCCAGACTGCCAAGTAGAAGATATACCAGTTTATCAGTATCTTGGCTTTTCAGAACAGATTACAATTCCAAAAGAACTCACCTAACTCCATCTGTAGGATTGAACACTGAACCATCACTCCTCTTTTGTCTCCCTCACTGGTGTCTCATCTGTGCAAGATGTCAACAATGAAAATGTCCAAAAAGAGGCTGGAGGAATGCTCACAAAAGCCATTTTCACTTGCTGTTGACTGCCACAATACAGCCAAAGGGTATTTATTTACACAGAGACACAAACATGCTCTTCCTAAATATCTCCAAATTCTGAAATAGAAAGCATGTATTTTTAATAACTGAGTGGTAAGTGGCAGCCTCACATACTTCTTATACATTCCAGCTGCAGAACTGGACCTTATCAAACAATCTGAATATCTGTTCCATAGAATCCTACCAATATGAAAGGCTGCCTTGCTAAGAAACACAAGAAAAATGTTATATATGTTCTATGTATCTATATACAGGTTTGAGTTCTCAACACTAAGTCAACAGCAAAATACCAACTCCAGCAGTGCTTAAAGCTAAGAGAAAATCCACACAACTGCTGATCCTCTTACACACATTTCCACTGTTTGTATCCTCACCACAACCTTCCCGTCTGCAGTTTCAACCACAACCAGCCACTAGAGCCCTTTCCGATTTGGGAGCATCTAACATCAGCTTCAGTGACAACGGAATCAATAAACTCTCCCAAC
Organism: Clamator glandarius; assembly: GCA_033459285.1. Lineage (NCBI taxonomy): Eukaryota > Metazoa > Chordata > Aves > Cuculiformes > Cuculidae > Clamator > Clamator glandarius. Next base: position 1,593,023 of record JAUNZM010000115.1, on the reverse strand, counting down.
TTGTAAGACTACAAGAGAGCAAAAGGTAAGAAATAAAAAAGAAACGCCCTTATACCAGCTTAATCTGAAGGTTTCAAATGCCAGAAGGTGCCACAATTCATTTTTACACAGGTCATCTTTTAAGAATTGAAATGTTTAAGTAGAACTGCACATACCCTTTTGAGCAAGACATAAAAGACATCACTTAAAAAATTGAAATATGGATTAAGGAAGTCTTTGTTAATACAGATTTATCTTACTAAAAAGAAATTTTCAAAATTCCACTTTAAAAACAAAACAAAGAAGGAAAAGTTAACAATTTAATAATTTTGGAGTCTTTTATGTTTTCCCACATATGTCTAGCAGCAAAAATAAAAAAGGTACTTAATAAAAAGTGCTAACAAGATATTCTGTCAAATGAGGTTGGAAAGTAAATAAAAAAACATGGCAATATGAAATTCTCATTCCTCAAAATCACCTAAATTCTTTGGGTATGGCAGAAAAATCTCAATCCATTTTCAACTGTTGGTATCCCTTGTAATGTTTGAAGCACTAAATACTCTTCTATGCAGTATAAAAAGTTTGCAGAAAACCAGCATAAAAATGAAGGCAATCCATTCTCATTTTTAGAATGACCTTTAGTAAAACTTTATTGTAAATGGAATTTTCATCTTAAACATAAAATATTCAGAAGACTGGTACTGTTATACATAAAAATGGAAAGACCATAAGAATTAAATGAACTCCTGCTCAATGAGAAAGAAAAAAACAAATCAACAAACAGCAAAAACCGCACAACAAACCACCAAGCAAAATGGCTTAAGTGGTTCTGCAAACTGTGGATCTAGGGGAGCCTGTTTTCCCACTATCTCCTTACTGTTTTCTCTGGTGCCAGAAATGACACAATGACATGCACTTCAATTAATTCTTATTTAAGAAGAAAACCAAACCAAAACCAACAAAACCAAACCGACACACAGAGTAGTCCCTCTTCCCTCAATTGGTGCATTCCTGTTCTCTGGTTCTCCCTCTGAATTCTGTGGTGTCCAATAAAGATTGAGTGGTCATTTTTGCTGCAATGTGAACCTTAGCAGGATGTCTAATTCCAGGCTCATCATCTACCTCTCACGAAATGTATAATGACTAAATTAATGTATGCTGGTATTAAAAGTTATGGCAGTGATGACAGAAAATCATGGATACACAAGGACAGAAAAGACACATAGTATGACTGAATTAAACCTGGCCTCCCAAGTCCAAAAGCCTGCAAAAGGATTATACACGTCATACACATTATTTTCCTTCCAGTAAAGCTTAACATATTTTGCAAAGCCATATCTGCACTGCTGGTATTCTGCTGATGATGGCAGAGTTAAGGAGAAATCTCATTAGACTACACAGAATTCACAACCAGAGGCATAAAATCACTTTGCGTCATCCCAATCCTCCATGTACAAGCGGCTGGAGCTGTCCCTGGAACAACAGACTGCACCTTGCTACAGCCACCTTCCCCACAGCAGTGGATGCACACACAGGCACAAAACAGGGATCCAGATTCTGCTCACTGCTTTAACATTTTCAAGCAGTGATAAAAGGCACAACCAGAGATCTTAGAAAATCAGACCAGGCATGATCAGAACAGTCAATATGAAGATGAAACTTGGTCCTTGGGACTGACACGAGAGCAACATATACAGGACTTGCAAAGCCACAGCAATAAAACAAGAGTTTTAGATAAGCAAGTGATGGGGTTTTTTACTTGAGCCAAGTCTCATATGGACAAACTGTAATGATCAAACTGAAGACTTAGTTACGCTGTTTTTAAAGCGGAACAGTGGCCTTTCACTAAGCTACATGAATTCCTGAAACAATGTCACATGACTGCTTCTCAATAAATATCGTTTGCCAACCAAACTCTGAGACTAGATCATGACCTTAATCTATAACTCCTCAAAGACAGAAGTGCTACAGTAAATATTTTCTGTATGTTCTCTAATGCAAAAGCAGCACTTGGACAAGATACTACTGTTGATGGAGGACAGCAAGCACTGGCTTTTCAGGGTCAGAGGTGAGGAAAACCTGAAGTTTCCAGAAGGATCTGTTGTTCATTATCACTAATATTCCACTCAAAATTACAATATAGTGCCCTGCTAATGAGGAGTCGATCGCTCCCCAGTTGAAGCCTATGCATGCAGTACCACAAATGTTCCATGCCTGTCTGCTAGGTGTTACACAAAGCACTCACTTCAAAAGATAGTGGTGAAGATGTTCTGCTGCAAGGGACTAGCGAGAACACACCAAAACCCTTACCTCTGACAGAAACCAGACTGTATCTGTCAACAACAACCACCCCAAAATAAATAACAACAATCAATAGAATCAATAGGAATGAAACATTATTTGCAAAAATAATGTGCAAGACTCAACACTTCTATATTTCACAATTCAATTAAATAAATTTCAGTAATCTATCAAATAAGTGATAATCATCATTGAACAGGAACCTTTAAAGAACAATCTTACAAAAGACCAGTGCACAAACACATGTTCTAGCTGCTCAGGTAAGGAAGCGTTTTGTGCTGAGAAGAAGGATCATTTACAAGGTAAATGGAACACAAATGTTACACAAGTTGTACAGCATAGAACACCCAAGTGCCCTGTTTATTCATGTTTTGTTTTCTCCGTCTGTTTTGCAGATGAGGAAGCTGATACACACAGATACGCACATCACTGTTGAACGCCTGCTAACATGAGGACTTTTCACTCTGGCTATGTAGTATCTCCATCCAAGAACAGATTGAATAGCATGATTAAAATGCTGGATATTGCCTAACCCCCAAAATATGTGATAACGATACAAATATGCTCTTGTTCTTCCAGTCACAAAAGTTTAAAATGATAATCTAATTACAATGCAAGGCTGACTGGTTTTCTTAAACCAAAAAATTCTTCAGAGAAGTTTCCTAGGCAGGAAGGCAGTTCAGTAACAACATGGAAAACTGTGTTAGACCAACCAGCATTGGGGGCCTCTAGCTACTGTTCAGTTTTCAAACCTGCTTTCAATGAAATGTATTTGCACGCTAATCTCAAAGTCAGTTTGGCCGTGTCTGATTACAGCAGAAAACAGATGCATGTGATAAGAAAAAAGTTTACCTAAATTGATATACATGCAATTTTTCACAGTGATTAGGTAATCATTCCCAGGATGTGTTGAGTTTTCAGCCACGTTTAATGTGAAAACAGAAGTCACATTTTTAACATTTATTTTATAACATATTCTTCTGGCTTCCCTTAATGCTTGTGATAAATTCCATTTCCAAAGAATCAGTAATTTTTATTAAATTACAGCTGCATCCAGCGACGGGACGGTGAGTTCTGTGCTGGGGTGCCCATTAAAAAGGCGGCGGGGCGCTTTCCTGAGCGGGGAAAAGCCTAAAAAACTCGCTCGGGGGCCGGCGCCGGGCTCCGGGCTCACCGGCCGCTCCCGCGCGGGGCCTGACGGGAGGGGGCGGGCCCGGGAGCTGCCGCGGGGGGTTTAAACGGCCCTGAGGGAGCCCAGGGGGAGAGGAGCGGGGCACGTTACAACAGGGCAGTTCGAGCAGGGAGGGGCTGGAGCACGGCCAGAAGGAACTGAGAGCCGTGGGGGCGGCCCGTCAGAAGATTAAGGCTGCACCAAGCATGATGGAAGCTGCCACCCAGACCGAGCCCCAGTGGGCGCATGCAGCTACCCAACCCTGGGCTGCAGGCAGTGCCCCCCTCTCACACCGGCTCGTGCCGCAGTCGCTGGCTCCACTTGTGAAAGCTGCACTCGAGTGGGGGAACTCCGTCGTATGGTGGAGGAATTAAGGGAGGAGGTAAAGAGGCTGAGGACCATCAGGGAGTGTGAGAGGGAGATAGAGCAGTGCAGTAGTGCCCTCTCACTCACTCAGCAGCCTGCTGGAGCTGGTACTTCCAAACACCACCCACCTGCTAACTGCAAGGTTGGGGGAACAAGAGATGGGGAATGGCAGCAAGTTCCCGCCAGACGAAGGAAACCTGCTCCCCTCAACCAGACAACAAAAGCCCAGATCCCCCTGGTAAACAAGTACCAGGTACTGCAGGTGGAATCCTGTCCTGAGGATGAGGATGATGGCTCCCACAGCCTAGAATCTTTCCCTAGGCTGCACCACCCTCAGAAAAAGATAAAAACATCCTCCATTAAGAGGAAGAGGAGGGTGATTGTTGTAGGGGACTCCCTCCTAAAAGGAATGGCGGGACTCATTTGCAGATGGGACCCGCTCCACAGAGAGATCTGCTGCTTACCGGGGGCATCAGTGAAGGAGGCAGCTAGAAAACTTCCTTCCCTGGTCCACGAGGCAGACTACTATTCTCTGACAGTAGTCCAAACTGGTAATGATGATTTAGTTAACAGAAAGACTAAAGCCATCAAGAAAGACTTCAGGGCCACTGGGAAAATGATGGAGGGCTCTGGGGCTCAGATAGTATTCTGCTCCATCCCCAGGCTAAACAGAGAGGAGCAGGAAGTCAGGAAGAAGAATTCGGTTAATGCCTGGCTCCAAGTCTGGTGTGAGGAAAGGGGCTTTGGCTTCTTTGATCATGGGGTGGCTCACGCACCCCCAAACTCTGCTGCTAAGGTTGGGACACGTGGGTCTTCTAGGGGGGCTAAAGCCCTTGCTAAAAACTTAGCTAAGCTCATAGATCGAGCTTTAAACTAGATGTGAAGGGAGAGGGGATTGAGACCAGGCTAGACAGGAGCAAGCCTGCATGTGGAGCACTGATGATTCAGAGAGGGTGTGCTGGAGAGGACCATCAATACAGCACCACACACAAAGTGGTTACTACTCCGGTTACCAGGCAATTGGGAATGAACTCTGTTCCCTCTAAGAGGGCTGAAGGATCGGCAGCTCAGCTGAAGTGCATTTACACCAATGCACACAGCATAGGTAATAAGAAGGAAGAGCTGGAAGCTGTTGTAGGGCAAGGAGCCTATGATGTCGTTGCCATCACAAAAATGTGATGGGATGACTCATATAACTGGAGTATAGATATGGTGGGGAACAAACTCTTCAGGAGGGATAGGAAGGGAAAGAGAGGAGGCGGGGTAGCCCTCTTTGTAAGGGAGGACTTGGACACTGTTGAAATGGACTGTGGCGATGAGGAGATTGAGTGCCTATGGGTTAAAATCAGAGGAGCCCATAAGAAGGTAGATTTTGTGATGGGAGTCTGTTACAGGCCACCCAGCCAAGGAGAAGCAGCTGATGAGCTCTTCTATAAACAGCTGGAGTTAATCTCTAGATCAATGCCTCTTGTTCTTGTGGGAGACTTCAATCTTCCTGATATCTGCTGGAAGTACAATAGAGCAGAAAGGAAGCAGTCTAGGAGGCTCCTGGAGCGCGTGGAAGACAACTTCCTTGCACAGCTGGTGAATGAACCAACAAGGGAAGGTGCCCTCCTGGACCTGCTCTTTGTGAACAGAGAAGGCCTTGTGGGGGATGTGGCAGTAGGAGGACGCCTAGGACTAAGCCATCATGAGATGATAGGGTTTTCTGTTCTAGGTGAAGTGAAGAGGGTGGTTAGCAGGACAGTAGCATTAAATTTCCAGAGGGCAGACTTTGAACTCTTCAGAGGCTGGTTGGCAAAGTCTCATGGGAGACAGTACTTAAGGGCAAGGGAGCCCATGAGGGCTGGGAGCTCTTCAAACAGGAGATCCTAGCGGCTCAGGAGAAAGCCATCCCCATGTTCTGGAAAAAAAGCCGGCAGGGGAAAAAACCAGCATGGCTGAACAGGGAGATCTTGAGTGATATCAAGAAGAAGAGGAATGTTTATGAGCTCTGGAAGAGGGGACAGGCCTCTTGGGTGGACTACAGGAGGGAAGTAAGATTGTGTAGAGAAAAAATCAGAAGGGCTAAGGCTCAACGAGAAATCAAATTGGCAAAGTCTGTGAAAGATAACAAAAAATCTTTCTATAAATAATAAAAAGAGGACTAGAGACCACAGGGACCACAAAGTCCCTGTTAGATGCAGAAGGAACAACAGTGACAGGGGATGAGGAAAAGGCTGAGGTACTTAATGCCTTCTTTACCTTGGTCTTTAATTGTAAAGAAAGTTGTTCCCTCTCTGTACAAACCCAGGAGCTAGAGGAGTAAAATGAGGATCTCATGATCCAAGAGGAGGTGGTCAGAGCCTTGCTAGCCCGACTAGAAACCCACAAGTCTGTGGGGCCAGATGGGATTCACCCGAGGGTATAGAAGGAGCTGGCGGATGTGCTGGCCAAACCCCTTTCCATCATCTTCCAACAGTCCTGGAAGACTCGGGAGGTTCCACTGGTCTGGAGGCTGGCTGGTGTCGTGCCCATCTACAAGAAGGGTCGCAGGGAGGATCCAGGGAACTACAGGCCTGTCAGTCTGACCTCAGTGCCAGGGAAAGTCATGGAGCCGGTGATCTTGAGTGCTATCAAGAAGCACATGCAAGAGAACCGGGTGATCAGGCCCAGTCAACACAGGTTCACAAAAGGCAGGTCTTGCCAAACTAACCTGATCGCCTTCTATGACCAAGTGACTCGGATGCTGGACGAGGGAAAGGCTGTGGATGTATCTTTCTGGACTTTAGTAAAGCCTTTGACACAGTTTCTCACAGCATTCTGCTTCAGAAACTGTCAGCCTCTGGCCTGGACGGGCGCACACTCTCCTGGGTGAAAAACTGGTTGAATGACCGGGCCCAGAGTGTGGTGGAAAATGGCGTTAAATCCAGCTGGAGGTCAGTAACAAGTGGGGTTCCCCAGGGCTCAGTCCTGGGTCCAGTCCTGTTCAATGTCTTTATCAATGACCTGGATGAAGGCATTGAGTCCTCGCTTAGCAAGTTTGCAGATGACACCAAGCTGGGAGGAAGTGTCGATCTGCTGGAGGGTCGGGAGGCTCTGCAAAGGGACCTGAACAGGCTGGACTGCTGGGCTGAGACCAGCGGCATGAGGTTTAAGACGGCCAAATGCCAGGTCCTGCACCTGGAGCACAACAACCCTGTGCAGCTACAGACTAGGAGAAGCCTGACTGGAAAGCTGCCAGGAGGAGAAGGACCTGGGAGTGTTGGTCGACAGCTGACTGAACATGAGCCAGCAGTGTGCCCAGGTGGCCAAGAAGGCCAACGGCATCTTGGCTTGTATCAGAAACAGTGTGACCAGCAGGTCCCAGGAGGTTATTCTCCCCCTGTACTCGGCACTAGTGAGACCGTACTTCGAGTACTGTGTTCAGTTCTGGGCCCTTCACCACAAGAAGGATGTTGAGGCTCTGGAGTGAGTCCAGAGAAGAGCAACGAAGCTGGTGAAGGGGCTGGAGAACAGGCCTTATGAGAAGCGGCTGAGAGAGGTGGGGGTGTTTAGCCTGGAGAAGAGGAGGCTGAGAGGAGACCTCATTGCTCTCTATAACTACCTGAAAGGAGGTTGTGGAGAGGAGGGTGCTGGCCTCTTCTCCCAGGTGACAGGAGACAGGACAAGAGGGAATGGCCACATCCCCGCCAGGGGAGATTCAGGCTGGACATTAGGAAAAAATTTTTCACAGAAAGGGTCATTGGGCACTGGAACAGGCTGGTTGATTCACCTTCCCTGGAGGTGTTTAAGGCATGGGTGGACGAGGTATTAAGGGGTATGGTTTAGTGTATGATAGGAGTGGTTGGACTCGATGTTCCCGCGGGTCTCTTCCAACTTGGTTTTTCTATGATTCTATGACAATAGTCTTTTTATGGAACTACTAGAAAATCATCAGAAAATGTAAAGCACATGCTATTACAAACTCAAGTTATTTGAAGTTAGGAAGTGTGCCTTACAGCAATATCCCAACCAGACATTGTTCACATGTGACCATCCATCACTTCCTTAACACCACACAGAGAATCCAAAGAGTGGTAACTATCACTGCAAAAAGGGAGCAATGTATAATTAAGCCACTTAAGGGGAAGCAAACAGATGTGAAAAAGGCTGAATCACAACAGTACCACCTGCACCAAAGAACATCACAGGGAAAAAATAAATCAACCAGTATTCAGTTAGAAAAATAATAAAATCAGAACTCAACAAGCAAAACACAATTTCACCAAAAAACTGAGATCTAATAACATTATGGACATGACTACAAGTTTTATCCACTCAAAAAACTAGTCATGAAATCATCTTCTTAATCCTGAAAAAATATGCCACTGGTTTCCCTATTTACAAGTCTTCACTAATTACGGATCAAGAAGTAACATTTCTGAAGCTCCTATTGTTTATTTGGCTTCTTCGTCAAGTACAAAAAAAGCATAGTAAGAGCCACGTGACAACAGGCAAGGAACAGCTTGGGACATACCTTGCATTCTACTACGCTCTGGTCTGATTCACATGTGACATAGATTTCATCGACTGCCCGCCTGAGGTTGTCAAAAAGAAATGCCCAGTATCGAGCTCGCAGATCAACTTTTCGAGGCTGCCTGGTTTTGGTTGGGCTTTTGTCAAAGTTTTTATCTCCAGCTGCTGCTGCTGTTAATTTACAGTCAATTGTAGTGCTCTGAAAAACAAAACATGAGGGAAAATGAAAACATCAACACAGAATCACAGAATAACCAGGTTGGAAGAGACCCACCAGATCGTCGAGTCCAACCATTCCCACCAATCCCTAAATCATGTCCCTAAGTACCTCATCCACCCTCACCTTAAACACCTCCAAGGACAGTGACTCAACCACCTCCCTGGGCAGACTGTTCCAATGCCTAACAACCCTTTCCATGAAGAATTTTTTCCTTATCTCAAGCCTAAATCTCCCCTAGTGGAGCTTGAGGCCATTCCCTCTTGTCCTGTCCCCTGTCACCTGGGAGAAGAGGCCAGCACCCTCCTCTCCACAACCTCCTTTCAGGTAGTTGTAGAGAGTAATAAGGTCTCCCCTCAGCCTCCTCTTCTCCAGGCTAAACGACCCCAGCTCCCTCAGTCGCTCCTCATAAGGCCTGTTCTCCAGCCCCTTCATCAGCTTCGTTGCTCTTCTCTGGACTCACTCCAGAGCCTCAACATCCTTCTTGTGGTGAGGGGCCCAGAACTGAACACAGTACTCGAAGTACGGTCTCACTAGTGCCGAGTACAGGGGGAGAATAACCTCCTGGGACCTGCTGGTCACACTGTTTCTGATACAAGCCAAGATGCCGTTGGCCTTCTTGGCCACCTGGGCACACTGCTGGCTCATGTTCAGTCAGCTGTCGACCAACACTCCCAGGTCCTTCTCCTCCTGGCAGCTTTCCAGTCAGGCTTCTCCTAGTCTGTAGCTGCACAGGGTTGTTGTGCTCCAGGTGCAGGACCTGGCATTTGGCCGTCTTAAACCTCATGCCGTTGGTCTCAGCCCAGCAGTCCAGCCTGTTCAGGTCCCTTTGCAGAGCCTCCCGACCCTCCAGCAGATCGACACTTCCTCCCAGCTTGGTGTCATCTGCAAACTTGCTAAGCAAGGACTCAATGCCTTCATCCAGGTCATTGATAAAGACATTGAACAGGACTGGACCCAGGACTGAGCCCTGGGGAACCCCACTTGTTACTGGCCTCCAGCTGGATTTAACTCCATTTTCCACCACCCTCTGGGGCCCGGTCATTCAACCAGTTTTTCACCCAGGAGAGTGTGCACCTGTCCAGGCCAGAGGCTGACAGTTTCTGAAGCAGAATGCTATGAGAAACTGTGTCAAAGGCTTTACTAAAGTCCAGGACGACCACATCCACAGCCTTTCCCTCGTCGAAGAGTCTAGTCACTCGGTCATAGAAGGTGATCAGACTACTCTGGCAAGACCTGCCTTTTGTGAACCCGTGTTGACTGGGCCTGATCACCCACTCCATGACTTTCCCCGGTACCGAGGTCAGACTGACAGGCCTGTAGTTCCCCGGATCCTCCCTGCACCCCTTCTTATAGATGGGCACGACACCAGCCAGCCTCCAGACCAGTGGAACCTCCCCAGTCTTCCAGGACTGTTGGAAGATGATGGAAAGGGGTTTAGCCAGCACATCCGCCAATTCCCTCAAAACTCTTGGGTGGACTCCATCCGGCCCCATAGACTTGTGGGCATCTAGCCGGGCAAGCAAGTCTCTAACCACCTCCTCTTGGACCGTGGGAACCTCATACTTCTCTTCCAACCCCTGGGGTTGTGCACAGAGGGAACAATTTTCCTTACTGTTAAAGACTGAGGCAAAGTAGGCATTGAGCACTTCAGCCTTGTCTTCGTCCCCTGTTACTCTTGTTCCCTCTGCATCTACTAGGGACTGGAGATTCTCCCTAGCCCTCCTTTTGCTGTTGACGTATTTGTAGAAAGACTTTTTGTTGTCTTTCACAGTCTTGGCCAATCGCATTTCTAGTTGGGCCTTAGCCCTCCTGACTTTTTCCCTGCACATTCTCACTTCCTCCCTATAGTCCACCCAGGATGCCTGCCCCTTCCTCCAGAGGTCGTAGACCTTCCTCTTCCTATTGATGTCTCTCAGGACCTCCCTACTCAACCATGCTGGTTTCTTACCCCGCCGGCTACTTTTCCGGAACTTGGGGACGGCTTTCTCCTGAGCTGCTAGGAGTTCCTTCTTGAAGAGCGCCCAGCCCTCACGGACACCTTTGCCCTCAAGGAGCGCCTCACATGGGACTTTTCTGACCAGCCTTCTGAACAGTCCAAAGTCTGCTCTCTGAAAGTTGAGGGCGACTGTTCTGCTAACCTCCACCTTCTTCATCTCACCCTGCACCGAGAACTCTATCATCTCATGATCGCTTTGCCCCAAGCGTCCTCCAACCCTCACATTCCCCACCAGTCCTTCTCTGTTCACCAACAGCAGGTCCAGGAGGGCACCGTCCCTTGTCGGTTCGCTTACCAGCTGTGTGAGGAAGCATGGTAAGGAGTTTGGTTTCTGTACAAAACACATTTTCTCAACATATTCAAACAAATCTTCCACTGAAGACCACAGCATCCTGCCGACTTGAGTTTTTAAAAAACACACTTTATATGAATCACAGCAGCAGCTACGTAGAATTGGACTCTATGTCTTTGACATTCACCATCCAGCATTCACACTGCACAACAATACAAGGTGTTCTGCCTCTTACACACTGGAAAGTTACATTGTTTATTTATCTATCCTGTATTACAGAGATGAAAATAACATGTTACTAATAATCACACCAGCAATATTCCATCAGTTAAATTATATTACCAAGACATTTACTGTTTTTAAACCCTCATTCTAATGTAGGAGTGTTAATGTTAGTGAGATGCTGACGTGGCTGGTCCATTGATTGGTACGCTATGGTTACACTGAGGAGCAGATGGCAGCAAGCACTGAAACAGTTATGAAAGGAAGCTTTCACACTTTAGAAAACTACTTGTACTAAATCTTCCACTTACCATACTGTTATCACTGCAAGCTCAATTCAACCCAACATAAAGGCTGTGCCAATGAATCAAGTTGCACCTACTTATGCTAAGTCTGGAAGTGTCCTCATGCTGTTTTAGTTGTAAATTAACAGCTTTAAATCCAGCAAATCTGTTGCTGGGATTTTAGCATTCTCATGCAGGCTTATCTATCTAGTGCTGCTTTGCTACATGGGTGCAGAGGACTGCCAATGTGCTGACAGGGATGGGAATGAGGGAGAACATCCAACTGTCTTCTCAAACGCTGGGACTTCCAAGTAGGTATATCATGATTGCTGTGTGTGCCAGCGTTTGAGAACACAGTCAGACGTTCTCCCTCGCTCCCGTCCCAGTCAGCACATTGGCAGAGTTATGTGTCTGCTGTGTGTGCTCAGCTTAGTCACTCCTGTGGGGATACGTCACCTTGACAAGAGACGCACTGTAACTCATCAGCACAGGATATCCCAAAGTACTCTGAAGCACACAGGAATTTCAGGAGGGTTTCACACATCAGAGTATTTAATACTTTTTCTTCTATGACATATGAATCACCTCTTAAAGAACAGTGTAGAGAAAAGATGCTCCTTAGCTGAGGCCTTGTGTATAAACCTTTACAGGAACACTTACACTGGCTAATTTACAACTCTTTTAAAATACAGTTTATAATGACACAACCTTGACTAAAGCATCATAAATAGCTATATAAAAATAACAGGGTACTTTTTGCTGCCTCTATTTATAAAACGTAACCCTGGTAAAGTCATTAGGGTTCCATCCAATACTGTAGAAGTAAAGGTTCAGTTATTTTGGAATTGGAATCATGCATAATTCCAACTGTTGGAAAGATAGATTTTCAAATGCATCTTGAAGACATTGAATATGTTTTGATATTTAGTAATAAATGCTATCCATCTACTGTATTTGGCATCCATTTACTATCTCTGTAATTAGGAAAATGGCATGAAAACCTTCAGCTGCAGGAAATGCAAAGTTTTCGTGCCTCTGAAGTTACAAAACAGGAATATCCCTTCTTAAATCTCAAGTAACCCAGCATAGATGATGAAATTGCTGTTAAAAAGGAATCTTTTTTTCCTCCCTCCACCAAAAATAGCTTCAGTAAAGTTGTGGAGCTCTGGAGACCATGAAATGTATATTTAGTCTCAGGATGCCAACATTTACTTAAAGTAGATTTGCCAGCACCCTACTGAGAGGAAGATGAGATTGATAAAATCATTTGAAAGAATTCTTGTAAGTTTATTTTCTTGAGATTAGTGGCCCATTTGTAAGTAAAGGAAAATTAAAACTGAAAGCTCAACAAAAGTAACAAAACCTCCACCAATTTACAGTCGTATCCAGTGACTGAAATGCAGCAGAAATTAAGGTGCTGAATGCCAAGCTTAAGTGCCAAGTGCACAGACACTCACCAGTTCCATTCAGACTTCATTTGTACCCACTAGGAAAGCACACTGTTTCTACAATACAGTTGAAGTACAGCAATCCCACACAGAGCCACTGAGGAACAATCAAGTGTTTTCCTGAAAATGCAGTATTGACCCCATTCCAAATGCCTGACAGACAGAACCTGAACAGTGTAGCACATTACTCTGATACCCAAACGGTTCAGAGGGTAAATACTCACAGGGAGCCCAAACCAAGTCAATAAAACATTCCACCTTTACAGAAGAAGAAATCCAGAACACACACTATTTGCACCACACTGGTACATGAAGTCCAGAAGCATTTCCTTAGATTAGGAAGTGAGCAGAAAGGTAACCTTTGGATAAGCAGCATGGAAGTGCTAAAAGAAACGGCTGAGGAAGATAACTTTAAATTCTCATATTTTTTAACTTCTGAATATTTAACTCAGAAACTTGAATGCTTAAAAAATACAATGTATGCACAGATTTACATACATCTTATTCAGCCAATAATGTATTGGGGATATCACAAAACATGTTTATGTGGTAAATTTCATATCATAGTAAAAAATGAGTAGATACCTGTTTTGCAGTCTTGTGTGTCCCTTGAGTCACCCTCTTTGTTTTTCCACCAGCTTGCCATTTCGATTTTCCTGTGGGAGAAGCAACTGCTTTAACTAACAGTAACAATTTTAATTAGAGGATTCCAAGATGCCCACATCTCATTCTGCGATGTACTGATCTTAGCACAATGTACAAGTTAAGATGTTCATAAATCTGTATATTCCAAATATATATTCCACAGTTTAGAATGTGAATAACGGCAGAAAACACACAGAAAATGAAAAAAAAAATTACAAAGAAAGGCAAGAATTGATGACTTAGTTTTTTCTTGAATTATTCAAACAACCTATCAGTAGATTTACTTATTTTCTGCCCAGAAAGATGGGGAAAACCAGATCTCAGGACTGGACGTAGTTCACCTGCTTTTAGGTCTCCAAAGGAAGAGAGAAAAACATTCACAGAGCACGAGTCAGTCCCCTGCAGATCTAAAATGCCTTCTCAAATGTACCTGTCTCCCTCCACTTATATGAAGTAACTACAGCAACTATCTGAAAGAATGATTTCAAGTCTTCCTGTTGTGGTGGAGGCCACCACTTCTTCACTGATTAAGAGTTATCTTCACAGAGATAAATTCTTATTAGCCTGGACCTACCTAACATGCTGGCAGTTAATCTTTGATATTTGCTTTGGGGCAATTTAAGAAAAAATAATTAAAAATAAAATTTTATTCCTCCAAGTTAGTCTCTAACTTGCATTATATGAAAATCACAGGATCCAATTACCACAAATGTAAGCAAATTAAGACAAAATACTAACCAAGGCAAGAGTACACTACAGCACAGATTACATCTAAGTAAGTTTTGAGATTATCTAGCTGGAAGAAGCCAAGCACATAAACACATTAGTTGCATACAGTTCCTTCCTAGACCACGAAGATCATTCCTGAATTTCAGAATTGTCCAGTTGAGTTTTCAGCAGTTCTTAGGCCAAATTTCCTAACACAGTCCAGCTGTTCTACAATGCGCTGCTTATGGGAAGCAGCTGTAAACCCCTCTTAATCAAGCAGTTGTACAGCTGGCTTGCATCACTGGCTATTCCTGGGAACAAGGCCTTTAATTTTCAAACAAATTAAGAATTATTTGCTTGATAATTCATTTTGTAAATGCTACATTAGCGAAAACAACACATACAAATTAGCATATTGAACTCAATTTTGCAGCATTCGATTCAGCTACTGTCTGCATAAAAAAAATCTTATTCAGTAAAAAGCTCTGACTTAGGATCAGTTCAATGTTAAAATTATGATAACTGAAATATTTCAATCACCCAAGTCTCTTCTGACAAGATTTACATTCCACAAAGACAAGATTTTAAATGCAATGACATCCAGAACTTGCACAGGGAAAGGCTTAAAAACAAATATGGGTTATGTTGAAATTAAAAAGGAGCAGATGAACACACAAAAAAACCCCTTCAATCTCTTTAGATTTTAAAAAAGCCAGAATACTAATTCACCATCTAAGGACTGGGAAATGTCTGAACAAGTCGCCTGTACAGACAACAGCAACTTTTTAGGCATTTTCTATATAAGGCAGACATTTTTAGAAAATAAAACTTATGTAAATACCAGGCTTTGCAAGCTTAAAAGCAAATATTGTATGGCAAGGACTCATTTCTCATTAAGGTGAGTGCACCAAAAAATGTTGTATTTCAGCAGCAGCCACATTTCCAAGCTTTACTATTCCCTTTCTTCTAATAATTGCCTCTGGTTATTGGAAGACATCCTCCTTTCTACTTTTTCTCCTCTTACACTCACAAGAAGTGTCAACACAAGAGCACTGCTCAACGGTTCTGACTACTGGTCACTACACAACCTAAGAGCAGTGCTGTGAGATGCACAGGAACTCAGTGACACGTGAACAGCATTGGCTACAAGGGATTTACTGAATGTTAAGGAAAGAACAACAGTGACCAAGGACAATCATCTCACTAGCTATTAGGTTGTTGATGTGAATTATATAAAGTAGCAAAGTTTTGCAGTACTTGGGGAGTTACAGTCATATTTTACGCTTGCAGTCCATTTCCACTGTGTCTGGTAATTAAATACGAAGCATGCAGGGCTAATGATTTGCAAAGACCTCCTGTCACAAAAACCTGAGGTGGTAATACCTCCAAAAAAGTTATTGATAAGTTGTTTTCAAAAGCTGTCTTTTATACTGACAATCTCAACAGTCATCCCTCTCATCTCTCTCCTTTAGGTAGTTTTACTGATACAAGAAATGTGGGAACTACCTTTAAATTTAGTAATTAACAGCAACCCTCATTTCTGTCCTCACAATGGCAGAGATCAACTGTGCATGCTGGTCCAGTGCCTCTGACACTGTTCAGCATTCAAGCCTCCTGCAGGAAAAATAACCATTTTCCATTACATTTCTTTTCATCTCCTTGAATGAATATGAAGATACCACTGCATAAAAATTCTGTTCTTTGCTTCAGTTCTTGCAGAGTGCAAGGAACCTACCCTGTCACCGCTCTTCTTTCACGTTATCTATCAAACCTGCCAGACAGTCAGCCCACGTCACAGTGTCACTACTACCTATCACCCGCCTGTACTCCAGAATCTCTTTCTTGCTCAGCTGGTGCAGTTGTCCATCTTAAGAAACATCTTTTTCAAAAACAAGGCTTGAACAAGACCTGGTTCCCTAAACACCATTAAAGTGAGGCAGAGAGATCTGCCAGAGGAAGAAACCAGATGAGATAGATTATTTTTGAATCCTTAACTGAGAAAGCATATTGAAGTTTCTAACATTATTATAAACCATATCTTTTTAAAAGTTTGTACAGCAGTAGTATATACCATTTTTCTAGCCATACAATGCTAAGGATCTGGAGAAATGACTGCCTTCAAGCATGGATATAACTGAAATTCTCAATGTTCTTCCACCTTCAGATTGAATTACAGCTATATATTTAGCACAAAATTACTTCTACAAATCACTGTCACTGTCACATCCAGAATATAATGGGCCTGTGTTCACCTATGAGCACCAGACTGGATTCCCATTCATTTCGGTGAAATCCAAGGTTTAAAACTTATGAGCCTTGAAGAACTCCCTTCCCTTCATGTCATATTCTGCCAGTTACAATCAGACCCAACGTTGCTAGAGTTTACACACAGTGTTTTCAGTCACAACTCTCACAACTTCCTCACCTGCCCAAAGAGAGCCAAATTTCGTGACTTTCATCACATACGGCAAAACATCTTTACTCCCTCAGGCTCTGGCTAAAGGAGCAGATTCTACTGCAGGCTCCCCAGAGTGTGCCAGGTACCTTTCAGGCAATAAATTATGTTTCCTTACCCTGGTAATGCTCCATCTACAAATGAATTCTACATGGCAAAAGCCCAAATGTTTTTAAACAAACAGGAAGTAAGAAGGGGATAGTTACAAATACGAGATTTTCCAATTTTTTGATGCATCTCTTAAGTTCCAAAGGTGCCTCATCTTCCATTAACATTTAAATATCAATCCTCTGGAAGGCTTAAACTGTTGCCCAGAGCATAGCTTAGATTTTGTAGGAAAATCTGGGTGTAGTGCTTATCAGACAACGGAACTTTTCACATTAAGAAGATTCTCCTCCTAAAGTCAACTGCTCTGTTAATTAGTCTATACAACAGAATTCGTTGCATATTAACGAATTTGAGAAGAAGCGTCTTAATTTCAAGAGATGAAATGTGTTAATAGTTACTATCTCTTACAGATCATTGCCACTGTGTCTTGCATGTTCTCATGCTGTTGATGTGTACTCATAACTAGAATTTCATACTACAAGCACATACTGCTCTGAAACACGTAATTGAAGTGCCACCTGTCATTCCAGAGAACTCTCTCCTTCTTACTGACAGAAGTATATACCTCCGTTATGGAACTGAAAAGTTTTGACAGCTATTCTCTTCTGTATTGCTCCCTTACCGATGTCCTCCATATAAAATATGCAAGTCTTTCAGAGGAAAATGTAAATGATAAGAAGGACACAAGCACACAATTTTTAAAGGAAACAGAAAGGATAAGAGCAGCATTTCAATATATCGAGCCTCTATAGCACTGCCAGTAGAAATAGCAAATGCCTACACCTTCAGTGTTTCTGCAGACAAAAAAAAACCCCAACATTATAACAAATAACAGCATAAAATGCTAAATCCCACCCTGTTACTGCCAAAGCAAAACGACTGAACATCATGAGCAGACAAAACCCTCCAAAGGCAAAATTCTGCTTTGATCAGAAGAATTGCAGGATTGGCTCGAGCAACCTAAACCATTGGCCTGATTTACACAACCCCTGAACGGGTAAGATCTGTCCTAATTCATAAAATTGCCGTATCATTCCTCAGGGACAAAATACATTCTGGAAGATCAGCACAAAATGAATCGGAGCTCACTGACACCAACATATCTACCCTCTATGCCAAGACAAAGGTCAGGAAAGAAAGGACCTGTCTCTGCCAGACTTTCATTAGCCACAAGCTCCTTTCCACAGGGAAATTCTTCCATCATGCAGTTATCATCAGATCCCCTGTACCGTGCAAAAAGGTCAGCCTATGATTTAATAAAGAATTTTTTTTAAATGGAGAAAGCACCAAAAAGTTTAAAAATTACAATAGTAAATCAAAAGAAGGAACTGATTGCAGCTACTTGGATTTTAATTATCATACACAACTACTACTTAATGAAGGGTAGAAATTCATATTTACATTCATTCTTCATATTTTGGCAGAAAAATGTTACAGCTACTTGGATTTTAATTATCATACACAACTACTACTTAATGAAGGGTAGAAATTCATATTTACATTCATTCTTCATATTTTGGCAGAAAAATGTTACAGCAAACACTCATCCACAACTCATATCCACTCATTCTTAAGGAAAAAGTCTTACATGAAAGTTTCTACAAGAATATTGCAAGCAAGATAGTATTAAAAAATAACAGACTGTTTAAAGAAAGAGACTGAATCAAGTCACCAGTAGCAAAAAAACACTGTCAGAAATACACTCTGTTTTCTTTTCGCACATACTCATTCATATTACTGCCTTCCCCTAATGTGTAGTTCAGAATCATCTTTGGGCACCAACTCTATTCTGCTTAAATGATATATGGGACTAATCCAACAATACTAACATACTCAAGAATATGCAGAAGCAAACCTAAAACTACGAAACAGATAAATGCACTTTCTGGAGACAGATGCAAATGAAGCTGCCACAAGAACACAGAACTGGCCCACTTAAAAATCCACATGTTCATGACAATAAATTAAGTAGCTGTCGCATGTGACCCAAAGCTGGAAGGTATATATTTTACTTGGACTTAAATTATTTCCGTTTTTTCTTCCTACATGCAGCTAACAAATATTCACAGTACATTATTTCTCTGCGTACTAAAACTCCTGCTATGTAAAATGTACTGAGATAGCTGAGACAACACTGAAGTATAAGGATCAGAACCTGAAACCAAAGCTTGTAATTAGGCTCAGAAGGTTTCTAAGCTGTCATCCTGCTTGTCACTGTTCAACAGGCACACAGCTATGCCTTCCGAACACAATGCAGTCTCCTTAATGAAACCTATACAGGTGTCCCCATACAAACATCTAAATAGGTTTTCAAACAACTCATTGTCTTCTATGACTAATTTAGACTTTTCAGCTTTAAAAAGGAAAAAAAACCCAGAAAGCAAGCCAAAGATAGCTCAAACTTTGCATCAGTTTGCTTCAGACACAGGGTCAATTATCTTGTGACTTAGACATAACTTCTCATAGAAATCTGTTTTCCACTGGCAGAATCACAGAACAGCTGAGTTGGAAGGGACCTCTACAGATCATCTAGGCCAACCTTCCCCTTAAAGCCAGGTCAGCTAGAGCGGGCTGCCCAGGACTAAGTCCAGCCAGGTTCTAAGCACCTCCAAGGACAAAGACTGCCCAGTTTCTCTAGGCAACCTGTTCCAGTGTTGAACCACCTTCCCAGCAAGAAAAAGTTTACCTTCAGACGCTCCTGCCCAAGTCTCAAAAGCAGCAGCACCTGCACAGTGTTGTGAGCTATGAAAGTACTTGAGACGAAGTCCGCAAAACCAGCATTCTGACATCTGGAACAGCTTGAGCAGTATAAAAATTCAATTCAATTCCTGGCTCCTTGAGTCATCATACCACAAGAGAGTATTACACAGTAACAAAGCTGTTCTAAGGACTTGCATTATGGAAAACTGGCCCTCATATCCCCTTCCTGAAAGATTCTTCACAGATGTTTACCAAAGGCTGAAGCGATACCAAAAGAAACTTCCAAACTTATGCTTTAAGGCGTAGAAAGCAATTTGTGGGGTTGTTCTGAGCCATCCCTACATTTCTGAATTCCCAAGTTACGAGACCTCAGCTAAAGACAACATTATTACATGACACAAACATCTCGATAATACCAGCAAAAGAGAACAGTCTAAGATGTTGCTTACAGACAAAACGAGAACAGTTCTTCATCTGTCACTGTGAAGGTTTTTATAAAATGATCGATCAATTGCAGGGTGCATTTTGGACAAAAGCCTCAAAACTCTTCTATGTACACTAAACAATCTTTTTGTTTCTATAGAGAAATCCTATGTAAGAAACACATTTCCAGGCAAACAATGCCAGTGGAGAAAGGGATGGAGGTGGAGAAAGCTAGTGGAAGGAAGAGTGCTGAATACATACCATCGTCTTCTTTGTTTTCTAATGGAACACTCCATGCAATTAGGTTCCGTGCTGTACGTCCCTCTTCTGCAACTATCTTCCTCACTTTGTCATGGCTGTTAGAGCGCTGGAAAGAAGCCTGGAAACAGAGATGAGAAAAAATATATGTACATATACTTTTTAATATGTTAATTTCATCCACTATGTGGTTAAGCCATCCAAAGGCGGGGATGAGTACTGAGTTTTCCTCAAGTATCTGAAATGGGTGTATATACTCACATTCACAACCATTTTTCTGCACGCTAAGCAGATTGATTTGTTGGCATGACATGAGAGTTACTACGTAGACCTTAGTATGGGTATGTCCACACCACACATTCTTAACCTCCATTTAACTGGTTGTCAGTGCTGCTAGAGCATCACAGTAGAGTTCACAAATGTTTTAGTTACCTTGTATTAATTAGATCCAATTATTCAAGATAAAAGCTGCATGAGACCAAAGTACATGTATTAGCTGACTGGAAAAAGCCTGGAGAAAGGCACAAGATTGACCAGAACCATCTGAAACATATAAAACCTCACCTGTCTTTGACTGAGAAGACAAAATTTTAGAAAGTATCTCGCAATAACTGAAGTCAGCTGTTATTACTAGAAAGCTGCAGCTGCTCAAAGACAGAATGAGAGACATTGAAGATGAACTTTGCTTACCTAATAAACATATTTCTTTGTATTTGCAAAATACACCATTGCAAGACTTTTGAAACCAAATATATCAAATATTTGTGTCAACTGACAGATGTCAGATAAAATCTGACCTCTTCTACAGTGTATCAAGTTATTCTTCAGGAAATAATTTGAAACAAAGCTGTACTATATACTGTAATGATAAATCTACACACTGTGATACCATAAAACTGCTGACTGAGTTATCTTTAAACACTGATAAACCAATCACAAAGCAGTGACGTAAGTCCAAATATTATTTCATGCATGGATACACTGATTTTCTATAGTACTAATCAGTAGATGCATTTTTCTTACCATCATGCCTGCAACCACTTTGTTTTATTGCACTAGCCCACCTTTAGAAAGAAAATATCGTGAAAAGGAATACAGCAGATGAAAGGCTATAATTTATTAAGGTGCAAGGAAACGCAACACAAACAAGAAACTGCTTTTAGTTCAGTGCTTCTATAACGGTTTCTCTCATCCAGCTGTCCTCAGTTGCTTGTTTCAAAGCCGCAGTGTGCCACCTAGTGCTCCACAAACTTACCTAGCGATATCACCATGTGATACAAAAACCAAAACCAAAATAAGCACCACTATAAAGGTGAACTTTTGGAAAACCTAATGAAATAAATAAAGCAAATTCTACATTTTGGCCCAAGGAAAGCAAAGCCTGTAAAAAAAACCAGAATCATTAATAAACTAGTTCTAGTCTATTCCTTATACGATACAATTAACTGTCTATTCTGGCTAGGAATTTTTAGTGTGAGTGACCAGTTCTGCTGAATCAACTTTGGTCTGGGGCTTTAATCCCTTGTTGCTTAATGACACACTTTCCATAATCAATCTAAGAAGTAAAAATCCATGAATGTCAGGTAACTTTTAAAATCAACTTAAATTTCTGTATAAGCTCCCAATGAAAATACTTGCAGTGGCTTACTTCAGAGTGGAGTCAAATAATCCTAACTTAACCACTCCTGAAAAGTGTCTATCTTAAACTAAAAGAAGAATGTTCAGACTACATTTTGCATTTCTCTTCAAAAACGACCCACTCACTCACCTTCGCTGCAAGGAAAGCTAATCTGTGACATCCCCAAGCATCAAACATGAAGTAAACAAATAAATCATTCCTCATTTTAAGAGCATCTTTTCTTTCAAATTCTCCACCAGCAGACAGAATCACAGAATAACCAGGTTGGAAGAGACCCACCAGATCGTCGAGTCCAACCATTCCCACCAATCCCTAAATCATGTCCCTAAGTACCTCATCCACCCTCACCTTAAACACCTCCAAGGACAGTGACTCAACCACCTCCCTGGGCAGACTGTTCCAATGCCTAATCAACCTCTCCGTGAAGACTTTTTTCCTTATCTCAAGCCTAAATCTCCCCTGGCGGAGCTTGAGGCCACTCCCTCTTGTCCTGTCCGCTGTCACTTGGGAGAAGAGCACCTTCCTCTCCACAACCTCCCTTCAGGTAGTTGTAGAGAGTAATAAGGTCTCCCCTCAGCCACCTCTTCTCCAGGCTAAACAACCCCAGCGCTCTCAGTCGCTCCTCATAAGATTTGTTCTCCAGTCCCTTCACCAGCTTTGTTGTTCTTCTCTGGACTCGCTCTAGAGCCAGAATATCCTTCTTGTGGTGAGGGGCCCAGAACTGAACACAGTACTCGAGGTGCGGTCTCACCAGTGCTGAGTACAGGGGTAGAATAACCTCCCTGGACCTGCTGGTCACTCCGTTTCTGATACAGGCCAAGATGCCATTGGCCTTCTTGGCCACCTGGGCACACTGCTGGCTCATGTTCAGTCAGCTTTACAGTCAGGCTTCTCCTAGTCTGTAGCTCTGCTTACGGTTGTTGTGCCTGAAGTGCAGGACCCGGCATTTGGCCTTGTTAAACCTCATGCCGTTGGTCTCAGCCCAGCAGTCCAGCCTGTTCAGGTCCCTTTGCAGAGCCTCCCGACCCTCCAGCAGATCGACACTTCCACCCATCTTGGTGTCATGTGCAAACTTGCTAAGGGAGCACTCAATGCCTTCATCTAGGTTGTTGATAAAAACATTAAACAGGACTGGACCCAGGACTGAGCCCTGAGGAACCCCACTTGTAACTGGCCTCCAGCTGGATTTAACTCCCAGTCATTCAACCAGTTTTTCACCCAGGAGAGTGTTATGCCTGTCCAGACCAGAGGCCAACAGTTTCTGAAGCAGAATGCTATGCGAAACTGTGTCAAAGGCTTTACTAAAGTCCAGACGACCACATCCACAGCCTTTCCCTTGTCCAAGAGTCTAGTCACTCGGTCATAGAAGGTGATCAGATTACTCTGGCAAGACCTGCCTTTCATGAACCCGTGTTGACTGGGCCTGATCACCCGGTTCTCTCGCAAGTGCTTCTTGATAGCACTCAAGATCACCCGCTCCATGACTTTCCCCGGTACCAAGGTCAGACTGAAAGGCCTGTAGTTCCCCGGATCCTCCCTGCACCCCTTCTTATAGATGGGCACGACATCAGCCAGCCTCCAGACCAGTGGAACCTCCCCAGTCTTCCAGGACTGTTGGAAGATGATGGAAAGGGGTTTGGCCAGTTCCCTCAAAACTCTTGGGTGGACTCCATCCGGCCCCATAGACTTGTGGGCATCTAGCCGGGCAAGCAAGTCTCTAACCACCTCCTCTTGGACCGTGGGAACCTCATACTTCTCATCCAACCCTTGGGGTTGTGCACAGAGGGAACAATTTTCCTTACTGTTAAAGACTGAGGCAAAGTAGGCATTGAGCACTTCAGCCTTGTCTTCGTCCCCTGTTACTCTTGTTCCCTCTGCATCTACTAGGGACTGGAGATTCTCCCTAGTCCTCCTTTTGCTGTTGACGTATTTGTAGAAAGACTTTTTGTTGTCTTTCACAGTCTTGGCCAATCGCATTTCTAGTTGGGCCTTAGCCCTCCTGACTTTTTCCCTGCACATTCTCACTTCCTCCCTATAGTCCACCCAGGATGCCTGCCCCTTCCTCCAGAGGTCGTAGACTTTCCTCTTCCTATTGATGTCTCTTAGGACCTCCCTACTCAACCATGCTGGTTTCTTACCCCGCCGGCTACTTTTCCGGAACTTGGGGACGGCTTTCTCCTGAGCTGCTAGGAGTTCCTTCTTGAAGAGCGCCCAGCCCTCATGGACACCTTTGTCCTCAAGGAGCGCCTCCCATGGGACTTTTCTGACCAGCCTTCTGAACAGCCCAAAGTCTGCTCTCTGAAAGTTGAGGGCGACTGTTCTGCTAACCTCCACCTTCTTCATCTCACCCTGCACCGAGAACTCTATCATCTCATGATCGCTTTGCCCCAAGCGTCCTCCAACCCTCACATTCCCCACCAGTCCTTCTCTATTCACGAACAGCAGGTCCAGGAGGGCACCGTCCCTTGTCGGTACGCTCACCAGCTGTGTGAGGAAAGTGTCTTCCACACACTCCAGGAACCTCCGGGACAGCGTTCACTCAGCACAATCTACGTAATAATTTAACTACAGCTTTCCTGCAATGTAAGCCCACTGATTATTGCCATACACAGAAGAGCTGGAAACCATCTGAATGTTTTTCTTTCCCAAGATTTTTTTTACACTGTTATGTTCCCTTTCATCCTTCATCGGTTTTCTTATCTTCCAGGCTCACCTCCTCTATTCCTTTAAGGTTTTTTCGCCCGTTTTCCAGATCTCAGATTTCAACTTTTCTGAATCTGAGCATGTATGGTTTTCTCTCCCAGGTTGTCTCCAACTGATTCATATTTGTCTTTGAAATACAATGTCCGATAGCAGATACAAAATATTAATTGGAGACTTTCTTAGTACTAAACCCTGTGGACAGGTTTTTCACAGCTTACAGGTGATAATCCCATTTAATCATCTCAAAATTATGCATAGGGTTTCTTAGCAATATGATCTTACCTCTTCAGCACTTATGATATAATCACATGTATGTCATGACATATCACCGATAAATTAGCAAGACTTACACAGTCATAGAATAACAAGGCCTGAAAGGGACCTCTGCAGGCCTAGTGTAAGTCCCAAGTCCCCGTCCCCTCCTCAGAGCAGACCAACTCTTCTTAACATAAAAGCAGAATTTCTCTTTTTATGCATACAGCCTTCTACAATCCCACAGTTCCTTTCTGCACAACTGTTGCCAAGACAGTTGTTTTCCATCCTTATTTCTGGAGGTCATTACTCCCCTGTAGGTGTAAAACTTTGCATCAGTACAGCAAACTGACATTTACATTTATTTTACTTATTTTTCACAAGCCAGAAAGATTACCCTCAGCTACTTCAAAGAACTGCACTATATTAGTGTAACCAAACATTACATTCTGATACTAGAGCCCAGGTTGGATGAAAGCAGTTTATAATGGGAATCAGCTGAAATAAATGTCTTAAAGTGCAAAAAACCTATACACTAACGCACGTAGAAATGATGCAAATCTGGAAGAACTACACAAATTTCTTCTGCAGTAAAATTAATTTTTGAAGATTTCTCATCATGGTGTTAATAAAGCAAAAAAAATTTATTCAGTTTCTAGAACCAATATTTTCAGAGGAAGTACAAATGAAACAATTTATCAATGAATCCCAATATGAAAAATCAATTTTTCTTGCAGCAGGAACAATCCTACCAACCTGCCATAATAGCTGAATTCCTTACCA
This sequence comes from Clamator glandarius, assembly GCA_033459285.1. Classification (NCBI taxonomy): domain Eukaryota; kingdom Metazoa; phylum Chordata; class Aves; order Cuculiformes; family Cuculidae; genus Clamator; species Clamator glandarius. The sequence continues at coordinate 1,567,573 of JAUNZM010000115.1, read as the reverse complement.
TCATGTTATAGCCTTCCTCCACATCAGCAGGCTCACTTATTACATTTTTGGATGACCCCATTGAGTTTTCATACCTGCGCCAAAATAAATGCAATGAATTATTTCACTCAAACCTCTTCTAAAATTAATTCTAGCTTCTTATTTATGACACAGACATCTGATGGACACCGTAAGGTTTTCAGAAGAGAGTTTTATTTGTAAAGTGTTTGCATTGCTCCTTATTAAAAGTGGCCAAAGGCCCACACAGGGAAAAAAAAAAGAGACTAATCCTACAGGAAAATGTGTAAACAGTAAACAGTAAAAGAACTATTAAAATATTAAAGCAAATCACCACTTGATTACTCTAGAATAGCGAATGGCAAGCAGAAAATCTTTCCTGTGATAAAGGACTGGGCAAGTTGGTGATAAGCTCAAAAAGAAAAATTAATCACACAGTGTCAAATAATTAGTGGTGAAGCAAAATAAAACGGAAAACTTCTGATTTTAAGAAAACAGATGTGACGGTTCCTGTAGCAGTCAGCTCTGAGGATGCAAATCATAGAATGGCTTGAGTCGGAAAGGACCCCAAAGAAAACCCAAACATTCTGACAGAAGCAGAGATCTTGGAACCAAAGTGGGATTGTATCTCAACATCATTTCAGACGCCAGGCCAGGCCCAGCATGAGGAGACTCCACACACTGAGATATCTTAGGAAACTGCACTTCTGCCACCAAATGAACTTGATTATAATTAGGTGTGATAAGAGCTCATTTAATTGACATACATAACTGAGGGGAAAAATGAGGGCCTGCGTATTCCCCCAGTACTGCAAGGCATTCATAAATAACTTAGGAACCTGTCTTCTGAAAACCGCGTAGAGGAGCAAATCCTGTACCATCAGTCTCTGTAACAGCGGTGTTCCCAGCTGGTGAAGGCAAGGTCATCAGTATAAACCAGGAACGCTGCCAGCAGACTGTAACATGCAAATCCCTGGACACCTTCTGGCAGTTTTCAGGGATTAAGGTGCGTCTCCTCAGTCATGCACAGCCCTCACACCACCGGGAAGCAGCCTGGGCAACTCAGGTGTGGGGCAAGCCCAGGACTCTCCCTCAGAGCCAGCAACTCTGTTTCCTCATGGACCGACTGAATCATAGAACGGTTTGGGTTGGAAGGGACCTTAAATGCCATCCAGCTCTAACCCCCTGCGATGGGCAGCGACACCTCTCACTGGATCGGGTTGCCCAAAGCCCCATCCGACCTGGCCTTGAGCCCCTCCAGGGATGGGGTAGCCACTACTGCACTGGGCAACCTGGGCCAGGGCCTCCCCACTCTCACATGAAAACGTTTCTTCCTCATATCTTGCCTAAACCTCCCCTCTTTTAGTTTAAAACCCTTCCCCCTCATCCTATCACCAGAGGCCCTGTACAAGTCAGTCCCCATCCCTCTCCACTACCGGGGGGGGCTGCAAACTCAGCGGCGGGCAGGGGCTCTGCTGGGGGAGCCGCGCTCCTCGGCGAGGCCTCAGGGGCACCCGCCGGCCCCGCTCTACCACGGGCTTCCCCGTTGCCTGTGGCAACCGGCTGGGCTCGCTCGGGACCGCGCTCGGATGGCGCTGAGACCGCGGTCCCGGGACAGGGTGAGGGGGGGGGGAATTATAAGGGGTGGCTCGCCGCCATCTTGCCCCGCGCCGGGGCCACTCACGCTCTCCGCCGCGCCGCGCCGTCCCGCCGCGGTGACGTCATCGCTGCTCGCGCGCGCCCGCTCGACCCTCCCCACTCCAAGCCCGCCCGCGCGTGCGCCGCCCGCCAGGGCTCAGCCGGGGCCTCCCCCCGGGAGAAGGAGAGAGAGAGTGTGCGAGCTCGGAAACGCTGGCCTGCATTGCAGAGAATCACAGAAGGATGAGTTGGGGATGGAAGGGACCTCATAGCCCATCCAGTTCTACCCCCTGCTACGGGCAGGGACACGTCCTGCTGGACCAGGGTGCTCCAAGCCCCATCCAGCCTTGACTTTGAACACCTCCGGGGATGGGGCAGCCACTACTGCTCTGGACAAACACTTCCAGAGAGGTTATTCTACCCCTGTACTCAGCACTGGTGAGACCGCACCTCGAGTACTGTGTTCAGTTCTGGGCCCCTCACCACAAGAAGGATGTTGAAGCTCTGGAGCGAGTCCAGAGAAGGGCAACAAAGCTGGTGAAGGGGCTGGAGAACAAATCTTATGAGGAGTGGCTGAGAGAGCTGGGGTTGTTCAGCCTGGAGAAGAGGAGGCTGAGGGGAGACCTTATTACTCTCTACAACTACCTGAAGGAAGGTTGTGGAGAGGAGGGAGCTGGCCTCTTCTCCCAAGTGACAGGGGACAGGACAAGAGGGAATGGCCTCAAGCTCCGCCAGGGGAGATTTAGGCTTGAGATTAGGAAAAAGTTCTTCACGGAGAGGGTGGTTAGGCATTGGAACAGTCTGCCAAGGGAGGTGGTTGAGTCACCGTCCCTGGAGGTGTTTAAGGTTAGGGTAGACGAGGTGCTTAGGAGCATGATTTAGGGATTGGTGGGAATGGTTGGACTCGACGATCCAGTGGGTCTCTTCCAACCTGGTTATTCTGTGATTCTCTGGCCTCCCCAACCACATAGAGAATTTCTTAATGTCTAACCTAAATTTTCCCCTCTCCAATTTAAAACCATTCCCTATCACTTTAGTGCCTGTGTAAAAAGTCCTTTCCCAGCTTCCCTGCAGCCCCTTTTGGTATTAGAGGCTGCTCCCTGGAGCCTTTTCTAGGTTGAACAACCCCAACTCTTCTCGGCCGTGCCTTATATGGGAGGTGTTCCAGCCCTCAGATCATTTTCACAGCCCTCCTCTGGATCTGTTCCAACAGTTACATATGTCTTACATGGGGGATACAGGCAGTGTGCAGAAATCATAGAATCATGATATTGTTTGGTCGAAGAAGACCTTTCTGGTCATTGAGTCCAGCTGTACCTCTCTGTAATAGGCTGCGGACAAGAGTATGGGTTCAATTAGAATTTATTGAATTATAGCAAGCAAGGCAAAGGCAAAAACAGCACTGGGCAACAGGGGAGTCTATTGCTCCTCAAACTGTCACAACGTCCCAGGTCTCTCCTCTTATATACAGTTCTGTTCCCTGCTATGTGCTTTTTCCATTAGTACTCTGCGCCTGCATATCTTGTGGCCATGACCCTTCAATCTTCATTGTGATGCAGGTTTTGGTACAATACGCTCTTGGTTCTGCAGCTTCCTGGAAATTCTGGAATCTTATCAGCTTTGTTTTCACAATGTCTTATCTTAACCATTCATCGCATCCCGGCTTCCCAGCTCTTGACCATATCCTGGTTCTTCAATAAGCAGCTGTGTCACCGAGTAGCTATACTTACGTACCTAGAGACGTAAAACTAGAACAAACTTTAAAAACTAGAACAAACTTTAATCAGTGAACAAAAACATAGATTATATTTTCCACAATTCCCCCATTTCTCTTTTTCTTTATTTTTGTTCACTGTATCTTTGCAATTCTTGTTTCGCTAATTCTAACATCCCTATATTTTCTTCTTCAGATATTCGTTCATACTTGGTTCTAAGGAGCATGACATGTGCCGCTTCTAGCCTACTTTTTACTATGTTGATTAGTCTATTAAATATACATGGGCCAAAGGTAAGTCCCAACACTAACAAGATTACTGGCCCTGCAATTGTGGAAAGCAGGGTTGTCAGCCAAGGAGAGCGGCTAAACCAATTTTCATACCAACTCTGATGTGCTTCTCTTTCCTTTTTCCGTTGCTCTAACTCCCTCCTTAACCACTACTCCTGTGTGGTCTGCATAAGAACAGCATTCTTCTCCTAATGCTACGCACAAGCCTCCCTGTTGCAAAAATAGCAAATCTAACCCTCTTCGATTTTGTAACACTACTTCTGATAATGACCTGATTGATTTTACTAGACCATCGATTGCCTTTTCTATTTTGCTCAAATCTTCATCCACAGAAATTCTTAGCGCGCTGAATTCCTTTTGCTGATTGATTAATGAGGCAATTCCTGTTCCAGCCCCTATTCCTCCCACAGTTAAAAGAGTTGCTATGGTTAGGGCAGTAAGAGGTTCCCTTTTTATCAGGTGATGGTAAGGGGCTGTGTTTTGCTCAAGGACATATTCCTTTGGATGATAAACAATTTTTGGTATAATGGTTACTTGGATACAATAGTCTCGGGTATAATTAAAGATTTTTAGAAATAAACAGGGAGTAATTCCTATACTCTGACAAACCCACCGAGTATTGGCAGCCGGAAGCAACCAATCCGCCTCCTGTTTTTGCCTTGGATTTTTTACCGTGATGTTGCAAAGATGCTTTTTATCGGAAGGAACTGTGCCTACACATCGTCCTTGCCCTGTTACCGAGGAGAGGGTTATTTTCTGAGTATTTTCTTTTGCCTTTTTCCAGAGGCATTCTCTAGGATTAGTTCCATTCATTTTTTTGCTTTAGCCGTTACTCCAATGGCTTCATAAAAAGGAGGTTGGATGTTATAACAAAGCCAACACCCCTTCGTCAGGTCGGGATTTGTTTTGTTCAAGATCCCATAGCCAGCTCTCATCATTTTCCAAAGTATGCCATACTTTAAAGTTTCCTCAAAGATATCAACTTAGGGCGTAGTTACCCCTTCGGGGCTACTGGTGTTGGTAATGTTCGTTTCCTCGCGTTCCGCTGCCAATACTGGGTTTGGTCCAACACTTTCTGGGCTAGTTGAGATTGGTTCTTTCTTTATGAGGATTAGTCCTCCTCTATCCCTTCCTGGCTCCCAAAACTGAATTCCCCATGTTTTCCCAATGGACCATCCTGCATCTTCTGGGTTCAAACGTTCAAATAGAGATATTGGCACCAGCTGCTGTGTCCCCCTTTCATCCCGCCACTATAGTCGTATCGGGGATGAATACACCCTGGAGGCCCCCTTCCCACAGCTAGGAATTTGTCTTCCGCTTTCCTAGTCCAAGTCCAGGCTATTGTCTCGCAACCCCAATATGCACAATAATTATATCCAGGCCAATTACAATATCCTTTCCTGGGGTTTGCAGCAGGGCACATATAAAATGCCCTATATCTCTTGTATGGATTGAGAAGGTCGCGAGGATTATCTCCCCCATCTATAGTGGTGAGCTCCATTAAATAGACCTCGAAAAATGGGCCCCCAGGAGTTATGATTGTCTTGATTATATGCTGATCATCCCATCGTATCAATGACCATTTGAACGGTTGATGGGATGGCGCGCTTGTTGCGTTGATTTCCCCTAAAAATAGCATAAACAAAACAACCTGTTGGATCAAGTGGTGAACCTCATTAGAGGCACAGGAATTTCTCTGTCGATTTCTGTTTACAGCCTGTGACTTGCCCTCCAGCCCGGGATCCCCTTTTTTATTCCCACTCTTGGGGCAATTCTTCAAGTATTTCTTTTGTTATTTCCTCCCGGGGTCTCTTGCCTCCACCTTTCTTACCCCTCTGCCTCGCTCGTTGACCCGGTTGCCTCGGGCCACGAGGGGTACCATCTTCTTGGCAGCAAGGATATTCTTCAGGAGGACCCCGTGGGCTATTCTGCTGCCTTTTGACGTAGGAATCCCAGTTACAATGTTTAATCGGGGGGGCGTCACACCGAATTCCCTTCAAGCGAGTACAGCAGATACAATCTACAATTTTGGCTATAAACGGAACTTTATACTTTAGGATCCAATTGGTTATGTCACGCTGCAGTTCAAGGGTCGCAAACTCCCTTAGGAGGAGTTCCCTGCCTGCAATGAGTCCACCACTGATCCATACAGATTTTACAAAAGGATAACAATCGCACTCTGGGTTTTATCTTAACATCAGAATTACGGATTAATCCTTCCTCCGTATAACGTGGCTGCTCTGCTGTATACTCCACACAATAATTGTTCATTGATGATTCCCCCTCTGAATTCACAGTCTTAGGTCTCCAGGTTTGCTAGTTACTTTCCAGTCGGGGACTGGCTCACATACTGGTCCTTTGATTCTGCTAGCGTGGGTCTATCCCTTTTCTGCGGTTCTAATTGCAGTTTCTGTGGTAAGTAATACAAGGTAAGGTCCTTCCCATTGTGGAGCCAAGGTTGTCTCCTTCCTCTAGTTCTTCTTCGTCTAAATCTGGTCGTATTTTGGTTTGTGTTTCTATTGTAGATAGACATTCATGGGTCAACCCTCCCTCAACAGGCTTCCCGTATAAGAATTGGGCCGGGTTTTGCAAATTTGTTACTTCTAGGGTCAATTTTGGAGAATCCAAAAGGATCCCTTCGTACTTTAAGAGCCTGGCATCCGTTATCCATTTATCTGCTTTTTGCTGCAGGATTCCCCGAATATTATGGGGGGGATAATACTTTCAACTCTGCATTAAAAGTGATCTTGTTAGCTTCTTCTACTAATAAAGCGCAGGCCACTAGGGCTTGCAAACAAGTGGGCCAACCTCTGCTTACGGGATCTAATAATTTTGACAGGTATCCAACAGGTTTCTTCTTCCCTGCCCATTCCTGAGTTAGAACCCCATAGGCTGACCCAGCATCGGTATTCACGAATAAATAAAAGGGTCTTTTTAAATCAGGCAAACTCAACACTGGAGCATTGGCCAGATCCTGTTGTAAGGTGTGTAGTCGTTTATCGTCTTCCTCATCCCATTTTACTAGCCCTTCCTGGCCCAAATTTTCTTATAAAAACTTAACCTTAGTGCTATAGTTTTCGATCCACTGTCTGCAATAACCCGTGAGGCCCAACAATTGCCAAATTTGTTTTTTACTTCTTGGCGGTGGCATAGATAATATCCCTTTCACCCTTTCGGGGTCTATTTTCTTCTCACCCTTTTTTAAATAATGCCCAAGATACCTTACTTCCTCTTCTACAAATTGCAGTTTTGCCCTGGATACCTTGAGCCCTTTAGTACTTAAAAAGTTAAGTAATTTAATACTTTCCGCCTGCACATTGTCCTCTGTTTCCTCCGCGATTAAAAGGTCGTCTACATATTGGATAAGCACCACCCCCTCCTCTGTTTGACACTCCTGCAGAATCTGCTCCAAGGCCTGTCCAAACAGATTTGGGGATTCCGTAAATCCTTGTGGAAGGACAGTCCATCGCAATTGCTGCCTTCTGTGTGTGTCTGGATCTTCCCATTCGAATGCAAAATAATTTCTGCTTTCTTCATCTAGTGGACATGTCCAAAATGCATCCTTCAAATCAATTATGCTATAATATTGTTTTTTGGGTCCTAACCTACTTAACAAAGTATAAGGATTTGCTACTACCGGGAAACGGGCTACTGTCTTCTTAATAATTTCTCTCAACTCATGTACTAGTCGATATGATCCATCTGTTTTCTTTACTGACAAAATGGGTGTGTTATAGGGGGACATACAAGGTTCTAAAAGTCCCTTACTCAAAAGTCTTTCAATTTCTGGCTTTAATCCCCTCCTTCCCTCGAGGGATATGGGGTATTGTTTGACCCTGACTGGTACATCAGGATCCTTCAGGGTTACCGAAAAGGGGGGTATGTTTAGCTTCCCCACACTATCAGGCGTATACCAAACCTCTGGGTTAATCTTATCCTCATCCTCTACCCTTAAGGGGCAAAGTCTTATTTCTATTTCTTTATTTACCACTTCTACATTAATGCCCATCTCTACAATTAAATCTCTTCCTAACAAATTATAATCTGCCTCGGGTACTAATAAGAGGTCTCCTATCCCTATCCTAGATTCTGCCTCTACCATTACTCTTTTGATAATCAGAACTTCAAAAGGCTCCCCCTTTGCCCCTACTACCTGAGCGGTTTCTTTTGATATTTTACATCCTTCTGGCAATACCTGAATGGTCGATCGTTCTGCCCCAGTATCTACCAGGAATTCAAACTCTTGTTGCTGAGGACCTATCTTTAAGAAGAAATAATGTGTACACGAGGCAGACAGCAAACTGGGACCTGACCCTGGGGTTCAACAGTGATGAGGCACAACTTGGGTGCTGCATCCTGCATAGGCACTGTATGTGGAGAACAGCGGGGCTTGTGGAGAGGCCAGCCTTTCTCGTGGGATGTAAAGCCTGGAAAACATGGCTCATGAGGAAATCCGGCACAAGCTGAGTCTATTTAGCCAAAGGAGAAGGTGAAAGGGATGTGGTAGGAGTGTTCAAGCATGTAAGAGCATCATAGAATCACAGAATCACGGAATGGTTTGGGTTGGAAGGGACCTTAAAGTTCATCCAGTTGTAACCTCCTGCCATGGGCCAGGTTGCTCAAAGTCCCATCCAGGGACGGGGCATCCAGGAGTTCTCCGAGCAACCTGTGCTAGTGCCTCACCACACTCACAGGAAAACATTTCTTCCTAATCTAAATCTCCCCTCTTTAAGCTTCAGACAGTTCCACCTCTTCCTATTCCTGCACTCCCTGATACAAAGAATAATCCATTGCCCCTGCTGTGACAGGAATGACAAGAAGTATGAGGCCTGTGTTGTAGCCAGGATGATTTAGCTTGGCATTTCTAAAACAGTAAAAATAATACCAGGCTTGGAATAGATGGCTTGGGAGATGATCTATGCTTCAGCTGAAGTCTCCAGAACAGCAGCACCAACATGTCTTTGAAATGATACAGGTACTGACTGGCTGGGAGCAGAGTGCCGAGCCAGGTGGCCTTGCAGATCCCATCCAGATCCCTCACACCACTGTTCTTTCCTAACAAGCCTGTTTGTTATTTATTGGGCAGTTTGCTTTGCACTGTGGTACCAAGCCTCACATCAAATTCTGCTGCTCCAGTTCAGTGCCAAATCAGATACTGCATCAGAAAAATGTAATTTCATAATCTATTTCCTCAGATATTAATAGCTGCACTGAATGCAAAGAACTAGAAAAACAGGTCTGTAATGTCTGCAGAGTGTAAAATACTTCAAGACTTTGTGCAAGGTGTTATGAAAAAATAAATTGGAACATGCAGAAAACCGTATTTGTGTACTACAACAGCGAAATTCTGTACAAAATGCCATTTTAAAATGCAGACACAAGGTATCTAAACCTGATAACAAGTAAGTTGTTGCTCAGCTTTTTCCCTTTGCTTAAATCCACATGCCAAAATCCAACAACTTCCACAACAGAAGAAGGAAGGGTAATCGTTGCATGCAGGTCTTGGATGCAGTTAACTGTCTTGTATGCAGCTTAAAATGTTTGTGTGTGATAAAATCAAAATTAGGAGAATATATCAAAATGGAAGCCTATCTAAATAAAACTGCTGGAAATCCATTTATTCTGCGAGTGTATAAAAGACATTCATTAAAGTAAAGAAAACAAAGGCTTATTCAAATTGGGTAGTGAATTATAAAACTGAAACGTAGAAATGTCAGAAAACTATAGTCAATACTAGATATATAACTTGACTTGCTAGAAATAACTGTTAAGAAAGTGCAGGTTGTGTTGCTGGACTCGTGCTGACAGTTTAACAGGGGCAGATTCACATTTGTGGATCTTTTTGAGAAGCCATGTGTTGAATGTGACCTTCCAGCACAAATTCCTTTGAGAGTGAAAGAAGAGCTTCAAATAGATCTGTGAAAGACTCTACGCAATTTGGCTTGAGGGAGGAGGGATTTTTCAGAAAAGTCAGAAAGTTCAGCACATAAAAACCTTTTTAGATGGCATGATCAGCCTGGAGAAGAGGAGGCTGAGGGGAGACCTTATTACTCTCTACAACTACCTGAAGGGAGGTTGTGGAGAGGAGGGAGCTGGCCTCTTCTCCCAAGTGACAGGGGACAGGACGAGAGGGAATCTCCTCAAGCTCCGCCAGGGGAGATTTAGGCTTGAGATTAGGAAAAAGTTCTTCACAGAGAGGGTAGTTAGGCATTGGAACGGTCTGCCAAGGGAGGTGGTTGAGTCACCGTCCCTGGAGGTGTTTAAGGTTAAGGTAGACGAGGTGCTTAGGAGCATGATTTAGGGATTGGTGGGAATGGTTGGACTCGACGATCTGGTGGGTCTCTTCCAACCTGGTTATTCTGTGATTCTGTGACTTGTATTCTGAGTCTAAAATAGCTTTGCTGATGCGCTCTTTTTACTTACGTTAGAGTAGCAATGCATTTGCTGTGCACTTGGTTAAAAATAACAAGGGAACATAAGAGAGTCTCTCTTTTTGTTTCCTCCCCTCCCCATCCAGACCAGAATTATCTTGAATTATATGATTGATCTTGATTAGGAGTTACATCACTATTTGTCTCTGTGCTGGGAGGTGTCTGGATTGTATTTTTACACAGGCCAACTGCTAAGAGAAGAATATGATTTCCTATGCTTTTCCTCCTGCTGAGCTTCAGGTTTTTCTTCTAAAGTATAGGATATAATGACTTTTTTGGTTTTACTTGCTTTGTTGTTCCAGTTACTTGTATTTCCTTCTCCTATCTTCAATCATCTTGGCATATGAACGTATTGTTAATAAACTTGCTCTTGGCACATCTACATTGAATTTGTTATTTGGAGGCTACTAGAGTTGTTTTGGCACTGAATCTGATACACTTGTCAGTCCCTGAGATATGCAGTGAAGAGGGGTTTGGGGTGTTAGTAATGCAATAGACAAAGAAGGCAAAGCATCTTCAGCACTATTTCATAAGCCAAATCTTATTTCTGTTTTCATTGCTGATAGGATTTTCTTTGTCTACACGTTTCATGAGTAGTATGACTTGACTCACATTTTATATATGTAATTTATATAAATACTGATGGGAAATTTGACATTTAAACCAGTAAATTATATTAGACTTAACTCACTATTAGATTTTTTAATAGAAAGACATTTTTTATATGGGCAGGAAATTGCAAAAACACATTTAGTGATTTCTCGCAGTATTTTATTCTCAGATCTTCAAAATGAATGGTCGTAGCTCTTCACAGTTAATAGAATTTGAGGTTAACCAGGGAGCAGTACATGGCTGTCACCATGGAAGGGACACGACAGCACAGCAGCCAGCCTCCACTGATTGAGGGCTCTGTTTAAACCTGGCAACAATTACATTTCCATACACCCACGTGGGCTAATCTCACTTCTTTCTGTTTAAAAGAGGAGTTCCAGAAATATAGATACTGAAAGGAGAAATAACAAATGCAATGGTGGCTTTACGTTAATCTCCATTAATCCAGGAAGGATGATGAATTTGACCTGAGTGGGCTCGGGATCAGAGCAATCCCAATTTCATGACAGCTCTTAGGAATGGTGTTCCTGGGGAGGCCTCTGCTCATTTGCTCACCATATTTTTAGACTGTCAGAGTGCTGAATGAGGGTAAATTTATTTTACAGCTTTCTTTTCTATTATCTGTGTTGGAACAATTATGAGGATTTGTATCAATCGACCTTCACTCATTTATAAAGTATTGCTTCCCTTTAACATTGTCTTGGAAGTGGGTTTTGTAAGTTGGATCCTCAAAGGAGAGAAACATGTTCCCTTTGCTTTTTACACTGCTCATTTCCTGACCATTTCCCCCCATGCCAGGGTCTGTTGATGCACATGTGAAGTTCTGAGACCAATGCCCTCAGCATGCCGGGCTTCATCAATGCTTGGAAGTTGGAAATTTCTCTTTGTGTCTTGATAATGTTAGACAATTTCATTGAATCATGGAATGGTTTGAGTTGGAAGGGACCTCAAAGCCCATCCAGTTCTACCCCTCTGCCATCAGCAGAGACACCTCCTACTGGATCAGGTTGCTCCAAGCCCCATCCAACCTGCTCTTGAACCCCTCCAGGGATGGGGCAGCCACCACTTCTCTGCACAACCTGCCTCCCCACCCTCACAGGGAAACATTTCTTCCTAAGACCTCATCTCAGTCTTCCCTCTTTCAGCTTCAAACCCTTCCCCCTCATCCTCTCCCTGTACTTCCTGATCAAGATCCCCTCCCCAGCTTTCCTTGAGCCCCTTTCAGTACTGGAAGTTGCTCGAAGGTCTCCCTGGAGCCTTCTCTTCTCCAGGCTGAACGACCCCAATTCTTCCACTGATGCAGCACCAGGGAAGGGCTGGGCGAATGCGAAGGAGGAGGAGGAGAAGAAGAAGGTGAAGGAGGTGAGGGTGGAGAAGAAGGAGAGGAGGAGGAGAGGGAGGATGAGGAGGAGAGGGAGGATGAGGAGGAGAAGGAGAAGAGGGAGAAGGGGAGGAGGAGGAGGACAAGGGGGAGGAGGAGAATGACAAGGAAGAAGAGCAGGAAGAACGAGGAGGAGAGGGAGGAGGAGAGGGAGGAGGAGAGGGAGGAGGAGAGGGAGGAGGAGAGGGAGGAGGAGAGGGAGTGGGAGGAGAAAGAGAAGGAGGAGGAGGGGGATGAGGAGGATCCCGGCTCCCGGGGTAGTTTCCCGTGGCTCTGTCCCCGCCCCGTCCCCGCCCCGTCCGCTGGGCGCTCGGCGGCGCGATGCGGGCGGCGCTGGCTGTGGGGCTGGCGCTGTGGGCGCTGTGGGCGCTGGGCGCGGCGGGCGGGGGGCCCCGCGCCGACCCCGGGCGGGAGGCGCTGCTCGGCGGGCAGGTGCGCGGCGGGGGCGGCGCGGGGGCGGCCGGGCTGGGGCGGGGGCGCGGGCGGGCGGCGGCTGACGGCGGTGCCCCCTGCGTCCCCTGTGCCGCAGGACGAGGCGGAGGAGCTGGTGCGGCTCAGCCCCGAGGAGCGGCGGCGGCGGCTGCGCGCCATCCTGCGGCGGATCGACTCGGACCGCGACGGACTCCTCGCCCGCGGTAACGGCGGCGGCAGGAGAGGGCGGGACGGGGTGGGGGTCACCGGGATCGTGGTTCAGAGGTGGGGAACACGCCTTGGGGGGTGGTGGTGGGGGGAACGGGGTGGGAGGCGCTGTTGTGGGATTCACAGGAGGGCAGGGAACGCGCGTGGGGGGTCACCGGGCGGGACGCGCTGGTTCGTGGTTCAGAGGTGAGTGGGGACCCGCGTGGGAGGTGGCTGGGTGAGGTGGGCCATAGCGGTGCGTGCAGAGCAGGATGAGGGACGCTGGCCCCTCACACCCTCTGGAGAAATGCCGTGACAGAAGCCGGCAGCCTCGTCCTGCAGAGTGCCAGGAGGTGCCCGTGGAAGCACACGAGTGTTGCTTACGCTGGGCAGACAGAACCAGCCTTGGCCAATGGCATCTTGGCTTGGATCAGAAACGGCGAGACCAGCAGGTCCAGGGAGGTTATTCTCCCTCTGTACTCGGCACTGGTGAGACCTCGCCTCGAATCCTGTGTTCAGTTCTGGGCCCCTCACCACAAGAAGGATGTTGAGGCTCTGGAGCGAGTCCAGAGAAGAGCAACAAAGCTGGTGAAGGGGCTGGAGAACAGGCCTTATGAGGAGAGGCTGAGAGAGCTGGGGTTGTTCAGCCTCGAGAAGAGGAGGCTGAGGGGAGACCTCATTGCTCTCTACAACTACCTGAAAGGAGGTTGTAGAGAGGAGGGAGCTGGCCTCTTCTCCCAAGTGACAGGGGACAGGATGAGAGGGAATGGCCTCAAGCTCCGCCAGGGGAAGTTTCGGCTGAACATTAGGAAAAAATTTTTCAGAGAAGGGGTCATTGGGCACTGGCAGAGGCTGCCCAAGGAGGGGGTTGAGTTACCTTCCCTAGAGATGTTTAAGGCACAAGTGGACGAGTTGCTGAGGGATGTGGTTTAGTGCTTGATAGGAATGGTTGGACTTGATGATCCAGTGGGTCTCTTCCAACCTGGTTATTCTATGATTCTGTGATTCACTGTGAGCCAAATTGTGTGGAAGAACCTGTTTGTACCACTCGGAGAGCCAGGAATGTTCACTACAGCCCTAGTGCTATGTTTGTACTGCAGTACTTGTGACACTGAGCAACCTGAGGAAGCATAGATTTGTTTCATCACTACATACTATCAGATGTCTCTGCCTAGACAGGCTTTTATCAGCCAAACTTGTGAGCTCCACAGGAGATTCAGGCCCTTCCTCAAATCACAATGCTTCTTAATTTAATTTTTAAACTCATTATTAAAATGTATTTCTGCTATTTCACCGCAATTTTGACAGAAATCTAGAGGTCTGTCTGTTGCACGCACACAGAGCAAGGCCAGAACAATGATATTTCATTAATGTGATAATAAACAGGCAGGAAGCTTTCTAGGCGAGAGGACAAAATATGGTTTTAAACACAAGATCAACTATATCTCTTGACTATCTTTTACTTTATGTGCTGAAACTAATCCACTACACACTTAGTTGGGTGTTCTTGCCCTGCTGGTATAGAGGTGAGATAGTACATCACTTTGCTGGGATGGTTGATCCCTGTAATAAACAACGCAAAGTCTATGAAGGAAGAGGTCCAGTATTTTAAAGTGTAGGAAGTTCCCCCCCAAACTCCATCCTCATGATATATGTTACACCTGGTTCTCAGTGTCATGCAAACTTGTCTTCCCCTCTCTTCCAAAAGGAAAACTCACAGTGGAATGTAGATTTACACTAAGAAACTTTCCATATTGAAGCTTTTCCAGCTCCGTTACTTCCTGAGAACTTTCTCTTTATGAGCGGCGCCTCCGTTTAGAGGCCAACAGAGAAAAATGATAATTTTATACTTCTTCCCTAAACTAATATTCGAACATGATTACTCATTAATGCAACTGAACATTATATGCTCATGACTCTGCCTTGTGCTATAAATGCTGGGTAATAAACTATGTTATTTATACAACGCCCAGTCTTTAAGAAGTGATGTTGCATTTCTTGTAAGGCAATGCTGGTTCAGTGCACAAGCCTTAGTGGTTACAAAACGTGGCATGTACAGCTCCTCATGCTGTCAGTTCACAGAATCTGTTAGAAAGTTGGTTCCTTTGCTAATACAAATTCAGTATTCAAAATATCTTTTTAACAATCCCTTGATTTTTTTTTCAAATAGATCTAAATAAAGATCAGTAAAGATGTATTGACGCTGTTGCAGAGAAGGATGGAATAAGATACTTTAGTATTGAAAAAATGCTGTAAGATTTTTTTACACCAAAGTAGTAGTTTCTTTAGGATTTTTTAATTAGCCTTGACAACCGTTCAGAGTAGAATTTCAGTGGAGCTGATTTAGCTACAGAAATTTGCAATGCAGAGGAAGTTGTCTTACCCTTCTAGGCACCTGGAATTAACTGGCTGGTACTGAGAGAATATGTTCTCCCACTCTTCTTTAGGTGAATTAACTCTAATACATTTGTGTGAATTCATCTGTGCATTAGGCTTTATTTATTTACCCACATTTCTGTAAAAACAAGTAGCATTTCCAAAATACATATGGATTGATTTTAGTCCCAAGTAAATGGAAAATACCTGTTAATGTTTTAGGTCATTAATGCAATGGCAGTAAATTTACTTTTATTGGAGTTTGTGGATTTTTGAAAAAAAGAAAACCAAAACCCCAACCCCAAACTGAAGCGAACAATGTTTTTTTGGGGTACAAAGTTATGTTTGGAGTTGTCTGTCTAAACCATATTCAGTATCATTTCCATAAAGCTCTGCAGAAAAAAAAATAAGCAAACCCCCAAAAGCAGTGAAAGGATGCTGCGACTTTGTTTGCCCCAGATTTGAAAAGCCACGGCTGGACCATCCTTTCCATCCTTTCCGGCTGACAGAAACAGCATCAGCCACCAAAAGGGGCAGGCTTCTTGCCTCCATTGTTCGGGTCCCAGTGAGCTAAATGAGGGCGCTTCCTCAGCTGAAAACTAGGAATCCTCCTTCTGATGGGGTCAGCTTTTAGCATTGCCCTTCACTCTGCAGCTGTAGGAACTCTACCTTCATCACGTTTCTGGCAGTACCAATAAAAGCTGGATTACAGTAACCTAACTCTAGCCTGAGGGTATGAATGGGGAAACAGTGCTGGAGGGAAAAAAACAGAGGCTGTAGCTGTGTTCTGTTCTCTCACTCAATTCACTTGAAAACAACCACAGCGTAGAGGAAACAGATTGTCTTGCTTTGACTAACCTCTTGCCTATATGCTCCCATCTGAATTGCAGAGTAGATTCCAGACGGACTAGCCGGGTGGTGTCACTGCGGTTTTATAGGGCAGATGATTCGGATTTTTGAAAGGATGTTACTTTTAAAATTATTTTCGCAGACGAGCTGAGTTCTTGGATACAGCAGTCGTTTAAACACTATGTTACACAAGAAGCTAAGCAACACTTCAATGACTACGACAAGGATGGTGATGGATTAGTGTCTTGGAAGGAGTATAATGTGCAAATGTATGATCGTGTAATTGATTTTGATGAGAACACTGTCCTGGAGTATCAAGAAGAAGAATCATTTCGACAGGTAAAATGTTTCAGCATCAGTTTCTGTAAGCCCTTGGCAAAAGGCGAAGACGATGTTTGTTTATTGTGATGGAAAAAGATGGGTAGAGAAAGCTTAGCAGCTGGCATATGTTTTAACACTTTCTTCGATCTGAGATAGGGGAGTAATTAAAGGAAAGTAATGGAGTATTAAAGCTGCTACCAATAAACCAAAGGCAGAATGAATTCGTACCTGCTGAGGAAGTTTTGCCAGCTGAGTGGGGTTTACGTCTATTGGCAGTTGTACCAGAGAGCACAGTCTCCAGCCATCGTCCTAAAACAACAAGGCAATCTGTTAGATGGGGTCTGTAGCCTCAGTGGCATCCTGCCTGCTGCAGGGGCAGAACCACTGGTGCTGGAGGTGGAGGAGACAGACCCCTGTACTCCTTAGTCCCCTTTATTGTACTGTTCCAGCCTCTGTCAGTTATTTCTCAAGTACCTGCTATCACTCTTGCCTGCTTTAATGTTTCCTGTCCGTTACAGACCCACAGAGAGAGCAGTTCAGGTAGTTACAGCAATCAAAATGCTATTCCGATAGTTAAACCTGGATGTGTAAACCACTGAAGTTATGGATTAATCTAATTTGAAAGCAGATATTTTAGGGTGGAAAGGGAAGAGGCAGGAGGGGCAGGGAAGGAAAGTGCACCAAGAATCACCACATATCAAAACTCGTTTCCTTTCAAGTAACGTATTAATAAGTACATGTAAATATTGCCCAAAAAGAATATAAATGAGTTTACACACTGTTCTGGCCTGAGTTTGGGTTGTTTTTTTTTTTTCCTGTGAGGATTACTTTGACTGCTTTTAGTACAGTAGCAGTAGATGTAGGATGTTGGCAGAAATGAAGCTCAAATAGACTAACAGACGGGGTTTTACACACTGAGAAAACAAACTGTAAAGGTTTGGAGGTCACTGAACTGAATAATTACATAGCTTTTAAATAAGCCTTTAAATGGAACTATCAAGCAAATTATTGATCTCATGTTTGCGATGTTGCTATCGTAGATATATTAGAAACAGAACACCTTCTCATTTGTGCTATACGTCATTTGACTGCTTACTAGGTTTTCCTGCTTGCTGACTTCTTCAGCACACATTGTAAAGAGCAAAATTAGTGGCACTGTACAAGCATTGTTATGTCACCTATCATCAGCATTTGCCTTTCTTTCAGAAACTGGCGATCCTGCCCAAATCAAAATGAGAGAGTTAGGCTGTGGTACTGGGCTAGAATGGACATCAAGTAAACATGGGTTTACCAGAAGGTGGCAGTCTTGTTCATCACTTCTCAAAAACCACTGAAAACTAGACTTTTCCCTCAATAATTCAAGTTATGTTGCAGTTAAGGACTTTGTGTAGCCAGTCCTTTGGAATTCTATTCCTGTTTAAACACACAGCTGAGGTCGGCTTTTCTTCAAGAGTACATTTAATTATTTTGCAGAATACTTAACATATTTAATTACTTTATGTATTGCATACTATGCTCTGTATTAATCAAGTTAGCCTAATTCTGAAAGAAGTATCAATAAGTAGGATATAAATTACACAGTAAAATTTCAAATGGTTATTTTTAAATTATTTGTGACAACGGTCTTGTATTAAAGCTTCAGCACTTAAAATAGATTCAAAAGAGAGATTTGATATTTCAGGACCTTATTGGAACTACAAACAGCTCTCAATATAGATGAGATCTAGATCCAGAAAGTTAAATGTCCTTAAAATGTAAATGTGGGAATTTGCAATGGCTGCCATTAGTTATAATCATTGTACTCTCCTGGGTTAGTTTGGGAATTGGTGACTTTTATAAGAGGAAGCCTGTATAAGATCAGAGTTCTTGGTCCTTTCATTATCTCCCTTTAGTGTTTTTGAAGCCTTGGCTAAGAACAGGTTTTTAAATGTCTCCTTGAATAGAAAAAAAGGGAAGTTTTCATATGATTTTTAGAATAAAACTACCTCGGTTAAAAGTGCTGTTCTTGTTGCTCTGGATGAGCTCTTTTAGTGAAAATATAACATCAGTATAACTTGAGTAGGTAATGTGAAACAATTTATACTCTAATGAGCTTACAGCCAGCCGTTATAATGTTGTTTTTCCTTTTCATTAAGTGCTCTAACTAAATCTATTTTCTAAGCTTCATTTAAAGGAGAAAAAACGTTTTGAAAAGGCTAATAGAGATGATATTCCTGATCTAAATGTGGATGAATTTGTTGCTTTTGAACATCCTGAAGAAGTGGAGTATATGATGGTAAGATTTAGGAGGGTGTCTTTATGAGTGTGTATAGATGAACTGTCTTTTTAAATGCACGTTCTTAGGCCAGTGCTACAGGAAGGGCACTTTTGAGCAGTTACTTCTATTGCTTTCTCAGAGCAAATTAAAAATCAGATGATGTCTTGTGGTCCAGTACTGGAGTTCCAGAGCTGGAGCAGTAGTGCAGTGCTTTTCTTTGAAATCTGTTTCAAGAACTGTTGCTGCACAGCTATCCCAAACTTTTGGGACTGGACTGACACAGCTGTCTCCAAACTGTTAGGGTAGAAATACATCTGTGAGATTTTTGCTTGAGGAAGTTTCATGCCTAGTTCAGAGTTCAGTCTTAGCTAGAAGGGCTTACAAGAAAGATTTGTTGGCACAGGAAGAAGGCAAGTGCCTTGCTTAAAGGGACACAATAGTCACTTTTATGGCCAAAAGAGGGCATTCAAGCCTGTCTGAACGCTTTAACACTGACTGTACTGTGGTTAGAGTTTGGGGTGGTTATTATTTCTGCTGGTAGCACTTCAGCATTGGTCATCTGTCTTATCACTGCTGAGTGTTGCCATTCCAGCTCCGTACAGACAGTTGACTCCAGTTAAAAGTACATTGGTGCCTGTCCACAATAGATGTGTCGGTTTTGGCTGGCTGATCCTACAGAGCCAACTGCTGGGAGGAGTGCCAGGCAAACAGAACCTCTGTTTGCGCTGACGTAACTGTTGATAATGGACAAACAAGAAAAGACGGAACTATGAGAACAGGCACACTGACTTCACTGGGAAACACAGGACCAAAAGACCACCCAGTTACCCTCACAATTTCATAAAGTTGCAAAAATGCAGATAAATGAAAACATTACATGAGAGAAGACAAGTGAAATGATAGAGACTTGTACAAATTCATGTGTGTCAGCTACTTGTGTAGTTTTGAATGACGTTGAAGGATTCCAGCTCTTTATACACCTTTGAGACTCGGTTTTCATGAAACGTGATACTCTGAACTCTTAAGAACAGATCCAATATTTTGCACAGGAACCGACTACAGCACTAATCTGCATAAAACAGAAAAGCAGACTTGGAATGAGCAAATATTTTCTTTAAAGATACTGTATTGCTCTAAAATGATTTATTGCTGTTTCTCTTGATTACATGTTCCTCATTTTTCACAAATTAATATTTTACTTTTTTCTATGTATGCAAAAGGACTTTGTCATTCAGGAAGCTTTAGAAGAACACGATAAAGATGGTGATGGATTTGTTAGTCTGGAAGAATTCCTTGGTGATTACAGAAGAGACCCAAGTAAGGCAGAAGGGTGGGGACATGAAAGAAGGAGCTTTTGGAATGGGTTGAATTGCCTGCACGTTTACTCTCAGTTTTTAACACTTCCACCTACAGGTTCTGAGTAACATTACTCTGTCTTGTAGCATAATTTGGTTTCCCAGTACTGGACATAGTAGCTCCTTATTTCAGCCTGCCCTGTCTGTATTTGGCAATAGTGTGTGTATAAGCCCATTCCACTATTTCCTTGCAATTCCCTTCATGTTTCCCTAAGGACTGAAGCATATTCCTCATCACTAGGTGTGAGCTGAAGTAAGATGCAGTTTTGCTAACTGAACACTTCTGTAAAACCAAACAGCATGACTGTAAGGTTAAACTTCCCTGGTCTTTGTCAGCTTAAGGTGGCAGCTGTCAGCTGTACTTTAGAAGGATTGAGGCTAAAGTGGGTTTTGAGAGAGGTGGAGGGAAGTGTAAGGAGTTGGCTCACTGTGCCAGATACCAAAAGTGTGTCTGTTCTCTCTTTTCTTTTTTCCACTCTTTCCTGTCCTTAAACTTGATCTGTTTAAGGACAAGAAAAAGGACATCTACTTGGTGTTTATTGATACTTTTCTCTGGCAGTCTTGCTAAGAGATAAATATTTTATACACTTCATTTGAGAAAAAGATAGGGCAAATAACTCTCTAGGTCAAAAAAGAGCAATAGCTCGAGGCACGGGGAAAGCATGCTTGGTCCTAAGGAGCACTGATTCTCAGGTGTGGACTGGCATCCTTGGTGAGGAAAAGGTTTAAGTCATGTGAGGATATGGAAAAACAGGGGAATAAGAGGGAGTGATCTTAACTCGATTAGGGTAAATGCTGCAAATGTTAAGACAGCTCTGTCAGCCACTTTCACTTTTTCCTACCACTAGGTCAGCTTTCCCAGTAAGCAGGAAACCATGTCCTTGGCAGCACAGGCAATGTCCAGTAGGCGTTCCCCTCTAATGGTCTGCGTACTTGTGGAGATATTAAGCTAAACAGTTCCATTGATGGTAATCCTTGACTTTGATGTCCCCTTAGTTCAACTGTAAATTCACAATCTTAATATTACCTTAGCTTTAAATTCTGCTTTAATCTGTACAAGTATTTTTGTCGTATTGTAGACAGATGCATTTATTAATCTTATTGGGACGGTCTTTAAGCCTTTTCTCTGCTTAGTGAAATCACTTTTATGTTATATTTTATGAGATTAAGTGAATTTGCATAGGAGAAAAGGTGAAAACATCTGCTTCAAGGTAAAGAGTGACTTTAAACTGAATGTATGTGTCTAGCTGCAAGAGAAGATCCAGAGTGGATACTTGTTGAGAAAGATCGGTTCGTGAATGACTACGATAAGGATAACGACGGAAAACTCAACCCTCAAGAGCTGCTGTCTTGGATAGTGCCGAACAATCAGGGCATTGCCCTAGAGGAGGTGAATGTTTTGACTACTATTCAGATTTTTAATTAATGCAGTAGAATTTTGATGGTGTCAGCACAAAATGATCACCGCATTTAGATTTATCGTGTCTTTTTTTACCCTTTTTCAGTTTGGCAAAGAATGCAGACAAACTATGATAGGCAAATTTGAAGTTAATTGTATGAATGTTTGCAAACTAACAAAGTGTTTTCCTACATGTTTAAGTAGCTTATCAGGTTTGACTTAAGAGTACTATATTTTAATCAGTTACCTTTTAGTATTTGTAGGTAAATCTAATGAGATTTACTACTAAAAGAGGCTGTTGTGTACAGACAACATAGTTTTGAAAACAAAAATTGATCGTGATTCTTCTAACTGGATAAATCACCATAATTTGTAAAACTAAAAACTTGTCATTTCATAAATGCAAGAAAATGGAAGTATTCTGTGATTCAGGATGCTATAATACAAACATTGATGGCGGTAATTAAAATTGTTCAATCAGGGGTAGGATGCCATAACAGTTTAAAGTGGATTCTCATTTTAGCTGTTTGTTTTCCGTGGCAGGGGAAGCACTGAGTGGTCCAGAACAACCTAGACTTTACAGTCGCCAGCTGCCGTAGAGAGGATTTCTGCCTTTCTGCTAGGAACTTTTACTTTAATTCGTCCAAATCTCTTCCCTTTGCACTGGGGTGCACTGGGTGATCAGAATGGCAGGAACAATAGATCTTCTGCGCTTCCCTAATTCCTGGTCCCGTGTCTAACAGCGTAGCCTGTTGCTGTGTTTGACCATTTCGTTACGGAGGTCCTGCCTCTGCCAGCTCTGCTGGTGACTGGAAAAGCGTCGTGGCTAGCACGTGGTTCACATTTCTGACCTGCAGGAAGCCAAGCTGTTAGATTGCTTTGACAGTTAGTTTTGTACTTCTGGATTCGCAAGCCTTTGTGCAGGCTTTTTAACGTCTCACTGCTGAGGGTAGTTTGTTATATCACAGAAGCAACGCTAGTCTATCCGACATGAATTTGGTGGAGTGCTCAAGTATCTTCACGCCTCTGATGGTTTGCTTGGTTGGGTTGAAATTTGTTTAGCAGTTCTTCACCATTCATTCAAATTCTAGCTTACAGCAAGGCAATGTTTTAGTAATAGCTCACTTCATTTTTTTTTCTTTAATTAATATAAGGGCTTATCAAAGTCATCTGTCCTCAAGAGAAGGTAGCATTGGCTGAAGTCAGAAAATGCTGTTTGAAAGTTGAATATTGCCATTTCATTTCAGCATTTCAAAATGACTGGAGAAACCTGGTAGCTAAATAAGGTATAAATAGGAACATCACAATACATTCCATTTCCAGGAATTGCTACATGTTTACCAAGCTGGTCTTACTAATCTTCTAGCTTTTGCCATGCAGAGTGCTTTTAAAATCTGCTTGGCTGACGTTAGTCCCTGTTATTTTCTTCAATCCTTTCTGGTGATGGAGTCAGCTTAAATGCAAGTAATATTTAATGTAACAAAAGTCACTAAGCAGTTACATTGAGCCAAACCAACCAGAAAGACGAGGAACAGAAGGATTCTCTAAATCATTGTGTGTGTAGATGTTTAGCACGTAAAACCAAAACCCATGTAATAATGGGCTGTCTCTGTTTCTCAGAAATAACAGGCGTGGTACAGCTGCTGTGCTTGTTAGCTTTGAGCTATCCAACGTTGTGAACGAGCTGCAACTAAAATATCTGCAATTGGTTTTTGTTTTACAGCTGAGCTTCCCTCCTTTTATAATTTGCAAATAAGCAAAAGTCTGCAAATTGTTTTGACTTGCAGTTTCATTTGACATTGTCACGGTTAAGTATTGCAAAGTTTGTTCAGGAAAGTGAGCTTTTGCCTTCAGCAAATGAGAAAAAACCTGAACTGCTACACAGAGCTGAAGGTTCTGTGCAGAGATGGCTTATCCTGTCCTCTTTTGAAGTCAGAAAACCCTTTTTCATGGTGGATATCAAGTCCTTCCTAGTTACATTTTAATCATGAACTACAGCCATGGAGTGTTTTCTGCAGATCACAAATAGATGCAGAATATCCAGCTGCAATTCTCTATCCTTACTTTCTTTTTTTTCTTGTTCAATATGCACGTATGATGGACGAGTCTCCAGAAGTTCAGGAAATAAGAAATGGCTTAGTGTGGTCTGGAGCTGAAGGCAAGTGTGCTGACAGCTTAACGTAAGAGCTGTAAACGATGCTGATCCTGTCAGGCCCAGGGCAGACGTGTGACTGAGGTCACTGGGCACACTTCTGCATGAGGACGCTCACCTCATAGGATCTCATTTGAGCTCATGTCCCACACATCGAGGACTTGCTCCTGTAGCTGTTGTTCAGTGGGTAACTGGCCCGAGGGCCCTCTGAAAACAAAGGGGCTCTGGCAGGCGTGCCCAGCTGGTGTCTTCTGCAGGTCATACCCAAAGGCGTGTACAGTACTCGCCTAGGGTTTTAAGGACTGCGGGTGCTTCCAGGAGGGTGATTAATCTTTACTGATTTAATACTATCTCCCACCCTCAAAGTTATGGGTTTGACATATGGGTTGAGGCTCTGGAGCGAGTCCAGAGAAGAGCAATGAAGCTGGTGAAGGGGCTGGAGAACAGGCCTTATGAGGAGCAGCTGAGAGAGCTGGGGGTGTTTAGCCTGGAGAAGAGGAGGCTGAGAGGAGACCTCATTGCTCTCTACAACTACCTGAAAGGAGGTTGTGGAGAGGAGGGTGCTGGCCTCTTCTTCCTAGTGACAGGGGACAGGACAAGAGGGAATGGCCTCAAGCTCCATCAGGGGAGGTTTAGGCTGGACATTAGGAAAAAAATTTTCACGGAAAAGGTCATAGGGCACTGGCAGAGGCTGCCTGGGGAGGGGCTTGAGTTACCTTCCCTAGAGGTGTTTTAAGGCACAAGTGGATGAGGTGCTGATCGTTTAGTGTTTGATAGGAATGGTTGGACTCAATGATCCAGTGGGTCTCTTCCAACCTGGTTATTCTATGATTCTATGTACAGGATTTTTTTGCTTTGGAATTGATAGTGAGAGTGGAGAGTTGATATTATGATTTTGCCACCAAATAAAAGAGGCAAAGGGAAACAAACCAAGGAGAGAAAGGCTCTGTTCTGACTTCCAAACCCTGTCTAGTTTGTCACAAACACTGGTGGCATGGTGGGACTGACATAGCCATTCCACAGCCATTGATTATAAATGCTCATGTAAATTAACTGTGCACATACTGTTCCATTTATTTTAAAGGCTCTTCACCTTATTGAAGAAATGGATTTGAATGATGATAAAAAGCTTTCTGAAGCAGAAATTTTTAAGAACCAGGATTTGTTCCTTAACAGCGAAGCTACGGATTATGGGAGGCAGCTTCATGATGAACGTTTCTACCATGAAGAACTTTAGGTTATTTATTTTGTAATCCGTTTTTCTTCCCTTTCTTGCATTTGGAGCTTTTCTTAAAAGCACCTGTCAGCTATGTTGCAGGTTGTATGCTGTAATTACAGTACACTAATGGTTGTGTAAATAATTTGCATTCAAAATTTAATTGCCCTCCTGCAGACTTCCTTGGGCCTCTTCTAGCCTTCCAAGTTAATCTTAAATACTTCCAAAATTATATAGTGTTGGGAAATAAATTACTTCAGGGGTTGTACTGTATCACAAAAATTTCTTCTACTGTACTTGAAGAAATGGAGAATCGTAATGATTCTGAAAGAATGCATAACACAGTAACTGAGAGACTACTATTTTTTCTAATTAGTTTAATTAGGGGGGAGCGGGGAATATGGGGGGATGCTTAGAGTCAGTATTAACAGTTTTATTTAATACGTTTGGAGAAACACTTAGATTAATGTCTCAATTGTTTAGCAGGTTTCTACTTAAATGGTTTCTATACTGTGTTTTATTGTATCATAAAACTTGCTATTTTTACATCTATAGACAATAATTGTTTTTAATGTACGTTTCTACAGGATTAGCAATACAACTGTATTTTACAGTGTTATGAGCCTCTTCATTTGTTGGATTAAAACATAGAATATTATGTTTCTCTGTGTTTTGTCCATTTATTACTTACTGTGGGTCCATTTATTATTTACAGCTCCTTGAGATGTACGCAGTGTGCATAATGTACAAGGGTAACATTTCCTTTTATAAACCAAAACCATATCATTTCCTCTAGGTGCTAAAACAGATTCAAAACAAGCCAAGTGTGGATTTCGCATTTTCTGGATGGGTTTGCCAGAGCAGTTGTTTGTTGGGGTTTTTTGTTTGGGATATATGGAAAACTAAGCATCAGGCGTTGCATAATATTTGTAGTAATAACCTCTAAAAGTTAACTGTGGTGGAAAGCTCCACAATTTCCAATCATAAAAGTAAGTACTGTCCCATTACATGATTATTTGAAACAGTTGGAAAGGTTAATGGCATGACAGATTCAATTTAGGAAAGTGCACATATTTGCTTTTTATCTCCTAGACTGTTGTGGAAATCAGCTGAGTGTTCTGAACACAGGCAGAGCCTCACAGAATCGATTGTGTAGAGTGTGTGAGGGCGGGTTTAATTCCTGGATAACTAACTCTGCAGTGCTCTTGCAGTGTTCTTCTTAATGAGTGTCTGCCTTCCTCCTGGCTCTCTCTTTATTGAATAAAAGCAACTCGTTCTGTGTTGGTTTTTCTCATTGTACCACATCTTATGTAATCTCGGAGCAAACAGGAGACTCCTTTTGACACAATTGTTGATGTCAGCCGTTCCAAAACAAAACCACAGGTACTTTTGCTGTATTTTTTTCAGATACCCTAGTGATAGAAACACACTTTTTCCTGTGCAGTGGTTGGGGGTTTTCTACCCATATTTGTTTTAGTTCTGGCAATGTGAGTACAACTATTGCTGCGGGGTTGGTGGGATCCGATTTTTTTTTTTAATTAATTAAATCCAGTGTGTCCAGGAACATTAAAACAGTTGTTGTCATCTTTGTTGGTTTGAAATACACCCAAAGTTGTCTTTGTTATTATTCTCTATGGCATTTTTAAACAAGTCTTCATGATGTATTGAACTGCATACTCGGTATTAAAAAAGTTGTCAGCAACTTGAAAGTTCAGCTTGCAAAATGGGCAGAGAGAAAGCATACCTGTGGAAGGATGCCCCTCTCCTCTGCTCTTTGGCTCAGCTCAGTCTTGTTTGCTGGACTGCAATCATTTGCATAAGCTAAGAACAAGAAGAGGTATAGCAAGATGAGTAAAATCCGTAACAGCACAGCATTTGTACAGTCCATGTCTCAGCGTCTGCTTCAAACACCCAATTTACTGCACATTTTAGTATTTCCGTAAGCAGATCATGTTAGGAATTATTAGAGCTTAGCTCACTGTAAGATGGGACTACTGCTTTAGTCACTTTACAGCTCATAATGTCATTTTACGGGCATAGAAAACTTGCACTTCAAAAGGAAACAATCTAATTGTCAATGTAACTGAAATGTGGATTTAGAGAAGTGCTAAGCTGGGTCCTTTAATAATGCCATGTTCTGCTGAAAGGTTCTGCAATTTCTAGAGCAAATTAATGTAGACTTCTATCGATTTCTGATCATGATGTTACAATGAAGCTTCTTTCACTTAACAATTAGAAGCCTAATAGTGCTTTCACAATCTTAGAAAGATGTGTGGCTTCTGATAGTTTAATTGAGTGTTCAGGCTGCCTGGATTGGAAATTCACCACTTGCACCCCAGGGTGTCTATCCCAATATTCTGCATGAAAGCAGCTGCAGTCTGACAGGGTTGTGCATCGCAGAGACCCTTACCCAGTATTTTTCAACTGTACTAGGGAGAAGTGGAACAAAGCCAAGTATCTCCTAGAACTAGAGAAACAGAATAGCGA
This sequence comes from Clamator glandarius, assembly GCA_033459285.1. NCBI lineage: Eukaryota > Metazoa > Chordata > Aves > Cuculiformes > Cuculidae > Clamator > Clamator glandarius. The sequence goes on along the minus strand of JAUNZM010000115.1, from coordinate 1,540,479 downwards.
CTCTCATTTTAATAAATGAGTCAGAGCAGAGCTTTTGGGCTCAGAACATCTGTGTGGATGCACATACCCCCTGCAGTCACAATCAGGTGAGGGTTTTTTTTCAAAGCACATCCTAAACTTCTGTCTAGCGTCTCTATGAATTTGAAGTCATCGTCAGACTTTTACTTCAGGAAGTAATCGCATTGCCTCAGACAAACAAGAAAGAGTATTTGTGTAACTGAATGTTAAACACATACCCTTCTTTCTTGCCAGAACTGAAGCATTCAGAGAGTCCTTTCTGAGAAGTGGAAACCTCTAGTGCTGCAAGCATCGCCTACCTGGCTAATGAATATGCAATACTTGCAAATGAATAGTGACTTCCTTTGAATTAATGGGATGGAGAAAGGAAATGTGTTGGTAAAACATACAAAAGACACCAGAGAAATAAAAAGCATCTATCTGCAGGTAGCTGGTGTTCTGACAAGAATCACAGAATGCAAATCTCTTTCAGCTTCAAACCCTTTCCTCTTGTCTTCTCCCTGCACTACCTGAGCAAGAGCCCCTCGCCAGCTTTCCTGGAGCCCCTTTCAGTACTGGAAGCTGCTCTAAGGTCTCCCTGGAGCCTTCTCTTCTCCAGGCTGAACAAACCCAACTCTCCCAGGCTATTTTCCTGTAGGAGGTGCTCCAGACAAGAAGGAGAGGTAGAAACTCAAATGTTTTCATTTCCCCTTTCACAAAGTGGTTTTACCTCTCCTCAAAGAACTCTCGGACACTGCTTGTGTTGCTCAAGCCTCTGTGATATTGCCCTTTCTCACAGTTTATCCTCTTCTTTTGTCTTCGAAACACTGTCAGGGGTGAGGAAGGTTGCTAACCATATTTAAACACGTACCCAGCACAAAAAGATGCCACATTTCTGTGATATGAACAATAATTTTAGGCTATACAGAGCACCACAATGTTAATTTTAGAGGAAATCTATTAATGTTCTCCATAGTTATGGCAAAGACTATCTGTCTCTTGGTTGAACATCAGGGACATCCTCCTTTCAGTAAAGGCCTCTGTTGGAAATTGCTATGAAACACGAGATATTGGTTAAGAATGTAGCATATGCATTAATCTTTACGTTAGTTGTCAGCTTGACTGAAGCAGGATGCCAGCGGGACTGCTTTGCACTGTGAGCCAGTGTGTTTGAAGGCTGTTCAAACAGCTCCTCCTAAGAGAAGCGAAGGGAGCGTGTTTGAGAGCGGAGCAGGGCTGATGACCCCAGAGCGCGATGAACCGGCTTCCAGCCAGCAGCCACAGACAGGTTCCCAGGAGCTGGAACAAATCAAGGCGGATGCTCGGAGGCTGCCGTTTCTGTTTCCATGGGAACAGACACAGGTTCCTCACAGACGGTGAGGTGATTTAAAAATGTTTAAATTGGCACGATTGTGGATAATTCTAACATTCTCACGTTGAAATTCTGATAGCCATTTTTATGGAAATCAGAACGGCAGGTGCGGCTCCCCAGCTGAAACACGTGTCTGGTTCAGCTGTGGTTTCCTCTGGAAGTGGTTTCATGACTGGTGGTGTCTCCAGGCTTCAGGATTCAGTAAGACATCAGAGGCTCAATGGTTTTAATTTTGAACAGGACTGTGTTACAGCAATCACTGTGATGCTGTATCTCTTAGATGTGATGGTTACTGAGCTTTGAAGGGCTGTGGAAGTGCCTTCTATTCTCCACTTTCATTTCAAAACAACAGTTCTGAGGGAACACAATGTACTTAAGGAGTTGGGAAAAATACAACCAGCTTAATACTTGAATTATCTGAGTATTCAGCATCTTTTTATATACTGCCTTAATACTTTCCGTAGTCTCCCTTCATTGTGTTTTGATGCAGACTATAAAGGTTTATTGCCTACTCCATCAGACTCCCAAATCAGAAACATTAGCTGTGAAGAATGTTTTGCTTGAAGCCCTGGATGAGTACAACCCTGTTTGTAGATGCTGTCTTTATATTTTAAGCACTGTCAGGGCCAAACCTGCAGCCTAAATCCCTAATAAAAAGCATTGCTCAAGGCAGTACATAGTTAACAAAACCCAAATGAAAATTCCATTCTGATGCCTACCAAAATTTGAGGATTTTCATCACTTTCTGCTACAGAACAGATTCAAACGGTCCATTCTGGTACATTCTGTGGCCAAACACTCTGGCCCAGAGACTGATTCCTGGCCTTATCCAACAGATAAAACAGATAAAGGGGTGATTTTCACCCTTTCACAGCAGGGATGGGAAGGCAGCTGCAGTAGCTGTCAGGGAAGCATTTCATTTCAGGCTGGTTTTTGGTGCTGCTGAATTTCTGAGGGGAGCAATATGCAAAGATCAGATGAAAAGCCATGTTAAAGAGGTGAGGAAGGGGAGATGAGGAGCCTTGAGGGTTTCCAAAAGATCTAGCCTGTCAATAATTGTAGAATCATAGAATAACCAGGTTGGAAGAGACCCACCTGATCATCGAGTCCAACCATTTCTATCAAACACAAAACCATGTCCCTCAGCAACTCGTCCACCTGTGTCTTAAACCCCTCCAGGGAAGGTGACTCAATCCCCTCCCTGGGCAGCCTCTGCCAGTGCCCAATGACCCTTTCCTGTGAAAAAATGTATAATCCAACAAATGAACAAGTAGCTGATCACTTGTCATAGTTCCACTCACTTGCCCACTGAAAATGCTCCTGGTTGGCAGAAATGTATCTATAGAACTAATTGGCAGTGGAAAAGTTCATGAAGTTCAAGGTGATTTCAGCAGAGAACATTAGTTACTAGCATAGCAAGGTTAACTGATTGTTGGTCCCTCTCCTTCAGCCTCACAGAGCTCCGTGCTGGGCTCAACCTTTCCAGCCTTCTACAGCTCAGGCCACTCAACCGTTAACCCCATCATGGGACACAGTGTTTGTTAGTAACTGGGCGCCACACTGCTACGTTCCTCTTTAGAGAACAGCGGTAGGAAGATTCCTTCTCCATGTGCAGCATTCATAATGAGAGTTTTACTAAAGCCTTGCAAGACTATTCCTACACACTTGCTTGGGAAAGGGACAAGAACAAGTTTCTAGAGTGTTCAGGAGGCCAGTGTTTTTAAGTAAGACAGCTATTGGGAACTGCTACTTCTGGGTGCTGTTTCCAGCTCTGCTAAGGGATACAAGCTTAAAAAAAAGAACAGCACACCAAAACCCAGCAGTTGTAGTAGACCAGCTCACTATTAATTTAGCAGATGCCCAGTGGGAGGTATTTAGGTGTTCTTTTGTGCTTTGGCTTCTGGGAGAAAATTATCCTACACACAACCCCATCCCAAGCCTTCACCTCTAGACCTGGCATATCCACCAAGACCTTTTGCTGTAGGTTTCAGTTTCTCCAGCTGCAAGATTGAGATAATTTTCTCCCTCTTTCAGAGCCCTTCTACCTCTGCACAGCACCCTCTGGACATAATCCAGCGACACTGAAACATGTGAGCAGTGATGGCTCCAGACCAATTACCTACCCAACCAGCTCAGCTTCGTCAGAGCCAGGGGCCTCCAACTCACTGGCTAATTTCTAACAGCTCATCAAAATACCTGCACTGACAGGAACGTGGCTGCTCTAGGCTCTTCTGCAGCCAATGGTAAGAGATAAACTCATCCAGAGCACAAAGCTCTTTGCCTGTGTTTATGGAATACAGCATCCCTGCCTGCTCCCAAGGGAGGTGACGGTGCTACACCACTACTCCTGGGTGGGACAGGAGCAATCACAGAGCTCAGCGTGAGACTCAATGAAATAATCAGCCTTTCGGTTAGAGGCCAAACTAAAAATAATGAGCAAGGAAAGTAGCACACTACTAGGGAGGGCCAAAATGCACTCGAGGCATTTTTATGAACCCAACTGCAGCAAAGCTCTCCTTTTCAAACCAGAGCTCTATTTTGGAAATAGTAAGAGGGAAGTTAGTTTTAGAAAGGCTGAGATACAACAGTATTTAAAAGATTATATTTTTGCTTGTAGTTTAAATATTATGACTAGTGTCCATGCCCTCTAAATACATATTTTCAGGGAATTTTCCCTTGTGAAAGAAAGCCTCACTCATTCCTCTACTACAAGTATTTCTCCTTCCCCCATGGTGCTTTTTTCCTGCTGCTCATGCTAATCAAAGCAGTTTCTCACCTCTGGCCATGTAAACTCTCTCTTTTACACTTCTTCCCTAGTACTTCTTTTGCAAAGTCTCTGCACATTCTTGTCTCCTTCTGACCACTAGGAAGGAAACTTGCCAATTCTCTATGATACCATCCAGAACCTGCCTGTGGAGCGGCTGCTGAGAACTCCAGGCACCAACTGCTGCACATCTTTGTGCCCACTGGAGCTCAGTGAAGCTGGAAGGCCACTAAACATTCTGCTTCCGTGCCTGATGCTGCGGGGACAGGAAGAAAAAAGCAGTGCCCAGGCATCTGGAGCAACATTAATTCATTAGAGCTAAATTCATCCTGAAGTGCTCTTGGTGTGGAAGAACACATTTTTTCCACAGGCAATGACAGCAGGAGCTTTTTTCTTTGCTTTTTCTCCTACCCTCTGAAAAACCCAGTGAGTATTTAAAAAGACATAATTAAGAATTCTCAAAACATCCTAAGAAGGCAAGCAGAGGCAAGATCATCTGTAGGACAAGTGTCTTGAAGAGTGTTTCATGGAAGCATTACACATATTACCTTATTAGCTGTCATTAGAGCTGCATTGTAAGAGATGGGTGGCTCTTTGAACTGGCTGTCTGAGACCGTCAGGGTCAGTGGTGCTGGGCACGCTGCCCCTTCGGACTTCAGTGAAGCTTCACTTCAGGCCTGTAGTGCTAAGAAACTCAGCTCTCTTAGCCCAAGTGTTGTCAAGAGGTTGAGTTTTGCTTTTAAAACTGCACATATTTGCTTATTTATACAAACATTTTCATGAGGGCAGGCAAATCAGAGATTTCCTTTATACAGACATAGAGGTATTGACAAGGGTGCAAGCACCTGCACACTTCACTATGTTCTTAATTTAACCAGAGTCTTAAAAAGCCTTTTCAGTTGCAAAATGCAGCTTTGAGCTATGCTTTCCATATGCAAGTGCCTGGACTCTGACGTCTCTAGAAGTTACTGGAGAAACGTGGCATGTACAGTGCTTTTGATTTTTTTCTTTGCAAGACCACAGCATTACACGGCAGTTTGATTCTAATTTCCTCCCTAGCTTATCTCTTTGCATTGTGCTGGTTTGCTTTGCATTTTAATTGCTCTCTTTCCTCCTGTAGCTGATCAAATCTTATCAATGGATTTTATCTTCCCCCCCCCCCCCGCCCCTCCCATCTCCTTTTTTCTCTTTGCCAGCCACTCACATGCACACATGGAAGGAGCAGCCTGACATTTGACGTCTCCTTGCTTCCTCATTTCAATATTAACTGTTTACCAGAAGAGAAACCGGTTTGGGGTTAGGGTGCTGAGTGTGTGCATGTCTCTGGGTGTCAGCAAGAGCTTTTTTTTCTCCTGTCCCTTCACAGCCCTAGGTCATCACTCTGAGCTGCCTGAAACTGGCCAATGCTATTTTTTGCCAGCTTGACTTCAGCAGAGATAGGTCTGTGGATGTTCTTTTCTTTCTTTTCCAGCTGGGGTAGAGCATCAAGGCTCAGGGCTGGGGCTGCTGCTGCTCTTGCCCGAGAACTAACTTGGTGAAGGATTCCTCCCCCTCCTCAGAGCAATAATAATGACACAGCTACAGTTTAAAGATGCATTTTGGGTAAGTGAGAATTTACTATGTGTTTCCTATATTCAATATGTCTCTATTTTAAAATATTTTAAAATACAGCTTAGTTCTAGCTATTGTTTAATATGAATTTAATCCTGTTCTGTACTTGAAATTTAGTTTAGTAAAAAAAGAAATCTGTCTCCATGCAAAACTGTGGTGTTTGGTAGTGTGAGAACCATATCCAATCCACATAAACCAATCGACATTCCCAGTTCCTGTGCTAGGTGCAAAATCTGCTTTTGAAAGGGACATGGGTTTGACTGTCCCACAGTCCTGAGAGCACTTACCTGCCGTGAGCGTCCTCAGGATTAGGAGTGGCTGCCCTGAGCAGGTGAACAGTCACTACTTACAGCCTGATTTCTCTCACTTTTGCTTGTAGAAATTGGTGCCAAATGCTACTGCTGGCCCACCCCTAGAGGTGCAGACGGGCATGCACGAGGCGTGTAGGTGCCCAGGAGTCACACAGCAGTACAGGTAGTAAAAGCTAGCAGTGAACCCAATAACTGAGCCCAGGCACTCACAACTGGCTTAAAACCAGTGAATGCTAAAGCAAGTGGGTATGCTCTGTTCTTGTTACTTGCTTTCTGGTTGAGGAATCTTTTGATGTTGTGTTTTTAAGCTCTTTCTCTTCAGTGACAAGATAAAAAGATCCTAGTCAGCTCTCCCTTGGGGGTGACTGGAGCTCCTCTTGCAATTGCTTCTGGAGCAGAGGTTTAAAGGGGGAAAAAAACAACAACAAATCCTTGGTATTGCAAAGTGGGGTAAATAGGATTTTATGTGCTTGCCTCTTGCCTGGGAAACCAATCCCCCAGCATGTAGGATTGACTGAAATACAGCAGCCTTCCAGTACTGAAAGGGGCAACAGGAAAGCTTGGGACAGGCTCTTGATCAGGGAGAGCAGGGACAGGAGGAGGGGGAATGGTTTGAAGCTGAAAGAGAGGAGATTGAGATGAGACATTAGGAAGAAATTTTCCTTTCCTGTGAGGGTGGAGAGGCCCTGGCCCAGGTTGCCCAGAGCAGTTGTGGCTGCCCCATCCCTGGAGGTGTTCAAGGCCAGGTTGGATGGGGCTTTGAGCAACCTGATCCAGTGGGAGGTGTCCCTGCCCATGGAAGGGGTTTGGAACTGGGTGGGCTTTAAGGTCCTTTCCAACCCAAACCATTCATGATTATATGGAAGACCTGAATGCATATGAATTCTTCCTGCCTTTTTCCTATCAGGCCAATTAGAACAGATCCTTCACGTTGTATTTGCTGTTTGTGCTTTCCTTCTCTCCACCCACCCTTCAGGGTAAATCCTATCCTGATATGAAATAGATGGGCAGATGCAAGAACTCTTATCAGCAAACCGCTTTCCTCCCAGCACTTCCAGGAAGCCCTCCCACACCCCACTCTAGATCTGAACAGTTAGAAACAAATGCAATGAGGAAATACTAAAGGCAATTTTGATGCTAACCCTAACTGTGCACGACCACACCTACACGAGACTCTCCAAGCCTTCCCTTTTGTATGGTTACTCACTGGACAGTTCAATGCACGGGGTAGGAGACGACCGCAAGCCAATGCTACCCTGGGAGCATCAGCTTTTGCATTCTTGGCCGTCCTTTGGAAAGGTGCCAGCTGACTTTTAGAACTGATCCACTTGGTATATCTTCTTTTCAAGTCTTTAGCGAGAAGATACTGGGTGAATTCCATAAACTGGAGCAGGGTTAGGGTGATTAACGCCAGTTGAGAGTCTGGCCAGGCCAGTTCTTCCAAGTTTTTCTTCCCTAAGCTTCTCCTCTGTGCTGAGTCACTTTAACGTGACTATAATCCCAGTTTAGCTTTGAAGTTAACATCTTCCTTAAAGGAAAGCATCTTTTTTTTTTTTAATATTGTGTGGTTGGAATTATTGTATCACTGAGCTTGATTAACAGGGCAGAAAAATATCCAGTAGCAGGATGGTAGTTTTAGCTTTGCAATGATGAGTCTTTTAAAATTAAACCTTACAGGATATTGCACAATGTGGCAAAAGTGTGTAGCTTGCCCCCAGAATTGCAGGATCAGCAATTATTTTTGCATTCATAAGGTTCATAAGTGAGAGGGAAATGTTTCTGCACAGTTTGCTTCAGCAAGCAATTACCTCCTTTATTTGATTTGTACTATGAATGGAATCTCTCTTTATGATTAAAATCCCCCCAAAATATATTTGCACTACAGTCAATCACTCAGTTCAGAGACCTGAGCCCTAAAACCTGCCTAAGGACACTGCTGCACCCCCCTCTCCTGGTGCCCTAAGCAATAACTCCCTGCTCTTGCCATCAGCAAACTCTGGACTGGACAGAAGTTTCCTTAGCACTTACTGCAGTGTAAAGTATATAAAGAAACCCTAAAAGCAGCCGATCTTCCCCAGCTTGAAGTGAACAAGTCCCATCCATTCCTCCCCACAGTTCCTCAACCTTTGTAAGAACAGAGTGGTCTGTCTTTCAAGAAAACACAAATGGTTGCTCATAATAGGTACAAATTTTAATTTCTATTTTCCCTTATTAGATGCAGCAGTTTCACACCATTTCTTTAAATTTACTTTGGTTTGTAGCCCAGGCTAAACCCAGTGTGGTTTTAATTACAATTTTGGGTTTATACCCTTCACTCAAGTGTGCTTCTTAGCAGAAGTTTTCTATCCTCTGGTAAAATTTTTTAAAAAATATTAGTGAGATGAAAGTACGAATCAATTTGATAGCTAGTGCAGGGCAGTGGCTGATGGATTAACATTTTTCTGGGCTGCTCTGCCAATGTAACAGATTCTGCCTGTCTTCTCCAGCATCACGTTAGACAGGCAGGTAAATTCCCACGTTAACAGGAGTACATTACCAGCTAGTTTCATGTTGACAGGCTCATGTTAACAGGCAGCAATTTGAGCAATGTTATTTTTTCTGTTACAAAAAAACACTAACAAAGAAAATCTTTCCCCTTCCATCACAAACACTGTCTCTCTTAGTCTCATTCTATGTTCTTGTATTCATTGTTGCTTTTCCTCTGAAATTCTCATTATTGCCTTTTACTTCTATGTTGTTTTTCTCCAACACGCTGCTCAACTCTCCCATTGCAACCTTGTGGGATGCAGCTGTTTCTGGCCAAGAGATGGGTAGGGCTCACTGGCATCATTTACTGGCTTTGCCTTACCCACCCAGCCAGGGGGAGAGAGGAAGACTTTCAAAGGAAGCATTTGGATTTGGGGCAGGCTCCAAAGTGCCCAGAGCAGAGTGGGAGCAAATATATTCTCTTGGCAGCTTTGACTCAAACTCAATAAACCAAGCCAATTCCAAAAATGTGTCATGAGCTCCTAAGGTGCTTAGGATTTAAACAAGAAAATGCTTAAATTTTGTAGTGCTTGTTCATTCTTAGATAAAGAATGAGCTCAGGGCTTGTGGATTCTCATGGTTCAGATTGAAAACTGCAAGCAAGCTGGAGACAGAGGCTAGCAAATATGCTACAGGCCTTGAACAGAAGATAGCAGGATCTGCCTCCCTGCCCTGCTGTGAACTTCTCCTTATCACATTCTGACCAAGGCAGCGCCTTGCAGTTACAGCCAAACACTACAGCAGTGAGAGCTGTGGATGGACTTAAGACAAAGAGCCTATGATAAAAAAGCTGCTTTCTTAATCTTCCTTGTTCTGACTTCAGGCTATATTCTACATCAGGTTCAATGCAAAATTGACTTTGCAGGTGAACCTCTCAACTGTTACTGGAGCTTTTTCACACAATGGTCTATTAAATACGCCAAAAAAAGATGTAATTAGTTTCATAAATAACAGCTTCTAATAAGACGCTTCACTGTGAGACAAGAGTGTGGAGATGATTCTAAAGTCACAGTAGAACCATTTTCTAGGCAATACACTGGAGCAATGCCATATCAACTGTTTTACTCAAAAAAAGAACCCCTTTCTATATCAGGAGCTCCCCTGCTTTCCTGTCATGGTTAAGTTCTGCAGAGCCTGCTGTTGTGAAGCAGGTCTGTGAGGAGGAACTGAGACAGGGCAGGTTTGCTGGGGACGTGTAAGTGGGGCTGGTGAGGGCTCCAGGCAGCCCCTGCATCCAAGGAACAGCTTCCCAAGCAAGGAAGGACAGACCTGCTGAACCTTTAGCCCGGGCATCTCAGCTTTGCAAGTGGTTGCCCACCAAGTTGCATTGGAACTGGACTGCAGCAGTAGTATCTGTGTCTACAAACGCGAGGCAAATGAAAACAGACAATCTCACAGCACGCTGGTGCACAGCCAGCCAGGCTCTGCTGTCAGCATGGGCTGCATCGCTCCCAACTCCAGAAAGCATGACTAGAGGCAGATAAAATCAGAGAATCATAGAATCATAGAATAACCAGGTTGGAAGAGACACACCAGATCATCAAGTCCAACCATTCCTATCAAACACTCAACCATGGCCCTTAGCACCTCGTCCACCTGTGCCTTAAACACCTCCAGGGAAGGTGACTCAACCCCCTCCCTGGGCAGCCTTTGCCAGTGTTCAGTGACCTTTCTCTGAAAAATTTTTTCCTAATGTTCAGCCTAAACCTCCCCTGGTGGAGCTTGAGGCCATTCCCTCTTGTCCTGTCCCCTGTCACTTAGGAGAAGAGCCCAGCTCCCTCCTCTCCACAACCTCCTTTCAGGTATTTGTAGAGAGCAATGAGGTCTCCCCTCAGCCTCCTCTTCTCCAGGCTAAACACCCCCAGCTCTCTCAGCCGCTCCTCATCAGGCCTGTTCTCCAGCCCCTTCACCGGCTTCGTTGCTCTTCTCTGGACTCGCTCTAGAGCCTCAACATCCTTCTTGTGGTGAGGGCCCCAGAACTGAACACAGGATTCGAGGAGCGGCCTCACCAGTGCCGAGTGCTGAGATGGATGGCTGCCGCCCTGCTTACACCCGGGACAAGTCACCACTGATGGACGTGTGTGGAAATGGGGAATAAAAGGGGAACCAGCTCGGAAAAGTTGAACCGATTCCCCAGCTGATGTCTGTTTGTTGTGAGGGCAACTTCATCTCTTTGGAAGAGGCTGCTCCATTCTTTTCATACACATAACGTTCTGCATTCCCCAGCCGATGTGGGAAGGCCGCTTAGTTCACTGGGATAGCAAGAAGCACCCGTGAGGGGGGCAACCTCACAACAGTCACTAAACCCACAGGAAATCAGAAACAGAAAAACTGATGGGTTGTTGTGGCTATGGAAACACTGGTGCGTCACAAATCACTTCTGAAAGGAGTACAATGGCTAAAATGGAGCTCAAATGAGCTCACTCCCAGCACAGATATCAGTAGCAAGGTTAAACACGTCAATGGCTACTTCCATCTCCCATGTTCCTAAAGCACATCTGTGAGGAACCAAGCACAGCATATTTGGAGTGGTTCATTTCCTTGGTGATGAGCTCAAATGGAAGGAGTAGAGGTTTATGTTTGCTGCTTTCGGTGATGTGCTCAGCTACCATCTGCAAGGTGAACATCTTCCCTGCAAGGAGGAAGAGTATCCGGGGGAGGTTTAAACACAGTGGTCTGGTCCTAAGGCTCCAGAAGGATTCCCAGATCAGGTAGGTTAATGGATTTCCAGGAAGATCATTTTATGTCAGCAACTGGATATATTTAGGCAGTTAAGTGATTATATTTTGTTAACACTTTATGATGACCATGCTGCATCTAAGTGCCTTATCTAGGGGTTTTGACTGTTTAAACTGGTTAAGTGATGAAGTCACTGTGACAATTTTTTAATACTTTTACACAGTTATGTCTGGTTTGTATTGATCTGTCCTGCTCTGCAGAAGTTGTTTGGTTTTGCTTGGGCTCAGAGAAACAAGATTCTTATTTATGACGGCTTTAACTGTGCCATGAGTATCTGTTTAAATATGGAATAGGTGAGTCATTGACTCTCTTTTCACCCCCACATACACAGACACATCCAATGAACACCACGTGGAGTTAAATGAGTATTTGTTGCACACGGCTTGAAACGGATCCTGTGGATCTGTAACAGCACTTCATGCAAAGACTAAGCAGCGTCCTCTGGTTTGCTAAAGCAGCCTGGCAAGGTGCATTTGCAGACAGTAGAGTCACAGAACAGCTGAGGTTGGAAGGGGCATTTTCCAGCCAAGCCCCTGTCTAGTGCAGAGCCAGCTACAGCAGCTCCGCAGCACCATGGTTTGAGCATCTCCAAAGCTGGAGATAATCTACAACTTCTCCAGGCAGCCTGATCCAGTGTCTCACCACCCTTACAGCAAAGAACCCCACCTTCTTACACTTAAACAGAACTTACATTTCAGTTTGTGCCCATTGCCTCTTACCCTGTCACTGGGTACTGCTGAAAAGACCTATGTCTGTCTCCTCTACACCCTCCTACCAGTTTTATACACATTAAGCCATCTCCTTCCACAGGCTGAGCAATCAAGGCTCACGGCCTCTCCTCCTATGACAGATTCTCCAGGGGGAATCTCAGATTCTCCCTGTGACTCTCATGTCAACATATTTTTTCCTCGTAGGACTGGGTGATTCATGACCCAGCCCTTTCCTCCCACAAGGCTTGCACTCCCCCAGGGCAGCAGAGCAGAGCTGCACCACTTCTCTTTCTCCAAAGTTTACAGCCAGTGACTGGGGACGGTGACCTTGTGCTGCTTTGCAGGCATAGTGGAAGCCTCTGGAATTTCAATCCAGTTTTACTCATTGCATACTTGTACAGAAGGCAAATTAGGATGCTTCATAAACAGATTTTTTTTGTGTATGTGTTATTCTGCAGCTCCTTTGAGCTCAAAAAGACCTTTTTCTGTTTCATGCTGTACTGTAGCAAGGTAGATTCTGGCTGGCAGGTGGCAAAGGAAACACTCGTTTCATCTCCTCTTTAAACTAGATTTTGTAATAAAGCTGTTCCTAACAGCCACAGTTCACTAACACAAAGTTTACTGTATCGTTCAGTGAGAATGTGGGGATTTGGGTCTAGGGCGAGGTGAGGGCTGGGGGGCACAGGGATCACTCAGCTCAGGGCATCAAGGTTTAGACAAAAAATATGTTGAAAATATGCATCTAGATCCCATCAGCTTTTCAGTTCCCAAAACAACTGCTCTCTTACTATAAATAGTTCAGTACTTCAGAGTGGTGGAAAAACTTCACTGAACAAGACCGAGGAATTGAGAAGTTCCATACCTCTTGGTAAAACACACTCAGCACAACTTTATTTTTGTTTGAAATGTTAAGACAGAAGTTATTTACAGCCAGTCTTGAGAATGAAGAGAAAACTGAACGCCAAAGGGATCTGCTCAGGCTACCTTAGGGATACCAGCTTCTGCTGCTCCATCCAGAGCAAACAAAAAACCAAACACAACATATTTTCTTTCTTTCTTTCTTTAAAGCAACAGCTTTTTCGAACGAGATGCTACTTGGTGCTGCTCTCAATTTGTCCAGGCCTAATTAATTCCTAAAAGGAAAGAAAAATCAATAGTGGACGTGAAGGAGAAAAGAAAATAGATGGTCAACAACACTGAGGTCTGAGTCTCATCTCCTTGTCCTATTTAATAGATGCTTACCTATTTAATAGGTAATTACTGCATTAACAAGTCAGGATGATAAACCGACCTGATGGAGCACCAGAAGGAAAGGAGGCACCTGCCACTGAAAAAGTGCACGTTTGCTCAGGATTCATGATTTTGACAAAAACTTTTTGCAGGAAAACATTTTTACTGGAAGTAGGGGAGCTCTTTTGGAAGGTAAAGCCGTGTGTTGATGAAAAACTTCACATCCAGTGAAGGCTTCCTCTGGAGGTGGCTGTTCAGGGTGAAATTTCTAACCAAAGAGAGGAAGAGGATACCCAACTCATAAAAGCCAGCCTCTGGGGTGCTGGGAGCTCTGCCAGGAAGGTATAGTCTGGAATAGGAGCTGTAGAGTTTATTGCCCACAGTCTACCCTGCCTGCAGCCCAGGAACGCCTTCCCTCTGCAACAGTAGATCCATCCACACATAAAACAGCTAGAGAAAGGAGAGGTTCAAAAATAACCCCTCTCCCCTACACAGACTGCAGACGGTGGTTAGTGTGGTAGCTCAGGTGGTGAGGTGTTTCAAGCAGATCTGCCTGATTCAGAACAAGTGTCTTCTTTATATCAATGTGAATGTCTTGTTTTGTTGTTGTTGTTGCTGTCGAGAGGTGAAATGTGGTCTTTTAAAATCTTACATAAATTTGCAGGGCAGCAAAACTGTTTCCCACCCAGCTCTAGAAGTCATAGCAGTCTGTTTCGTACCAGAGGAGCTCATGAGAACATCAAACACTCCTAAGGCAGATAATGCTGAGGCTCTTGGTCAGTGCAATGAGAAGTTCATCCTTGCTGGTTAAAAGACAAGGCAATTTCAGGTGAACAGACACCCTGTGCGTGACAGTCAGGCTGATGCAAGAGTTAACAGCTCGAAGGATTCAACAGGACTACGCTGGTGCAACCCCTCAGCTTGCACCCGTTGACGTAGCTCTTGCCCATTTCCTGTACCCGAGGAGCTTGCAGCAGGAAGAGGTACATCCAGCTAGATACCCCATCGATTGAGCAATTCCTAAAAAAGCAGAATTAATAAGTTTTTAAGTATTTTTGTATAAGGCAGGAGACACCTAAATAGGTAAGTGGGAGCAAACACAGAGAAACACCTCCCAGAAGGTAACACAAAACTGGCATGGTTGTCCTGCCTGGACAAACTGCTTCACTTTGCTTAAAAGAACACTCTCTCATCCCCTTCCTTTTCAGAATTTCTAAAAGGCTAAAGTTGAATTTCTGCTGATGGATTGCACAAGTCACCAGGACTTGGTGATACACCAAACTCACAGAGTGTAAGAATATGTTGCATCCTATTGAGTAACAGGATATGTTGAAAATATATCAGCGGTGAGGATCTCTTGTAAACTGGCAGTGGCAATATGTAGCTATCAGAACAGTCCTCACTAAGAGATGAACTGAGTCCTTAATTCATTTTCCTTGCACAGCAAGACTTCCTGGAGATTTCCTGGAGCTTTACCATTCACTACGTGCCGGGAAAGACCAGCAACAAAATGCCTGGCTCGATTATAGTGAAGCACAGAGCGTGAGTGTAGCAGTAACTTGTGTTCAGTGCCTTTTCCACGAGTGACAGGAAACAAATCGAAGTTTGCTAAGACAGGGAGGGGAAAGACACACAGTTTTATTAATGAATTAATGTACCAGCTAAGTAGATCTGGCTCCAGTGACTCTATATGACCTTTCGAACAATCACCTCTGTGCCTGAGCGAGTCAGGTTGTTTCATGTTGCCTCGCTCTTAGCAGTCTGGGACCCACCCCACAGTGTGTGCAGGAGAGAGGAGGCTTTTTATAAAAGAGAAGAGACTTGGAAGTGCATATACAAAAGAGGAATAAACTCTAACCACTATTTTCTATAAAACAGGAATATCTTCTACTTTAAAGATTCTGTATCTCCTTATTTTACTCTTAGTTTCTCCTCTGTAGATAACATCATTCAATAAGGGCTGATGCAACATCTGATTTCACTATTGGCACATTTAACTATAGGACTCTGTGAGGTACCATGGCAAAACAGCACTGTGTCTTGTGAAAGGCAGTATAAGTGCTCACATCAGGGCTCCCTCTTGGCTCCCAGAAGAAACCACCTCACTTTAGAGATGTAGCTGTTGTCTAAAGTCACCACATGGAGAAAATATAAAGGGATACTGCCACCTCAAGTCTGTGTCACACAGCCACATCAAGCTCCTATTTAAAACTAGTGAGGGATTTTCTTTCCTCCTGTCCTATTTCTCACTATCTCCATAACAAAGGTGTTCTGGAAGTTTGTTATAGCTGAATGTCCTGAATGCATTTCTAGCTTTTTGTCATATTTCTTTTTTGTGACGCACATCTGGCTGCTGGCTCCTTTCTCCTTTTCCTAGCACAGAAGCATCAGGAGTCTGAACTGCTGTGCAATAGGAGCATGCCACATCCCAAAGGTGGTCAGAAGCATCCTGAGACCCCCAGCTGTAGCAACTTCTGGTCAAGGCTGAAGTCAGTGGGAACTAGGGGAACTGGGGAAATAAAAGCATGAGCTGAGCCTGGTAGGATATGTGGGGTTCAAGAGAAGGTGCATTGTTTTCCCTCTCTGCCTTACAGTTGCAGACAGGAAAATACAACAAATTACAGCATCTCAGAATTATAAGACATGCTGCTCTCCTACTCAGTATGAAGAAGGTGTTCTTGTTAGAAAGGACGGCACAAGGTGTCCATTTCCTGACTTTGCTTGTGCCCTTTATGGAAGGTTCTGGAATTGAGGCATTGCTAGAGATGAGCAAGCTGGAAAATTCAAAGACCACTGTCACATTCTCCATTCTCTGGCTAAAGCTTGAATGACTGGTTTTGTGATTAATGGTGTTCTGACATATAAAAAACCTGCTATGCAAAGCAACTAGAACACTTCCACTCTTCACAAAGAGATCAACAATTAAGCTACAGTTTTTCTTCCCTAGGAAATGTTGCCACATTATCAGAATATTATTTAATCTAAGTATTAAGAAGGGAAGTGAAAATGGAGACAATAAGGACAAGCAGAATCCTTTTATTAGGCTGGAACTGAGACTTTGCAAGTCTGCTCCCTTTGTGCTGCGAGTTTGCCAACCAACAAAGCACCTGCAGAAGTTAAGATGGCTTTTGTGTAGCCATCACTTCGTGGCTATGCAAATCAGGGTGTGATTAAAATGTGAAGAGAGTCAAAGAACATGCTGTGACTCTAAGAATGCCTAATACATAACACATGAGCTGCCGTGACACTGGAGGAGGGTGAGGGCTCAGAAAGCTGAGGAGCAAATTCCCCTGTCAGCAAAACTCTAAACCAACCGTTTCCTTCCCAGAGAAAACCTGCAATGTCGTGGAGAGTAAAAGAACACTGGGAAGCCATTGGTTCATGCAGTGCCACCAATTTTGCAATGCTACTATGAAGTCTGTGAAATACCAATTTCAGTTTCACAGAATCACAGAGTCACAGAATGACCAGGTTGGAAGAGACCCACTGGATCGTCGAGTCCAACCATTCCCACCAATTGTTTCTGAATATCCTAGCTGCTGCAGAATGGAAGCATGATGAGGATCTCTGTGGTTCCCTAGCCTACCTCATCATAGAGAGAAGTGCAAAACAGCAATCTAGCACCTCAGCAATGCGAGTGCTACAAATGCAATGGCTTTCACCTTCTGACTTTTGAAGGTCCCATCCACGGTTCACATCTATACTATGAATGGCTGCATCGCAGGTTCAGGCAACAAAGCCTGCAGTGAAATTGCAGACTAAGCCTTGTGTTGAAAACACCTGAGTCAATTCCTGACATTATCACAGGAGTCTCACAATAGCCATCTACTCTCTTAGCAAACATTTATGTTTCTAAGGTGCAAAAAGTGGATTTACAAGAAATGACACAAATGCTACACAGCCAGCTCTGCCTTACCTG
The DNA here is from genome assembly GCA_033459285.1 of Clamator glandarius. NCBI lineage: Eukaryota > Metazoa > Chordata > Aves > Cuculiformes > Cuculidae > Clamator > Clamator glandarius. The sequence continues at coordinate 1,523,300 of JAUNZM010000115.1, read as the reverse complement.
CTCTTCTTTCCTTTTCCTGCTTATGTGCAAAAATCATATAATTTTTAAAAAAAAGTATTAGTTTTTTAAATTGTATAAATTCCATAGTCAGTCTGATCCTGGAAAGCATGAGCAACCATCACATTCCCATCCATTCCAAGCACTTCCAGGCAGTAAGAAAAAGGAGCTTTTACAGAGCACAGCAGTATGCAGCACTGAAGCACAATTTGAAACTCATTAATCACTCTGTTATCACATGAACATTTATAGAAAAAGACTCTGATCACACCATGCATTGGTCAGAGGAGACTGTTTCAGTTGGAGGGCTCCACTGCAATGCCCTTCTGTGCTGGGCACTAAGGACCTTCCCCGTTTATGTGTTCCCTGTTAATTAAGTTGCCCAGCTGGGTTTTCAGTTGCTAACACACTCCCAGGACTAGGGTCATGCTGAGAACCTGGGGTTTTCTTTTAAAATAAAGGCTCTTTGAAGTCTCACTGGTGTAGAGCAAAACTAGGGCAGCATTTCATGTGACATGAAGCAACATCTAACTGCTTCATATTGTACCAGGGCCATGTAAGGGCCAGGCTCCCCTCCTCAGTGTCACAGCTGAGCTACAGCAGGGATCTAAACAGTCACCTGGATGTCAGACAGACAAACCAGCAGCACTTACTGCCTTTGTATTTCACTATTTATTTCAGAGTAGCATAAGCGGTGCAGAAAAAGAGCAGGAAACTTCCTAAAACAGTCGAAAGGCCATGACATGTCAGGAAATATTCAGCCCAGTCAAAGGTACTTTGAGATTTTAAATCATGTTGGACTGCCAGCTGTGAAATCTGTTTGCAGCTCATCTACAGTAAACGCTCGGCCCTTGACAGGGCACTTGACAAGGAGAGCAGCAGCTCAAGAGATCAAGATGAAGAAATACCCTCTTGAAGCGGTGCTCTTACACAGTGGTACGATACAGTGATACAATTCATTGGTATTACTCAGTCAGAACAGCTAACATGCAATCCAGGACTGAGATAACTGGTATGACTGGTGGTTTTCAGTCATATTCCCTTTCACATTCCTTTCCTCTCCAGAGGAGTGATGTTGCTCATTGCACTTGTGTAACCGGGAGGAGGAGAGGAGATGCTGCCTCTCCATGAGCTATAATTCTCCCCAGAAGGAACACCTCGGGCTGAGGGGCAGAGCCCAACACCCGTGAGGTAATGATGGAAGAGTCTCAGGACAACATGAATCTGCCTGCAGCCCTGAAATCCTTTTGTCAAGCACTGTCTTACAAGTGATTACAGGTCTGCTGGACAACACAGATTAACTAATCCTTTTTACTAAAATTACAGGGAGTAAATCCTCTTTCACAGCTGCACGCGCTTTGACTGAGTTGAATCACACTGTTGGCAATGAGTCAAATCACCCTCTCCCAAGCAGCTACCTAGATATTGTTATAAACAAATTAGGTCTTACACAGCAAACTAATACATTTATTATTTAAAGCATTTTTTCTAATTCCATAAAGAATAAAATAGATCTTTGATTATTCATTAGTTCTTATAATCCTTACAAAGTCCCAGCTGAGAAGTGCAACTTTGACAGCCTTTACAAAACCATTTAAGGCAAATGCTAATTATATCACAAAATAGTAAATGGAAATGAGAATAAGACATCTTATCAGGGCTAGATAGTTGTTCAACGTGATACAATCTTGCTGTCCTGATTGTCTTGACAAAGAGAATGCGGCATCTGTTATGGTGCCTCACAGGAAATCCTTAAGAGACCAGAGAGGAAAACCAAACCAGGGCTGAACAGACAGAGCAGGAGAAGAAGAACTGTAAACTGGCCAAAGACACATGTCGGGGGGAGACGCTGGTGTCTTGTGCTGAAATGGAAATGCCTGAGCTAGACGAGGGGTTCTCAAGAGCTAGTCTCAGGATTGATTTTATTCAGCGTATTCATTGCAGACATTGGCGTAAGACATAAAGGATGAGCTGGAAACAGCTGTTTTTGAAACAAATAGGTAGAATGAAATATTGTAGAAGTAGCATGTGATAACCTTCGAGCCGGGGGTAACAGAAAGCAGATAGAATTTCAGACTGAAAAATAAGTAAAAGACCAGTAGCAAAAAGTGAATAAATGTGACTTCCCAAAAGGATGGCTAATGCCGCACACTGCAACATTTGTGGCCCACTTCACTTTTTCAGTACTAAAAACCAAACATGATTTAATTAGAAATTTTATGTATTTTCACCTCATATAAACCTTGTCCATACATGCGCCCTTAGCCCTGCCCCAGATGCTGTTGCTCTGGGTAATCTAAGGGTCCATTTGGATTTTCCAGGAAGTTCATTTGCTCGGCATGACTGACGAAAGGCATCTGGTAAATCTGCGAACTATGCGCACAATTCAGCTCAACTCTATCTTTTTGTCTTCAGTGCAAGGAGTTCACCTTACACACCGGCTACGAGGTGCTCGTACAGCGGCTGTTGGATGGGAGGAAGATGTGCAAAGATGTGGAGGATCTGCTCAAGCAGAGGTAAGAAAATCAGAGTGAAAAAAGTGTGAACAGCCTCTATTTTCTGTCCCCTTTGGCATCTGGAAAGGAACAGTAGGCTGTTTCTGAACTTGTTAGTGATACCAGTTTACGTGGTAAACGTGAGTGATTTGACCCCCAGCCTTTTGATGTGATTTGTAAAGGTAGATAACAAATAGAAGTTACAAAGATTTGAGAAGAGAAGGTTGAAAGAATGAAAAATCTCTGTTAAGAGGTCGTTGTCAGTCCAGAATCACGTGCCAGCACATACATCCACAAGTGGCACCACTGAGTTTCCACTTTTACAGGGAGCAAGTAACTTGCACATTTCTCTTTCTCTTAAACATGCTATTGCCACAGGCAACATTTCAGTTTCTTGCAACTACCAAACCCAGCCTATTTTTCAAATACAGACAAAGCTACAGAAGATGCTACCAAAAGCCTTTCTCAGACACCAGACAGCCCATATTGTTCACTAGCCTTGCCAGACTTCGAATAATAATGTTGTAGTTTATGTCCATCCTTTACATGCTTTGTGGGTGCCCCTCAGCAACAGCTACGGAAGGCTGATGCTTTTGTGGGTGAGAAATACACACTACACAGCTGCTCTGACTCCTCTGCCATTCATTTTTGTACCTCTTACTTAGAAAAAATATCTGCCGTTTGGTTTTGGTTTTAACTGGCTAGGTTTCAATGGTTTCCATGTGTAGCATGAGGCACATACGTGCTTCTGCACAACCCGTAAGACCACACAATACATATTATGTATTCAGCAGGTAAAAGTTCATCTCTTATCTCTCTAGAGTGGTTCTCAGAACCCTCTCCTTATGAACATTGCTTTGTCTTCCTCAGCCACAGCTCTGCTTTTTCTTCCCATGCTGGCCCCACTTATTCTGGGTTTACATTGGTTTTCTGAAGGCTACTTTTCAAGTACTTTTCAGACTTTCATAGGGGAGGGAGCTGTCAAACTGTAAGTTCATTACCTCACAGAGTGTGAACTGTCTCCCATCAAAATCCAAAGCTATTTGAAGTTTTCTTGACCACCAGTGGAAACATATTTTACCACCGCATGTCACACAGTCCGTAAGTCACATTTGCCTGTTTGTAGCTTAGCTTGAACTGTTTAAAATAACTCCTTTGTGACTCATAACAGATATCAGAATTACACTGCAGGCTTCAGGCAGACTCTACACTGCAGTGTGTATCTGGTGTCATCTACATTTGTGTTTCCTCAACAAGTTAGAGAAGTTTCTGTAAGTTGCAGGATAAAGGTCTTCCTGGTTTTTGGTGGAGGAACAAAGGACTTTCCACAAAGAAGAGAGAATACACATGCAGGTCTGAATGCTACAACAACAGAAGTTTCCATGACCTTTTGCACACCCCGAAAGCGTTCCAGTGAGCGTGCATACGTGTGTGCCTGTGTGTGCACGTGCCCGCCAGGGGAGGAAGCAGAGGAGCAAAGATAGTGGTCAGTGAGCTGCAGAAAGCGGTATAGCTTCCAGTTTATTTCTGAAAGATGAGTGTTTTATTGTCTTTGTGTCATTCATGGGAACGACCTAGGAGGAGATCAAAGCATAGGATGAGTCCTTGTTCCTAGAAGGTGCCATATGCAGAATTTCAACAAGGACTCCCGCAGCAACTGCCCTGAAACCAACTGCCCTTGCTACACCAACATTATCAGTTTGCCACACAGGTCAGTCACTTTGGCTCACAAATACCTCTTCCTGCCCAAGAGGAGGGCATAAAAGACTGAAGAGTAAGAAAAGCAGTTGTGTTCCAGAACAAAGCTCTGCATTTAAAACACAAAGCGTGTTCCAGCTCTCTATGGCTGCAGGGAAAACTAGAAGCTGTGTGCAAGAGTACCTGAAAGTGGGAAAGGCAGCACCTAGATGTGAAAAGCAATGTCTCCGACACAGAAATGGGTCTTGTTATTAAAATCAGAAGAAAAACAATCTATTCTTCTTCTGCAACATTCCGTGTCTCTAGATTTTATTTCCATTTTGAGAGCATTTCATTCACCTTACAGGAAAATGCAGCAATACCTTTGTGGCCTGGCACCATATTTTGCACCCCATTCTTCTAGAAGGAAGCCCAAAGCAGTGATGTATGACTGTGACCCACTAAAATGCAGCAATTTCTAGTGCAGGATGACAGCAGCTAACTAATTGCATGTGCAGCGTTAGACACATGGGAGCCAGGGACAGAGGCCAGGAGCAACCTCACTCCTAAGAAAAAAACAGTGGGGTTGCACCACAATTCCTTTATCCAACACAGAAAATGTTTCTCTAAGGTGCCAGGTCTCAGGCTCAAAGCTGTCTGAAATGCTTTGAAAAGCCTTTGGAGAAATGGACCCCAAACAAAATCCTTTGTTATATCCTAACACCAGCCTACCTCTTCATTATTTACTGTTGGCTATTTAATAGTTTTTAGCAACTGCTCAAAGGCTTTCTGAAAGCTCAGTTCCACCCTGGTCTTGCATCCAGAAGAAAGGAAATAACATATTTAGCACATATTCTTTTTTTTTTTTTTTAAAAAAAAGAGAATAGAAATGTCTTCCAGAGCTGGGGGAGGGGAAATTGGCAAAGAAACAGTTGTATTTCTTTGTTAACCATAGAAACAGAACTCCTTTCCTGAGTCACTAATTACAGTTCCCCATTGGGTGAGACATCACATCACATTGACCATTCCACAGAGCTGTCACAGTCTCACCTCACAACTAGCCATGCTTCTTCCCCCTCTGCCTCCACTGCAGCTGCTCCGGCAGCACCTCCTGTCTCTAATGGTCAGAATTTTCCTGCTATTCCCAGCTCCAATTTATTCAGAACTTCTCTATAGATGAAAATTTAAAGTGAAATCCTTTGGATCCTACTTTTCACTCTCCTTCCAGCCATCATGTTGATGGGTCAAGTCAGATTGATGGCTCAATCTTTCAGGTTTCTTTTGCAAAAGAAGCTTTTTGTTCTCCTGAGCATTCTCACTATATTGCTGTAACAACTCTTCTACTAATGGAATCCAACGTTTTGGGGACAGAACTCTACATAGCACTCCAGAATCTAATCAAAGCCATGGAGATGGGCATTCATTTCCTGGCATTTATTCTAGAAATAGCTCACCCGGAATGTTTTAGAAGTACTTGACAACACTAGAACTGAGTGGAGAGAGAAATCAAAGAAATTATATTTCTCACGTTTAATACCTCGGGTACAATAACAAGGTTTGTGTAAATGTGATATTGGTACCACTAAGGCAAATTGAACAAGTTTTTCTTTTAACAGAGCACAAGCAGAAGAGAGATATGGGAAAGAGCTGATCCAAATTGCCCGAAGAGCAGGAGGACAAACAGAAATCAAGTAAGGAATTCTTTCATTATTCATGCAAATGAATATGCACTAAATGAATAGTACAATATCAAACAGCTGTGTTTTGCCTATGAAAAGGGTCCTAAGCTGCCCACTCCAGTGCATTCTGTAGTAACGAACAACGTACAGGAAAAATGGGGAAACACTATGCTCCTTCAAAGCAAGATTCACAAAATCTCTATTTGGGAACTGCCAGCAGGTCTTTACTGAAAACAGTTTTAATTTCAGGATTGCTAACAGTGTTTAATATTTACTTCCAAAACTAAATTGAGCGATGGGGAAAAAAAGGAGAAGGAAGAGGCTGGGAAATGTTTAGGATGGTGGCTTGGCAATTCTGGGAAGCTGGGCGAGCACTAAGAGATTGTGACAGAACAAACACAAAATGCCAAGAGACCAAAACTTCTGCAGCAGGAAAAAGGCTTAGCTTAGGAATACAAACTTTACACCTCTTTGAAGGGACTTCATTTGAGACAAATCAATGGAAGTGTATGATGTGTATTTTTCTCTGTCTTCTCTACTGCTCTCTTAGATTACAGATAAATTGTGTTGGGAGGGAAGATATATGCCAGCACAAAATTTAACTTAATAAATGCTGCTGATAAATGGCTGCTATTATTGATGGTAGCAGCAATAATGAGACATTTAGTCATTATTGTAACAAGTAATAATACAGTAATGAGGTGGCAGAGGATGAAGATTTGGGGTCACAGAAGACAAATCTGAAAGAGAAGACCTCAATCTAAACACGAAACAGCTGTATTGATCCCTGGAGCCTGCTACCCTCATCCATCCCATATCTCATATAATTGCAGTCTCCTTTTTATGTCAATTTATCATTCTCGGTGTGAGTGTGGTTTCCTGTTCATATTTTATTGGAAACCCTGACCTCAAACCCTTGCAATACCATGGCATGCAAGTGCCAGGCAGTCACCAGCGGCAAGGGCTGTTGATTCAGGGGTGGCACATCCAGGCTGACAGGGAAACTGTTGCATTAAGCTGAATGCCTGATAGCGTGGAGAGCACCAAGGCTCACGCTGAAGAATGTGCAAGTCTGTTCGACCCTGCTGCTCCATCTCTCCCAGCGAAAGGCAGTAAGGTACGGCAAGGTTCCTAGCAAAGGCTGCTGGAGATGCCTGCTGCCTGCCTGGTGTCTCAATTCACAGACCTAATCAAAGAAAAGGAAGAAGAAAAATGAACTTGAAATTAAAATAGCTAATTAAGGATGGATGGCTTCTTCCCAAACCAAAGGCTGAGATCAGCATTCCAGGATTAACAAAAGGTGTCACCTAAACTTCGTTACTGCCGACACAGGGCAGGCAGAGCAAACGTGTTCAGAAACAGCCAGCTTTGGCTGCCCTTCTGTGACTTTGTGGATAATCCACAGGCCTGACTTTTCCTAAGAGATTATAAGAGCTTGATTTAGACGCAGAGTTGGGATGTGGATCCAGGTTCCCCTGAAGTCGGGGGAAGTTTGGACTCTGGCCTGGCTCCACTTTGATTCAGCGATTTTATAGCTTGGCATAGAGAGAAGGCTGAATGTACTAACAACACAGGCTGCAGAGCTGATTTCCTGTGTTTCCATAAACTCATGCCTGGTCTTGGTAGTGACCAGCTTTGCACTGGCATTTTTATCAGAGCTCATGTCTCACTGGCTATTCTGAAGCAGAGAGAGGACACTCTGCTGTCTGTCATTCGACATCCTCTGGCTGTTTAAGAAGTTACACAGGCATTTGTCCAGAGTAAACACTTGGAAATCAAAGGAAACTAGAGTCTGTTTAGGGCTGGATGACGCATGAAAATATAAGATTTGGTTTTAATGTCTTAAAATTCTTGACATGCAGCTTTGGGTAGCAGTATTTCTCAAATAACATGTAACAAAGGCACTGTGCAAGTATTTGTCCCTAAAACTTTCATTTCACAGTCACCAGGAAAAAGGAAGCCTCCAGGCTTTTTTGCAGGATGTTTTACAGAACCTGCCATGCTGTGCTATGCATTGCAGAGGAGCAGGAATTACTAATTTTAGATCACACACTCATTTTCTGGCTAATGCAAAATTACCATCTTCTAGTTTTACTTTCAGTCATCTTTTAAATCTCTTGGCTATTAAAGCTTTCTGTCACTTCTCCTGGGAAATTATTTCACACCCTAGTAGTTCTCAATATCAGGGAGGTACCTGATAACCTATCAAAAAGTCGATATAAAGAACCTAAAAAATCCATCTGCAAAGACCACCCAAAAAATTCAAGTGTCAGAAAGTACTCAGAAGACCTCAAGAGAAAGAACTGCAAGGCTGATTAATCCTCTGTAGCACAACTTCCAAAACAAACGAATTGCCTGCAAAGCCCTCCCATAACCCCACCAGGTCAAAGCAACGCTTTGGAACTGCTATGGAAAGCAAAGCAGGAGAGAAGCAGCACAAAGCTGGCATGAGCAGCAGTCCCCATGCATGGATCTATTGGCAAAGAGTCTGTGGCAAAGCCACACAGCAGCAAATGCCAAATGTGCAAGACTGGAGAGAGCGGCGCTGCCACCTGTTATGGGTAGCCCAGCAGATCCTCATGTGCTTAGGTCCTCTCAGTATCATAGAATCATAGAATCATAGAATAACCAGGTTGGAAAAGACCCACCGGATCATTGAGTCCAACCATTCCCATCAAACACTAACCCATGCCCCTCAGCACCTTGTCCACCCGACCCTTAAACCCCTCCAGGGAAGGTGACTCAACCCCCTCCCTGGGCAGCCTCTGACAGTGCCCAGTGACCCTTTCTGTGAAAAATTTTTTCCTAACGTCCAGCCTAAATCTCCCCTGGTGGAGCTTGTGGCCATTCCCTCTTGTCCTGTCCCCTGTCACTTGGGAGAAGAGGCCAGCTCCCTCCTCTCCACAACCTCCTTTCAGGTAGTTGTAGAGAGCAATGAGGTCTCCTCTCAGCCTCCTCTTCTCCAGGCTAAACACCCCCAGCTCTCTCAGCCGCTCCTCATCAGGCCTGTTCTTCAGCCCCTTCACCAGCTTCGTTGCTCTTCTCTGGGCTCGCTCCAGAGGCTCAACATCCTTCGTGTGGTGAGGGGCCCAGAACTGAACACAGTATTCAAGGAGCGGTCTGACCAGTGTCGATTACAGAGGGAGAATAACCTCCCTGGACCTGCTGGTCACGCCGTTTCTGATACAAACCAAGATGCCATTGGCCTTCATGGCCACCTGGGCACTCTGCCCAGTGGCAGAAATGCAGTCCCTGGAAGCTGCCTGCCTCTTGTGATCTCAAAAGGTTAAAAATGCAGAGAAAAATAACCTTCTCTCTCTCCTCCTTGTGCTTGGAGACACAGGGATCCGGGCAATGGATAAACTAGGCAGCAGTGGGAGGTACCGCCTGGTCATCACTTCAGCATGGTCAGGACTGGCATGGAACAAGGGGAAGAGAATAAGTGCTATGAGTAAATACAAGCAATGGGGAAAAGCCTGGAGAAGTCTCTGGCATACTGCACCAGGCAGTGGCCAGCACTGTAGAAGAGTTCTCTCCCAAGCCTCCCCTGTATTTTGAAAGCTTTTAGTTCTTGTTCGGAATCAAACTATAGAAAAATGTCAACTTTTTTTCCAAATTCTTCCCTTCTCCCCCAAACTTCTGCTTCAGCTGGAGCAAACTGGTGAACTCAAATACATGTAAAAGTAGATTCAAATGCCCATTTTTATCTACTTAAAGACAGAGTTGAAGAAATATGCTGCTGACTCCAAAGAAAGGTAGCATGGGAGGCTGGCTGAAACGTAACAGCAGATCTGGGACCACTCTCCACAGCTTTGAGAAACAGCAAAGTGACAGCAGCCATCAGATTTCCATCTTGTATGCTGTCCAGTGCTCCCTCAGCATCCTTACTGATGCCTCTTACGGAGAGCTGGCCCCTCGGGGCCCCGCACTGCTCAGTACAAGCCAGCGCTGGACTAGGACACTTCACTCCCGAGTATCAGCAGTGCTGTAGCATCCTGGCCTGGGGAAGGGGACAGTGTTGTGTCTCTGCCAGCAAACTCCTTCACACCAGAATTGTGAGGAATCACTTTGACTTCAGAGCTAGTAAGGGGCAAGTTTCTAGCACTTGGCTTCAGCGAGATCCTCACTGTTCTTTTCAAACCGGTATTGGAAATGCTCATGGTGAGCCTACAGCTGCAGAAACAAAACTAAAAGCAGAGAGGCAGACACACCGCAGCGAGGCAGACATGCTGAAATCACTTCTTATTTTATCCTTTATTTTTTTAAAAAAGCAAAGACAGAATTTTTAAAAGAAGCCAGTGCTGGTTACCATGGACGTAGCAAACAAACGCGCCAGCTTCCAGCTCAAGAAATAAAAGTTCCCTATAAGTGCTGCCGAACAGCCAAAGGACAGAATCATTCAATAGTTCAGACTGATCCAAACAAATTTAGGCATTCTGGCTGCTTGTCCTTGCCTCGAGTACTGCAGCAGGTAGAAACTGCTTCCTATAGCAAAAGGTCACACAGGCTCAGACCAAAATCCCTTCAGCCTAATATCCTGTCCTCAACACTAGATCCCAAGCGAAGAGGAGAAGAACAGGGCAAGCGTATGAGGATATTTCTTCTAAATAATCTTCTAGCCTTGGCAACTGGTAGTTCAGGGCTGCCACACCAGCAGCAGCTTTGCATGTAATAGACCCTAGGGGAGTTTTCCTGTGTCTTTTTCTTATTTGAAACCCAGAAACATTTCAGCGCCCATCGAGTCTGAAGGAAAAGCAATGCACTTTCCTGTCAGGTGCAGAAGTGCTGTGTTCTTTGTTGATTTTTAGCCCAACTCACCACACTTCCCGTTTTGGATCAGACACAAACACAGACCAATCAGCTACAGTGGGGTTCCGCAACACGTATCTGTACTGGTGAGCTGCAGTCCCACTGCCTGCACTGCTTCCTTCATACATATCCAGGTCCATAATAACACCAAAGCTATGGAAAAGGTTGGATGCTTCTTTCAAGCTAATCTGCTGGATGTGGCAGCACAGTCATGGATGCAGGCTACGCTTGGGAATACAGGTAGCTGGGGAGTCTTAGTGGAAGCACTGGGAGGACAACAGAGATCATGAGAGAATATCAACTCTAAATGCACTCTTGAGGACCTAGGAGAGGGCAAGGATCACAGCAGTCAGGATAGAAGGATGGATGCTGCATGAAAATGAAGCTCTGGAGTCAGAGCTAAAGTGAATTTTAAAAATGTCTTCACAACTACCTTATACTAATTTTAAAGCCTCGTTATCTCACTTTCTTAATAACAAAAAATCCCATCTGACTCACAATTTCATAGTCTCTAATCATAAAAGAAATTATGAAAAAGATGATTGCAAAGCTACAGCTGCATATTAGCTACAAAAGCCAGGTTACACCAATATCCAGGGGGGAAAGTGAACCCAGTGTTCTGAAGTTTAAATTGCTGTGTGCTTTTGTACTCTCTGTATTCTGTGTTGCATACACGGCAGAGGATGCAGAGAACCTGGGGATCCTCAGCTGAGTTACAACCTGAGATCAAGCTTGCACGTGTTTGCTGATGGTGTGCAGAGTAATGATGCCTCACACTCTACAGATGATTGCTAGCAGAGCTCCTGCTTTTAAGGGGAAACACCCTTCAGGTACCAAGGTGACTGGAAATCTCTGTGCAGCAGCTTTGGGCAACTCTTCAGCAGAACATGAAACCAGAATATACTACAGAGCCCATTTTCAGACATGTCCTCGGCTTCAGTTGGAATAGAGCCTCTGGGAACTCTGTTCTTTCATTAAACAACTGATGTAAACACACAGTAGCTGGTTCAATTCTGCCTATTCTGACAAGAGCGATTTTTGTCATTTGTTCTGCTTGTCTCTCCTCATGTATATGATTTCCTACATTTTTCCCTCCCTCTTTTCCACCACCATCTCCTTCAGACCTCAGGAAAGGGTAGCTCCTTCAAGACCGTGTCTGCTCTGCCCTTCTCTGCGATGCCTGAAATAGAATATTTCTGTGAGTGTGAGGTGAGGGCATCTGTAACGAAATGCCAATTCCTCCTTCCTATGTATAAATATAGTGCCTCTGTCACATAATATACAGAATCCTCTCTGTTATTCACACAACGCAGGCATTTTTGAACTGATGCTAAAAGTCATTTTGGAAGGTCACATCCTTCCATGGTTAGTTATTCTCCACTCAGACATTCTGAACCCTCACAGACTGTATACAATTGTACTTTGAACTTTCAGGACTGTTAAAATGGACTGAAGAACAAACCCTCAAAGACCTAAGCCTTTGCTCAGTTCTTGTTAAATCCAATCTAGGTAAGCTCTCTGATGATGAGGATAGGCATTTTTGAGCAGTGCTGCTTTCTTTCTAAGAGACATGAGGAAATTTGTCCTATGTTAAAGGTACAAAAGTTGTTTTATTTGTTTTCTCCTGTGATTTGAACAGCATAGATCATTCTGGAGTCACAAATGATTCAATATGGAGTCTATGCACACAGAGTTAGAGGGAAGAGAAGGTACATAGAGATACTATACTGTTTGCTCCCCTGGCCCCCAAAAAATCTGGAGTCGTGTGTCCATGCTACTCACAGCCAGCCCTAGCAGTGATGACACAGTCCCCTTACTATTCAGTCTAGGGCTGCTTCTGCTTCAGACACATATCTGAAAGTACTCAAGCACCAGGAGCAAAAGACGTATGCAGATACACCATAGCACAAGAGGAATCCTCTGCCTTTGTTGCTGCTTGCATGAAAGATGTGCTACACCCAGCCTGACATAAGTTTATCCTGCTGCACAGGGCACCCTCCTGTGATAGCCAAGATGACAGCTCATGCTGTCACTAATTTACAGACAGAGATCAGGACTACCACAGTCCAAGAAAAGGTGTTTCTTGTGCTTTTTCTCTGCCACAAGTGGCTTAGACATCACTCCCCCGCTGGGACCAGCACTGAAGTCCTCTCAGTTGCACTGAGTGACTTTCTGCTTCTAGCTCTGCAAACAAGAAGAAAACACGCTGGCAAAATTAGTTCTCCTATGCTTTCACCACATCCTCACTAAGCAATGCTAGACATTATTCTCACATGAAATGCTCTGCTATGTGCCTGGCCTAACGCTTTGTAGTGACTCAGGCACCTCCCTGTTAAAAAAGCACATTTCCTACCCCTTCCTTTCTCTTTTTGCAACGCAGACAAATGTCCCAGGTGTTAAGTATTTGAGACCAGATGCTTCTGAACTTTTTTGCCTACCCCTGGTACCACCACTGGGCTTCACAGAAAGAAGTGTTGGTAAAACTAGCCTGGGTCTTCCCTCTGTGGCAGGAGGAAAGACATATACTAATCATGGCTTCGGAGGAGACTGGCACTAACTTGGTTTCATAACCACTCTGAGTATCCATCCCTGGAGGTGTTTAAAAGATGGGCAGATTAAGTGCTTAGGGATATGATTTAGTAGTGGACAGGTACAGTTGGGCTTGATGATCTGAAAGGTCGTTTCCAACCTAGTGATTCTGTGATCACCATGTTGTCATGATCTAAGTTACTGGAGGCGGAGGGTGAATCGGACCTGCTGGAAAGTGGTCTGTAGAGTTCATCCGGTTGAATTCCAGAAAGAATCAGTAAGAACAAGACATTGCTAATCATATTGCTGTAAAAATGGTAACATACCACAAAGAAAGGTGGGGTTACTTCACATTTCTGTTCACCAAGCAAAGGTAGAAAAGAAAGAAAATGTAAAAAGAGCTGTGGTTTTCCGGTTAGAAGAGCCTGTTTTACCTTCCTGTGTACAAGATATAAAGGGACTCTCTGAATTACTCAGTTAAACCAGTCTCTAAGGGCAAAGTATTGGAAAAAAAAAGCCAACAATTAAAAAAAATGACCAAACCATCAAGCCTACAGTTGCAAAAAACCCCCCCAAAACAACAAAACCAACAAAAAAAAGCCCAAAGCAAAAAACCAAAAGCCAAACCAAACCCAACACCCCAAAAAAAGAGTGTGCAACAGCATATGCAGTGAGCATACCTGTGACCTAAGCACTGCCACTGATAGAGCTCTGCAATTACATCTCCGGTGCTATAAAATTCAGCTTTTGCTGACTATGAAGCAGAAGGTGCCAGAGCCCTACCTACAGTACATTTGCTCATGGTCCTCATGTCACGCAGGACTGCCCAGTGCAGGCTGCTCTAGAGCAATAGCTCAGTTCTCTAGCAAAAACAGGGTCTAAAACCAAAGGGAAAACAAATGCAGAGACCAGCTAAAACAAGTTTGCTTTGAAGTGCTGTCATCCCACGCTGCTCCAATGCACAGAGGGTGAGTTAAGTGGAGTTAGGATGAGATGCATTGGTTCCCCACTGCTCCTCATACCTGCACTGCAATGGGGGGTGAATGCCAAACAAGGTACCTCTGCTCCATTACAGGAGGCATTTTCTGCCTTGACAGCAGAAGACAGGTTCTGCTGTGAGAAAAATCAAGCCAAGCTCTCAAACGATGCATCCTTATTAATGTGTATCCAGTTGGGGGAGAGCCACAGGGACTAGAGTTAGTGCCCCAGAGAGACAGGGATGCTTTTCCATCCTTGGTGTACTGGGCAAACACAGGTAAGTTCAGCTTAGAAAGTCTTTTGCAAACTACAGAGCAAGAACACTAAACACCAGGTAAGCTTTATCACAATGAGCTTCTCTCCTCGCTTCTTCTGTTCCTCTAAAAGCTCTGCTATTCTTCTTCTCCTCTCCACTTGAAAAAACAAACACTAAAAGGTGCTTATTTCACAAGAGCAGCTCAATTCTGCTGCACTCGAGCAGCAGGAGAAACCAGCGACCGGCAGGAATATTGTAGCCACTAGATGGCAAAACCCACCAGGAGTTGATGCCGAGTGGTTGCACAACAAACCTGGTCCCGGTTATTCCGGATTCAAAGGCAATCCTCTTTCCTCCAGAAATTCATTCTAACAAGTCTTTAAGTATCCAAGAGGGAATCGTTTAACATACACGCTCACTATATTTGTGTCCAACCCTGCTCTTGGTGACCATCTGCAGGAGGCTCTGAAGGGAAGGCTGGAGCTCTGTCTTTAGCTGGAGCAGTGCCACAGCCTTCCAGAAGTTACATGGAAATGTCAGAAGTGAGTAATTAAACAAAAACTAAAAAGAAAAGAAGCAAATTGCAAATGTTCAGTTTTGCTTGAATTGTTTTCAGCCCTGGGTTTTCCAATTTGAACAAACAAAAAGCCACACAATGCTAAACAGCATAGTGCACTGAGAGGAGAAAACACTCTTGAAGTGTCCATGAGTGTGAGACATCCTCACTTTGGATGCTGCAGAACAAACTCTTATCAATCATGTTGAGAAGAGGAGGCTCTGGGGAGACCTTAGAGCAGCTTTGCAGTACTGAAAGGGACTCCAGGAAAGCTACAGAGGGGCTCTTGATCAGGGAGCACAGTGATAGGATGAGGAGGAGTGGTTTTAAGCTTGAGGGGGAGACTGAGATGGGATCTTTGGAAGAAATAGTTTCCAGTGAGGGTGGAGAGGCGCTGGCCCAGGTTGCCCAGACCAGTGGTGGCTGCCCCATCCCTGGAGGTGTTTAAGGCCAGGTTGGATGGGGCTTTGAGCAACCTGATCCAATGGGAGGTGTCTCCCTGCCCATGGCAGAGGCTTGGAACTGGATGAGCTTTGAGGTCCCTTCCCACCCAAACCACTTTGTGATCCTATGATTCTACTAGGAAGTCAAACTCACAGGTGACAGGTGCTGTACATTTGAAACAGCACAGACCAAAATAAGACTCTTACATCTGCTACAGCAGTTGCTTCCACTAAACCCTCCAAAGCAGGGACAGGAAACATTTCACAGCTCTCATCAGAGCACGTAGCAGCAACGAGAAGCTGATCTACAGCACTGCTGCTGCAGCCTGGGCACCCCCGCAGCCCATGTCACAAAGAAACACCCGATGGATCCACGGTCAGAACTCGGCTTCTTTATTCTCTCCCATACATAACTTGGCTCACTGACATCTTTGCTACTCCTGTAAGCCCCATGGAATGAGGGATCTGATTCACTGAGTTTAGAAGATTACCAAAATAATGAAGGAAATGGCTGTTGTCTCTTCCAGCCTCCTTACGGATCTTGCCCCAGGTAGCAGTCAGGGAATTGGCTGAACAAATCTGTCAGAGGGAGCAAAAGGCTAGAGCTTCCCAAAATGGCCATCACACACCATGCAGGGATCAAATGAGTCCCTCCAGCTCGCAGCCAGATGCATCATTACACCAGAACATTCCGCCCCTTACAAAGAGCCTGCAAAAATGAGAAAAGCCTCCTGTGTGGCTTAGGATCATGAACTGCTCAGATGCCTCAAAACTGAAAAAGCAGCAAAGTGCTTTTGCCCTTGAGATGTACTGAGAAAGCACTATTTTTCAGTATCCACTACAGCAATTTGTCAGTCTTTGCATAACCTGAATGATGGGCACCAAAGGAAAAAGTCTCAGATCAACTCAGCATGAAAACAGTATGTTCAGTTTGCAAGGGTCCCTTGTTTTTTAAATTCCAGCATTTGGCTATTTCAGGCATGATGTTCTTAGCACATTCCCGACCTCTTATTGGAAAATCCACACTTAAAAAAGAAGAAAGTTTTATTTCTTCTCTATATGCAATTTTTTCAAAATAATCCATTAGCGCTTTTAGGTGAGAAAAAGCTCTCTGCTGCTGCCATTCAACTTGGCTTTTAATTTCAAGCTTTTAATTAACTTTGCCAGAAAGTACACTGTGTGTTTCCTTGGTGTTGTGAAAATTTAGTTTCCATGAAAATTTCACACCAGACCCATTCTTTGTAAAATGAACCTTCAAAATGTTTAAGTTCTATTATGACAATACAGAACAATATTAAATCTAGCATTCCCTGACTTATCTCAGAAGATTCAGTGCAACAAATCTAGCTGAAAGCATGAAACAGTTAGCTCAACTCTCATCTTTTCTGGCAGAAAGCCTTCTCTTTATCTTCCTGCAAATTCAGATTTGGAAGTGGATTGCAAGGCAATTATTGCTGAAGATAGGCCCAGCCTTCCCCCTCACCTGGGCATTTCTCTTATCCCTGGCAAGGCAGCCTTACTACTGGTAGAGCAAGCTTTGAGCAGGAAACAGGTGTCCAGCCTGAATTAACACAGGGCAATTAGGATCATAGAATCATAGAATCATAGAATAACCAGGTTGGAAGAGACCCATCGGATCATTGAGTCCAACCATTCCTATCAAACACTAAACCATGTCCCTCAGCACCTCCTCCACCCGTCCCTTAAACTCCTCCAGGGAAGGTGACTCAACCTCCTCCCTAGGCAGCCTCTGCCAGTGCTCAATGACCCTTTTTGTGAAATTTTTTTTCCTAATGTCCAGCCTAAACCTCCCCTGGCGGAGCTTGAGGCCATTTCCTCTTGTCCTGTCCCCTGTCACTTGGGAGAAGAGCCCAGCACTCTCCTCTCTATAACCTCCTGAAATGGCCCAAGCGATCCAGGATTTCCCTGCCCTTTTTCAGTCACACATGGCTGGGAAGTGGTGCGTGTTCTCGCCTGGGCTCTCCTAGTAGCCAGGCTCCAGCCAGGGAGGTGTTATGGTCTTTGTTAACAGGCTTTTCCCCTGGGCACTTGCCTGGGGTAGACCAGGGATCCCTGAAGATCCCAGAACTGCTTCCCTTAAGGGAACAGCATGCTCTGGGTCTTGAAGAGGTGATTGCTAAATCTGAAAAAACTCCAAACCACACCACAACCCTGGCTCCTGCATATACAAATGACCTGGCCAGCCTGCAGACTGGGAGCTGGAAGAAGTTACTAATTTGAAAATGCCTTTCATAGACTCCGCTCCCTCATCTCCCATCACCTCTATGCTGGTGTATCTGCTGTTTTCCTAAAATAGACTCTGGCTTGCCAAAACCAGGGCAGCAGGCGATTTATCGTTACCGTTTCACGTCCTTCTACAGCTCTGCCTTGTAGGACCACTTTGATGTGTAGCTCCATGTGGATGACCAGTAGAACATCCCTTTTAGCTCATCTCCATGCTGTACTTCACAGCCCAGCACTGAGGCCTGATTTCACAGCCTGATTTATTCACACCGTGCTTTTGGGCTAACAAATCCTCTTGGCAACATCAGGGTTTAGAAGCTTCTGCAGCTCTTAGAAATGCTAAACTTTGTGGCAACACAGGCCTTGTGAGGAATGGCTGAGAGAGCTGGGGGTGTTCAGCCTGAGAAGAGGAGGCTGAGGGGAGATCTCATTGCTCTCTACAAATACCTGAAAGGAGGTTGTGGAGAGGAGGGAGCTGGGCTCTTCTTCCTAGTGACAGGGGACAGGACGAGAGGGAATGGCCTCATGCTCCTCCAAGGGAGGTTTAGGCTGGACATTAGGAAAATATTTTTTCACGGAAAGGCTCATTGGGCACTGGCAGAGGCTGCCCAGGGAGGTGGTTGAGTCCCCTTCCCTGGAGGGGTTTAAGGGATGGGTGGATGAGGCGCTGAGGGACATGGTTTAGTGATTGATGGGAATGGTTGAACTCAATGATCCGGTGGGTCTCCTCCAACCTGGTTATTCTATGATTCTATGATCATTTGTGAGTCTGTTGAAGCAGAACAAGCTGCGCCACACGGGGGTGCTCGGAAAGCACAGTCTGGAGGATGCTGCACAGCAGAGCTGCTCTAGCTTCAAGGGTGATTGAGGAAGAAAAAAAAATGCTGGTGCTGCATTCAACAGAGAGTGTGGAGCTGCTTTTGCTCTGCCCTTCAGACCAGTGCTCCAAACCCAGCTCCGCTTGAGGTTCTGCTTCACTCAGGTGACTCGTGTCCATGGGCAAGGTGCAAGAACAGGGAAACGGCTGTTAACATTCACAGTCACAAATACAGGGGGATAAAAAAGAGGGTGCACATAAGGAGTAGTACAATTCCTTGCTTCATGGAGCATTTCATTGCATTTCCTGATGGTAACAGATTGACGCTATCATGCTTGTTAGCATGGTCAACTTTTATTACAAGACAATTAAAGAGTTTTACGTGGATCCAAGATTCCGAGGCAGTTTTTTCTCTAGCTTCACGGCCTGTCCTTAGAAGCCTGTACTAATAAAGTGCATTTGTTTCTGCTCCACAGCACACTAAAGGCAGCATTTGAGAGGCTCAAGCAACGTAAGTATTTACATCTTCCTTTCTGACCTGACAGTGTGCTCATTATCCCTAGGGTTTTCATCCTCTTCCTCCCTCTATTTCTAACTTTTCTGTCCCAGTTCATAGTGTGGAGAGTGCAGGGAAAGGCCATGCAGTGGGAGCCCTCCAAGGCTGGGCAAACCGTCTGCTCTCCGGTGGCAAAGAAAACGGCTCATTCCTGAAGTTAGTTTTATCTGGATCAAGTCATGTCATATCAGCTCTGTTCACTCCTTGTCAAGCCACTGACATCAAAGCAGTGTGCTTGCTAACCGTGCCCAAGGTCCAGCACAAACCTCCCCCCCACAGAGAACGCAGCACCAGCACAGCCCTCAGGACAGCATACCTCGCTGCTGGTACTGCTGTTTAGATCAAAACGCTCTTCTGAAAAGCAGCTGGTGAATTAAGGGGTTTTTAGAGCCTGAGTAGGGGAGGCGAACATTTCTGGAAAATGTGGGGTTCCATTTCAAAGGCACTAAAGCTGACAGATGCTGAGAAGTTATCAGCCACTCCAAACAGCAGCAGCCAGGTGCTCTGAAATTCAACCCATCTTTGCTGACCTTTGGAAATTCTCAGCTTGCAACCTCGTCTCATGACATTTGTGCAAGGCTGGATGCAACTGGCAAGCAGCTCCCAAGAGCAATGACCATCCAGCAGCGCAGCAGACAGAAAGCAGCCCCAGGTGGTGCTGGCAGGGGTCAGAGCACCCCAACATCTGACCTGCAGCCCCAGCAGGAAGAGTGGTGGCTTGGGTAAATGGAGCTACGAAGCAACACAGCCGGCTGTGCACCTGCCGATGGTGCTTTGAATGGGTGCTCCAGTTCTGGAGCAAGGAGTCTTTCCCCTGCATTTTGCAGGTACTGAGAGGACCTGCAATAAGCCCTGTTCAGGTTGTGTGACCCCCATGGCCATATTAGTGCATGCAGAAACACATGGAGGCCTTTTTTTAAGGCTGCCCCATTCATGCCTAGTCATATAGCAGCCACATCCCAGAAACAGCACCTAAAACCTGTGACTTTATGTTTAAAGACCTTTCTACTGACTGTATGTGAATTCTGATTTCCTTTAGAAATCGAAAGTGTTGGGAACTCTCACATCCAGCTGGCAGTAATGCTGAAGGATGAACTGAAAGGAATCGAGGAGTTCCGAGAAAGACAGAAGGAACAGAGAAAAAAGGTGAGGAACTAGAGTAATGTTGAAACAGATGGGGTTCAATGGTCTGTGCCAATGTCCTGTCTCCAGCCAGAGGCCTTGAATGCTGCAAAAGATGATGAACCAATGCCAGTTTGGCCTGTGCACTCCATATACCAGGCTGGGGAAAAAAATCTTTCTGATCCCAGCTGGAAATGAAGCAGCACTCTGAACTCAGGGGACAAGGGCTTTCCTCATTTCTATTCTCTCTGGTGTTAACTGTAGATACTATTATGGCTCCTGTAAGAACTTAATCCTTCCTTTTCTCTTTTTTATACCCTTGCTAATTGGGTTTCTTTGGTATAATTCTACATGCTCTCCAGCCTGCACTAAAATAAAGAGGGGAACACAAACATTTAAAAACATAAAAGCAAATTAATATCATGCTGAACGCAACACCAAGATATGCTGCATTATGAATACATGGAAGAGTAACTAGTTGTTGTTGTATAATGGAAAACTGAGTATATTCATGGCTATTTCACCCCCTATGATCTTATCAAGCTCCAAGTTCCTTTAAAAAATAGCTCTCGGTAGAGACAACAGTGGCCACTCTTACAGCATCTCTGCTTCCATGGGGTGGAAGACAAAGACAGGACAGTCACTTAACACTGAAAGCACTGATTGATAGAGGAGTAAAATAAAATAACCAATTCTTCGCTCATTTTAAACAAATCAAAATGCATATGACCAGTATCCAATGCCACAAAAACTTTGTGTCTACAACTCTGACACACAGGAACTTGGAACAGCAGAGAACTCTGAATACAAGAGTGGGTAAACCCGGTGCTGCTCCTGAGATTTGAGGTCCACATTGATCCGATGAAGCAAATAGGGCAGAAAGACAGAGAGTGTGCACCTTGTTCATCACCATTTGTATCCTGCCCCCGCCTTCCAGCCCCTACTTTGCCACTAGGGTTTGCAAAGAGAGAGGCTCTCTCCTGTTGAAAACAATAAGCCTATTACAAGTGGAAACAATTAAAGGGGCCTGGAAAAAAGGGGAAATCTGCTTTAGAGTCTAAGGCAAGATTCTTTTCTCGGCCCAGCATGCGGCTATGAGGAAGTCAGCATTAGGCATGCTAATAGAGTCAGCATTTTTGGTAACTTCCCAAAACGCTGTGCTCTGTGTTTGGCTGTACTGCCCTCAGGACTCTTATCTAGTCTGGTGCAAAGCAAGCCTCTGGGTAGCCCTGGAGAGAGCTTGTTTGAGCAGAATAGAAGGATTAAAGGGCCAAAATTCCCACTGAAGAAACCCATGCCCTGCCAAGTAGGAACATATCTCACTGTCACAGAAGGCTGAGCATATCACAACTAAAGCCATAAAAGAGAATTCAGCACTGTCCTTTCAATGCTGACCAGATGAAGATATGGAAATCAAATTGCATCGAGCATAAATTTGCCAGAAGCAATGGAATATAAATTACACAGGAAGTGTTTGTGTTTGAAATGGAGAACTACCCTTGCTCACATGGGCAAGACAGTAGTTTGGTCTGCAAGCGTGTGGGATCAATCTCTTGAACAAGCAAAGAACCCTGCTGGCAGAGCTGATGGGCACTGGGGACTGGGTGTTACACTGTTTAACTGCCCTATGGGGGAAAAAAAGGCAGGGAAGAAGAAAAAGATGATCTACAGCCTCTCTGCTAATAATGCAGCTGGCATTAATAATCCATGCAGTTATCATGGATTATTTTTTACCTGGCACTTCGATGCTCTGTGTTACTTGGAAACCTGGCATATAGGAAAGCAGAGTGAAGTCATTTCCCCCACAGCGTACGGCTCGTAGAAACGCTCGTAAAAAGGATCTGACAAGGGCTTTCCTAATCCAGAAAAACCATCTTACTTCTTTGTGTTTCTTACAGTATGAATCTGCCATGGAGCGCATGCAAAAGAGCAAGTTGTCCCACTACAAGAAAACAATGGAGGTAAGTGAGGAAGCATTGTGCAGGTGTCTTGATGTAAACTGGCTCCAGTTTGAGACAGAGCAAAACCTGTTTTTAACGTATCTATATTTTTAAAAAAAGTCAAGAACATATGAGTGTGCAAGAATGAGTCTGCGAGAGAGAGAGGAGGAAGCTCATCTTCCCTGCCGCACCCAGTGATGAACATCCAAAACAAATACAAAGTTAATGCGGAAAGAACAATGCCCCAGGGCAAACAGGATTTCACTCTTTCTAAGCAAGGAGACTTCCAGGAACAAATTTAATTTTTCAGTCTGCCTAAATACAACTTAAAAACCTGTGAGGGATCCTTGTAAACAGGAAGAAAACTCTCCGATAGGCAAGCTTGCAGTTACACGAACCTCATGCAGCTCGTAGTGGCTTCCAATAGGCAGGTGCCTCTAAAGAGAAGTAGTTGTGAACCCCTCAGTGCTACAGCTGGAACTGTACTAGCAATTTTTATTTAATGTGGTTGTCCTGAGTGAATATCTAAGACAGGGAGGTTGTATGGTGCAAATAAGTATTTCTTTTGCTTCTGATGTCACTGAGAATTTTTTCCGTTGATCAGACTCAGGCACCAATTTGCTGGAGACTCAAACTGGAGACAGTCCAGCCTTGCTCCCTAATCCATATCCTCACATGTGATTTTGTTTCAATACAGTCAAAGAAGACCTATGAACAGAAGTGCAAGGAGGCGGATGAGGCCGAGCAGTCCCTTGAACGGATGAGCGCTGCAGGCAATCAAAAGCAGACAGAAAAGGTACCTCTGCTGACTGCTATTTAGAGAGAAAAGTGTGGGGTTTTTTCAAAGTACACAAGAACAACACCTGAACAACAGAAGCACAGTGAAAACAAAGCACCTTCACGGGGTCGTCTTTCTTCACAAACTCCTTCGGTAACCCTGATCTTGGTCTGCCACAGGCTGAGGGGTTTTAAACGGCAGGGAAGGGACCAAGTATCTCATTATCCCAGGCTATGATCTAATTGCTCTATCAATCCTGAAGAGAAACGGAGTGAGATTTTTCTCCACAGTTGCTCATAAAAACCAAACAAGTCAGAAGCATGCAGTCAGTTTTGCCTTTTGGTCGCTTACATTTAGTAGGCATAGTATCTTACATTAAAATGCATATTTTTCCTTGACATTTTTCTCCTTATGGTTAGTTTAATTTCAACTAAATTTACAAACTCAAAAATAAATCATTGGAAATTAAGGCACTGCAGTCCTTCATTGCATCGTCTTGATACTTGTAACTGACAATTCACTAACTTTTAATGGGAACATTTTACAGCGGAACAGATGGAGAAAACAAAATAAATGAACTCTCTTTGGCTCGATAAAAATCAGTGCAGTGTAAGCAAAGAGGATCAAAAAATCATCTCAAGGAGTGGGGGTGGGGTGAAGGTGGAGACTCTAAAAACAGCATCAGAACTTTATGTTTCATTTCTAGCATTCACAGATCTTTGATGAACAAACCCCTCCAACCTATCTGTAAAGAGGGAAAGAAATCCTGGCCCAACTGAGATCACACCAGAACACTTAGCAATTTCAATGGCATCAAAATCTGACCCAGCTCCTTTCACACAGAAGGATTCTAGGGTGCTGTGGTGCCACTGTTTCTGTACACATGCCAGCATGTTTATAATGCACAGAGGCATCTCACAAGAACCGCGTCAGCTGTTTAATTCCAAGCAGCACTCACAAGCAGTTTGGGCCAGAAAACAAATAAGAATGAAGGTTATGTTCCCAGCTTACTACACATTTTCCAACCAGCTGTGCTGAGGAATATGGTCATAAGAACCCCTACCTGAGCCTTGTCTTGAAGGGCATAATGGAGAAATGTGTGATACTGATGTCTAGAGCTGTGCATTAATGTACTGTTACCACCATCTGTGCTGAAAGACCAGGGAGAACAGAGCTGTCAATAATAGCTGTATTTCATATGTTAAAAGCTGCAGGTTTTTAAAAAAGTGAAGTTCTACTTAGCGTAAATTTTGCTTTTTAGGCTTCTGAGTTGTTCAAGGAAATAATCTGGCATTTGCAAAGTATTTTAAAGGCTGTGTTCTTTTCATCTGTGTATTACACAAGGAGCTTGGAAGATGAAGCATCTTAACTGCTATTTATTTCTGGTTATAAATATCTATTAGCAAAGCATATCAAACACTTGAGAAAAGAACAACTCAGCCAGCAGACACAGCTTCAGGCTGGATCACGCCAGCATTGAGGTCCTGTGGCAGAGATATCTGAATGGAAAGAGATAAATTGCCAGATTTCCCTTGAAGTCAGTGGATCTGTGGCTGCATCTGTGAAAGCCTGGTCCCTTCTTCTCCATAGCACACATTCAACAGAACTACGCATTCTGGTGGGACAGCAAAAAACATTTGCAAATCTGAGCCTTTCCCCCAAAAAGGAAAAAGGACCAGGCAGCAAAAACACTAGGGCAGAGGCAAAATATATGGTCAGAATTTAATTTGGGGTGTTTCTTTTCCTGTTTCAGAGTCAAAACAAAGCCAAGCAATGCAGAGACGCAGCAAATGAAGCAGGTGATGTTCTATTTGCAATCAAACTAAGGTTTTTCTCAGCAAAGATCTACGGGGACTCTGATTTTGATAGAGCACCATCCAAATCACCCAGCCTGGTTCTGTTTGAAGACAGGCTTCTCAAAGTCACCTACTCAAAATTAATGAACAAGCTGGCAGTCATCTATATTGACTGTACTTTGTGGAAATACAAGTCTTCGTTCATTAGAGAATTTATAGAACACCTCCTTTGAGGACTTTGCCCAGGAAAGAAACGCTCTTTCTGAAACAAGTTTGAAAGCACCAAAGAATGACACTTCAATTGCCTCCAGCCAGACCAAACCAGAGACACAGTCCCCATGTTCCCTGTAGCTGAGCACACTAGCATCCTCTGGCCAGAAACACATAGTACGTCCAGCAGGATGGGCCAGCAGACATCTGAGCTCGTTCATGAGTTCAGACTTGTCCCTCACTGCTCACATAAAAGTTTACACTAAATCTCATGGTTTACCTGGTTGGCTCAGCACAGAAAGAGCCTAAGGATGCTTGGATGGACCGAGCAAGGTCCAGGCTCTTTACCTCTAATTTGCGTTATCCCCACTGTAAAGTTAACAGATGATTTGCAAACCATGCAGAGAGAATCCTTACTCTAGTATAAAGTTGCAAAGAAAGAAACCAAATATCCTTGCTGGACCACTAGTTTGACACTCACACATTCTTGTGATGCTGCGGCAAACCACAGCCCAAAATGGAAGAGCTGTAGTACAGGAGGAAAAAGAGAAAGCCTCTATTGTATTTTTTCCTAACTGTTTGGTTTCTATTATGTGTGTCTGTGTTTGCAGAGAACGTGTATAAACTGAATATCGAGCAGCTGGATAAGGTCAGGACAGAGTGGGAACAGGAACATACCAAAACCTGTGAGGTAAACATTGACTTTGCAGTGATATATTTGTGCGCTCTTCATTTTCTCCTACTTGCAGATATCATAGAATCATAGAATCATCAGTCTAGGACCTGAGATATCATCCCAAGGGTTTTGCCATTTGCTTTATGTGGAGTCGTAGTAGATGTCTGCAAAACTTCTGTAAAAACTAGAGTTTATTTAGACATAGATGCTAGTGATCTCACTTACTTAAACTCTCTGTGCTTGTTCAGCACAAGTATGTAATTATAAAGGAGGGGAATAAGTGCAGAGTTTGGAAAAGTGGAGCAATATATGAACTGGAACAACTTATGTACAAGCCTTTTTTGCCAGTTTTCACCCATAACATAAGAATACAGAATCCTAGAATCATTAAGGTTGGAAAAGACCTCTAAGATCATCCAGTCCATCCATCAACACAACAACATGCCTAATAACCCATGTTCCAAAGTGCCACATCTACATGTTTTTTGAATCCCTCCAATGATGAATTTTTTTCCTAATATCAAATTTAAACCCTCCCTGGCACAACTTGAGGCCATTTCCTCTCATCCTATCACTTGTTACCTGGGAGAAGAGACCAGCACCCACCTTGCTACAAGCTCCTTTGAGGGAGCTGTGGAGCACAATAATGCCTCCCCTCAGCCTCCTGTTCTCCAGGCTAAACAATCCCAGCACCCTCAGGGTTAATGAGCTATCACAACCAAGATAAGGTAATTTCTCAAAAACTGCTTTGTGACAAAATGTGATTTCAATGAAAAATGAACAGTAATGTAGACATTAACATTCATTTTTAGTTTAAAAAGCAAATTTCAAAATTGAAACAAGAAGAATTCAATTAATCCATTAAAAATGAACAAATTATTCCCTTTAGGTTATGTTTTGCAAGTGGCTTCCAGAACAGCTTCTTGTTCTAATGCAGGAAAAGGGTTGTATTTGTTTATTTATTTATTTATTTATTAAATCTCACAACTTCAGTGGAGATTTAAAATAACATTTTCTGGCTAAACTAAACAGCATGTACCATAGCATTCTGAGAGCAAAGATATCCAAGCCACTCAGAATCTTTATTTTGCATAGCACTTGATATTCAGCTGCAAGTGCATCTGCCCTGTGCCTTGGAGTAATCTTTCAGTTGAAAGGTAGTGGTGGAAAGGAAAAGTCTCTATTTCCATTATGGCAGGGATGGACAAGGAGATTTGCATTTGGCTAGTACGTTTTACACAACAATTTACAGGAACAGGTTGACACCCAAATCAACTACGTTTTGTCTTACTAATCCTTCAAATACATTTGCCCATCTGCTAAAGTATGATTTTGCAAAGTTTAATCATTGCAGGCTTTATTTCCACGTGAAATAAAATGCCAGGTGCATAGCTTTCTAGTTCTCTGCTTCTTCTCAAATATTCCCTAACTGGGAGGACTGGGAAGTCCCACGGCTGGCACAGCAGTCTTTCCACAGGAATTATGATAAGCCTTCCAAGATGTAG
This sequence comes from Clamator glandarius, assembly GCA_033459285.1. Classification (NCBI taxonomy): domain Eukaryota; kingdom Metazoa; phylum Chordata; class Aves; order Cuculiformes; family Cuculidae; genus Clamator; species Clamator glandarius. Next base: position 1,496,237 of record JAUNZM010000115.1, on the reverse strand, counting down.
ACTTCTCCCCTTCTTAAAAAGCCAACAAACAAGCAAAGCATTCTGCAACCCAACACACTTCATTCCTCCCGCATAGCTCAATCCTGGATAGCCTGTGGCCTGCCCGCTGCTCAGCTCAAAGAACCACTCGGAAAGGAAGGGCATCTTTAACGCCCTCTTGTACAAGTGCTTAGAGACACAGTAACTGATAGATTTTTTGAGGCATTTAAAACTAGTAACCAGTACAAAGCAGCTTAAGATCCAAAACTTCTGGCTGCATAGTGGGGAATCTGGAAGTGCGAGAGGCTGCTTAGTTCTCTAGCTGAGTGCTGGACATCTATAGCTGGAAAATCATGGCTAACAAGTGGGAACACTGGGATGACCTTCATCATGGGGTCTGTGCCATACTCCTTGTTGTGAGACACCCAGGTTCACTAGCAGTCTGTCCACACGGCCAACAGACACAAGGGATGTGTCTAAAGCAACAAAAAGCTGTATTTCACAAAGAGCTTGACAAGCTCAGAGTCACTACACTTCTCTCTGATGAGCAACATTTCCAGACAAGATAACCTTCACCTGGAAGCCTCCCAGCCGGCCCTGGTGCTATTTCAGCAGCCCCTGAGTGGCTAAGCTGCAGCCAAAGGCTTTTTGTTCAGAATGGGTATCGAAATTCTCATTCTCCACCCTTCAAGTTCTCTTTAAAAGCTTTTTTTTTTTCCCCTCAGGAACTGGTCCCAATGCCAGCTGACTCTCTTGACAGACTCTTTTTTTCCTGTTTTTTTTTTTTTTTTTTTTAAGATTGTAAGATATTAGATGGCAGGCAGCATACCCAACTGAATGTTCTGCTCAATATTGTATACATTTGTGGCATTCTGGACCTAGTTACTAGCAAATGGAGATGGAAACAGATGGCTGGAAGCATCTGAGCTTTTCACACCTCATAGAAAACCAAAAATTGGTGTTCTACTTATAACAGTACAACTTAGAGATTGGGGCGGTTGCTTTTTGTTGCTTTTAAAGAAAGAATTTATCTGCCTCTTTCCTCAGCTCAGCTCACACTTCTCCCCTCTCTTCCTCCTTCATTCTTCCCAAGCTGTGCAACAATATGAGTAATTCAGACAGATAAAGGGAGAGAGTAAACTTGGAATAAAGAAAAATGCCTTCTCTTTACCGTGAAAAATAACCTTAGGGATGAACAGAGGTAATTCACAGAGCCTCACACAGTTTCAAATGAGGAAAGGTCAAAAAGACATTTTAGAATGCAGAGATGAATACTTTTGACTTTACTTCTACCATAAACACAGCCCTTTCATGCCAGCACTTAACTGATCTGCCAAACATTGAGATTTCAATGTGATGGGCAGAGAGGGACCCTGACTCTGAAATCCTTGGCAGTAGAAGTAGCAGTCAGATCCAGATCCAGATTCCTCTCCCCTGCTTTGTATTTGTCTAGAAAACACAACTTTAATTTGGTTCAATCAATTAAAACAAATTGTTGAGCATGAACAAGTAGATGTAGGTTATCTCCAGGAGTTGAAAAGATGTCCTTTACAGAAGATCTTTCAGAACAGTTTGCAGACTTACGACTTTGGCCCAGGGAAGCCCCAGCCCTGTCACTGCCTGTGATGTAAATAACTAACTACCACAAGGCTACATCACATCTTCTCTTTGGCTTTAGGTATTCCAGCTCCAGGAGTGCGACCGCATCACCATTCTCCGCAACTCGCTCTGGGTTCACTGCAACCAGCTCTCCATGCAGTGCGTGAAGGATGACGAGGTACCTGCCAAGCTGCTTTGTCTGCAGAGGAGGAGCAAGAGTGCTCTAGCAGCACAGTGCTCACTTGCCCTTCTCTGTGGGAGCTGCCCATCTCTGCCTGCTGGGCAGTCTAGCTTGCTCCCACTAGATGTCAGACAGATAAGTGCCTGGATGGGGACTGTCCGTGTCACATGTAGTGACACTTGCATGTCTCCATCCCTCAGTTTTTTGGAGAATGCTTCAAGCTACCAGAACACGTGACCAAGTAAATGTGGGCTCAGGCGCAGCTTTCGGAAGGCACCCATGGTCTCAAAATTGGAAGATATAAGAATACACTAGTTTTGATGTTGAATGGTTATTTCCTCCTATTAATTTCTTTATTGCACTGAAAAGCCCTGAACTGCCTTCATCCTCCCCCCTTAAAAGAATATCCAGAGCACAAATAAACAATTGTGTTACAAGAATGTTTGTGCAGGGAACAGGCCAAAAGATCCATCAAAGTCAGATGTATCACGTACAAAGTGTCTCTCAGGGGGAAAAGCAATAGAAGAGAATTAATCACTAATTCAGTGTGAGATGTTTAAAATCAAATTAAATTCTTGGATTCTATTTTGCAGCTGTATGAAGAGGTTCGGTTAAGCTTGGAGAACTGTGTTGTAGAGTCTGACATAGACTACTTCATTAAGACCAAAATGACGGGAACACAACCTCCAGGTAATTATTCCTCCTGGTCTCACCACATGAGTCACCCATGAGGCTGAGGCTGTAGTTGTGCAGTACACGGCCTTTGCAGGGGAAGCCAGCTGGAGGACTTGCTGCTCTGGCCATTCATTCCAATCCACCGCAACTCACTTATACCCCCTCACTGTGCTGCCAATGCTTCCTGCGCAGCTCCAAGCTGAATGATTAAGGTTTTAAAAGCAGTTTTAGATTTTCAGCCAGCCTCATTTCACAGTACAGCTGAACTGACACTGCTAAGAAGGCAGAAAAACTGCCTTGCAGAGATGGCAATCTCCGATTCCTGCAATGGTGACAAGTCAGGAACAACTTAACATGTAACTGCACCCCAGTGTCCTCTTGATAGCCATGCCGCCTCTTCATCTGCCACACAGAGAGGACCAGACTTAGCATTCTGTTTGTCCCACCTACCCAGTGGGGAATAACTTTTTTCTTCTCAGGAAGTTGTATAAAGGGCAAGACCCTGGCTGGGGGGAACTTCCAATGAAATTGACTTTGCTACAGCATGCAGAAACAATGCAAGCTTCACAGACTTTGTTCATTCAAGCCAAAGCAGCCATTTCATTGACTGCAGTGGTCAAAACCTCTGGGCTGAAATGGAGACTGGGACAGCAAGAGCTAAGAGCAGCTGTAAAATGAAAACATGCTGCTCCAGGGTAGGAGCTCTCCAAACACACCACCAGAGAGGAGGCTATCTAATGTCTGACAGGGGCAAAACCAAACCACACCCTCTTACCACAACAAGCAGTACAAGATATATGCAGACTGAGTGACTGCTTGCACTTCTGAGCAGCTGCTTCAGTAAACAAAGAGTCAAAGCTTTTGTAAAAGGAGAGAAAATTCCCTATTTCACCTCTTCATTAGCTGATAATACATATCTATGCTGAAAAGACCTCTTCCTCCACTTACTTGTTTTTTTAAATCTGTGCACAGATACTGTTTCACTTCCACAGTGCTGCCTCAAATTAGAAATCCCTCTAGTATGCCTTTAGCTGTACGAATTGGAGCTCGCTTCCATAGCGAGGGGGGAATAAGTTATACAGGCATAGGAGAAGTTTATATTGATAAAAATCTTCCATGCTTGCCAGGCTGGATGGGGCTTTGAGCACCCTGATCCAGTGGGAAGTGTCCCTGCCCATGGCAAGGGAGTTGGAATTTGATGAGCTTTAAGGTCTCTTCCAACCCAAACCGTTCTCATTCCATAGCAGCATGAATGAAGAGGTAATTATCTCATACAGGAGCAGCTTACACCCTTTGATATCACCACAGTGCTCAGAGCTGGCAGTAATCTCACCTTTGGAACTACTGCAGCAGACCTGGGTGCTGCCACAACTCTGCACTCAACTATCCGATGCCTGGGTTTCACTTGGCCTTACTGTCATTATACCTATGATGATCAAGAATTAGGATTTGGGGAATTTTTTTGGAATGGATATATTGATAGTAGGGCACTGGATGCCATTTTGCTGCTACAGATTATTCTTCACACAGGGGATTTAAATTCACTGTACAGGAGCATTTACCAAATAAAAACTACATTTTCACTGGCAGAAGGGAGGACTGCACCTTGCAACAGTGTGAAACATCTTCTGTACACTAAGAAATCTGTAATTCTCAGCTAGTTTTTTTTTCCTACATGAGATTTCTCATTCTCTGGTTGCCTAGGCAATTTTCTGCAAACAGCTCTTCACTATGTCAGGACTCATCTCTAATAAGAAGTAGGTGGGAAAAACCCTCGAGAGCTTTATGAAAGGCAAAGAAATCATGGACTTGTTTTTTGTTGGATTTTTTTTACCACCTTCTTGAAGGTGACATGTTCTGGCAGTAACACCCTAGTGCCTCTGCAGTTCTGGCTAATGAGTTTGTACAGCAGCTGGCAAGCATGGTGAGTTGTTGGTCTGCTTTATTATTAGCATAAAGCAGGAGGAACCCATGTGTGGTTTTCATTGTATGGCAGGAGAACTTCAAACTGACAAAAACTTTTTGGTTTCTTGACGCTATTGCTCACTCCTCTTTTCTACCTAATCTTACAGTGTGTTATAAACTAGAAACTACACCAAGGTGACTGTCTTGAAAAATAACAAGAAACTGGTCAGAAAGGTCTCTAATTACTCAAAATCTTATTTGTAAGGATTCTTCACAGTCACTGGCTGCACATGCCTGCTCTGCTTATGATCTCAGCTTACCCAATATGAGAATGTCAGCACAACCTTTAGTTCATGTCCAATGTCTGTCATAATTTGCTGGTCTCAGAACTGAGATAATACGGAATCACAGACTGCACTCAGGTTTGTTTGGCTTTAACACAGAGAAGGCAGAAAGCATGTGTGGCCATGAGCTCTAAGTAACTACACCAAGAGCTGCGAGATGAAAAATAAATAAATCCATCTGTGACTATTTCAACTGTAAAGCCAGAGTTGGAAATGGTCCCAATTTCACCTTAACGACACCATAGGGGAGTGTGAAGGAACTGTAACTTAACTGTGTTTGAGAGAACAAAAAACAAATATTTCTGGGTAAACAGCAAATCAGCTCTCCTAGGTGGACAGGGGAGATGCTCAAACACAAGCACAAACCAGGAAATTGCTCATTATTGTTGCTGGCAGCAGTGTGCAGAAATCTCTAAAGCCTCCTGACTCAATACATTAGGAAAAGAAGGAACAAAACACACTGCAGCCAATTGTATCAAGAACATGGTCCCAGGCTCACAACAATCACACTCTGCTCCCTGAAATCCTGAGCTTTAAGGCAATGGAGGAAACTATCATGGAGGAAACTGCCTGCTTAATTAGGACTAGGTACAGCTAGTGGAATGGTTCTTCAGGACCGCAACTGCTTATCTCGGGGCAAGGACACACCTGCTTTTGTCCAGTCCCCAGGTCACCCCGTGCTGCTCCAGCCACACAACAGGGGGATGCAGATAGGTGCTGTATTGCCCTTTGCTCCAGCAGCCCCGATGGCTGCAACTGGCAGCTGCATTCTGGTTGGAAGAAGACAGTTTTGCCTTGTTGAACTTCTCATCTTTACTGCCCTGTTGCAGATGCAATAGGATATGAGAACTACTACAGCAGAGAAGCAAACAAAAGAAACAGCAGCCCTATCCAGTCTTGTGGGATGATGAAGAGGTAAGTGGCAAACTGGTTCCCAGAACGTGTATATCTCCGTCCGAACAGCAATGCACAAGGATAGGAAATGGGACCTGGAGAGTTTCACATTCTTCATTGCAGCAAAAGGTAGCTATGTATCAACAAATGTAACTTGACAGAAGTAAACCTATTAAAACCAGAGTCAGAGTAATTTTGCCATGGCCTAGTGGGAAGGGGACGAATTCATAGAACAATTAGTTGGCCAGCAATGGATAACAGTCATTTATTTCCTCCTTCCTAGTGAGTCATGGCACATAGCAACAAACCCACTTCATTTGAGGAGGGCAGAGGTGAATCTCGCTGAGAGCACAGGCTGGGGCGAGCTGTTTGTTTCAGTAATACCTCCTGGCTCACAGCACTACCCAGCTGAGCAGAACAAAAAGCTGCTCTTTGTATCCTGACCAAAGGAAAAAACACTTAGTGGAGTAACTGTGATGATTAAGGAGGTGATTTTTCCTGTTTCTGATCCCTTTCTGCTAGTAAATGCTGTAACACAGATGCAGTTATACCAGCAGAAGAGCATGGTAGATCTACTGATTTAAATATTTTATATTAAAACATCTATTTCACAGTGGGAATGGCATCATATTTAATGCAGAATAGCTTTATGTTTTGGCAAGCCTCATTATATGGTGAAGACAAGGAGCGGGCTGTGATCTCCTATTTAAAGTGCAGTCCAGGCTTATTGGTAAGCTGGTAAGGCTTATACATAATACTTGAGTTTTCAGTTGGAAACCAGATCTTCTGTAATAATGAATTCTAACGCTGCATCCTGTACAGTTACAGAAGACAATTGTACTGCCATTCAGAATACAACCATGCTCTGCTGAGACTCAGGCTGAGTTTTTCAGAAATTGTGCAATTTGGATGCCTGTTTCCAGAAACACTGAGTGAGGGGATTGATCACACGGACTTCAATCTGATGGATCGAAGACATTTTATTGAGCTTAGCTGTTTCTTTATAAACCCTTTTTAGTTACATAACTGGGTGTCCACTAGGGTATCTACAGTGTATTATTGGCTAAAGGTAACTGTCCATAAAGCTATTACTAACATTATTGGCCAAACTACTGTGCATGTTAAAAAACCAAGTTACACTAAAATTAACTGTGTTGATAGTTCTCTTCCATTGTTTTCCTTTCAGTTGGCACTTGTTCCCACTGAACTAGCTCTTGTATTCCTTTCAGCTGGCCTTTGTTTTTCTTTCAGTTTTCTGTTTCAAGGTCTTGTTAGAATTGCTCGGTATCAATCAGTCCTACAGCATCCAGGCCTTCTTCTCTGTAAAATGTCTCCACAATTTCCCCTTTATGTTTTTCAACTAAAGTGTTCAGGTGGAGCATACGATTGACTTGACATGGTATACACTGTAACACATGGGATAATTGTTAAAGCAATTAACACCATTAAAAATAACATTCCTCCTTTGACCAACAGTTCTCATACTCATCCTGTAATCCACATATTCTTTCAAGAATCGATCACCCAGGGACCTCCTTTAACTACCTCCCATAGGATTAAGAGCATCCATAATCATAATGTTAACATCCTCCTCATTCTTGTCGACCTCTTTTGTGGTTGGGGCTTAACAGCTGTCACGCAGCAATGCAGGCTTGATCCACCTCGCAGGTGCCCAAACTGGTCCTGTATCTGTTAAAACACAAGCATAACCTCGTCCCCATGTTAGTAACTTATACAGACCTGTCCATTGCCCCTCTCTGTTTTTCAATAGCACTTTCACATTGTCTTGTACTTGCTCTAATTTTGACGACATGGTTTGTATATGCTTTAACTTCGGCACAATCTGATCATCTCTCCTGCTAATCGCAAAAAAATCATTACATATTGCACCTTCATCAACCTGTTTTGCTGTGTCTCTCCTGATTCCCCCCCTTTTTTGTTTTGCTAACAATGTTTTTACTACTTGATGGGTACATTCAATAACGGCATGACTTGGTAAATGGATATCAATACTTCCTGGATAATCTGTTAGATCTACTTGTAAATATAAAATATTTGCCATGCACCACTTAGCGTATTCTTTTGTCATTGGGATATAAATGATTGTTAAGTCTTGGCCTAATAACTGAACACTTCTTTTTATTCCTTTGGTGATTATCATTGTAATAATTTCAAATCTAGTGACTATGTTTTTTGGGGGGTTAGTGTGGCAAAATATCCACTCAATAATTCGTAATGAATCATTGCCTCAATTATCCCTAAATGTTGTCTGCACTAGGGCCCAGCAGTTGCTGACGAGGGACACTGGAATGCAGAGTGTTCCTGCAAATTGGCATTTCCCTAGAGAGATAACACAGTTAACTCCTCTGGACTTCTGCAAAGCTGAAAGAAAAAAACTGAGAAAAGAAGGAGAAGGCAGGGGGCACTCACACACATACAGCTGCAAGGCTGGGCTTTATCCATTTTTTTTTCTCTCTCTCTTTCCTTTTTTTATGTTTTGCTAGGTATTTTAAAATTTGTCCTTCTGAAGCTTTTCATTCCAAAGATCTCCAGGTAAATCTACCTGTTTGCCAGCTTAGTGGACATTTGAGATTAAAAGGTTCCAGAGATGTATTTCTAAGATTAATCAAAACCAACTTGTAAGTCTTACAAATGTTTGAAGCGCTTCAAACACACACACACACACACAACCACTTATTTCAAAGCAAGCCGAACACATTCATACAATGTTGGTTATCACTATCGGGTCCACAATTTTTCCATGCTATAGATATTTAAACTACACACGGTACTGGGAACATACAACACTTAAAATAAGTACATGCATTATCTAATAAGGCTTATATTGATTGTCCTACAAATATTTCACTTATGGTAATATATTGTTCTTCTTTGCTCTGTGAGTGTCATACTTTGCAAGTTCATGATTTTTATAGTTTCTGCATTCATAGAATCACAGACTGGTCAGTTGAGCTAAAACCTCCATCTCCCTGTATATAATTTCCCTTGCTTGAATTATTCCAGTAAAGCCTGCATTTGTAACAGAGAGTCTTTCTGTCCGGTGTACAGTCAGCGCGGCAGCCATCAGCTGTGCTTGATAGGTAAATGATCCCAGCTGTTGTTGGAGGAGTTTTCAGACCGCACCATATCTTTCTATATTTGTCATTAGGATTTTTTGTCGCAGATTGCAAAATTAAGGCTTCTGTAACTGCTCAGTTGTCCACCTGCTTGTCGAGCACATCCTTCGATCTATCTATAAACTCCATGTATGGATCATGCCTGTTTCAGCTTTCAAAATCCGGTATCTTTATAAGTGTTTGATAAACCAAAAAGCCGCATCTGTTGTAAAATTGCATTATTTAAACTGTTTTGATTCTGGAACTGCTACCAATGTTGTTTAATCGAGTCATTTCTTATCGTATCTGTTAACAGTCCCTCCTGTAATGCCAAAACTGCCTGGGTTTCGCGGTGGCAGTGGCGGTGGCAAGCGGCCCCCACTCAGCCCAGGGCAGCACCACCCCCCGCGGTGGTAGTGGAGCAGTTAGTACTTTCTCTACAGGTTTTCGAGTCTCTGTCCTCCCGCGAACAAATCCCAGGAAAAGTTTGTAGGTGTTTAGGGTCATTGCACCTCCGCTGATGAAAATAAATCAAAATTCTCTCAGGGGCTGCTGGCCTCCAATCAAAGGGATTATCAGCAGGTGCTGATGGCCCTACACTTGACTCCGAATACAGAATATCACTGTCCTCCTGCGTCCTTCCATGGTTTTTTAAATCAATCATTTGAGAGCTTTCTGAGGGCATTTTTTTACTTTTTATCCATGTCAATAAAAGTTCTAAGGCCTTTCCTTCTATGTTAACTCCCCCTTTCTTTAAAATATAGTTAAACACCTTCAACACTGACTTTTCTTCTGCTCACATATTCACACACATATCTCTATGGGTACTATCTCGGCTGCCTACCCGCCCCAGGACTTTTTTTTCTTCTTCTCCTTCTCCTTCTTCTTCTCAAACTCTGTGCCTACTTGGACAACTGGTCAGCTGAGTGTTCCCCCCGGACACACCACGATGGAGTGTGCTCTGTCGCTCAGCGTACTGCAGTATCTCTGTTGTCTTCAGTATCTCAGGCTCTCTTCAGGAGGTCCGGTCATCTCGAGCATCTCTGGCTAGCTTCAGTAGATCCAGTCCTTCTCCAGAATCCGGCTGCGAGTCACGTCTCAGTCGGGGTCACCATTTGAGGGGACTGATCACACGGGATGGATTGAAGACATTTTATTGAGTTTAGCTGTTTCTTTATAAACCCTTTTTAGTTACATAACTGGGTGTCCATTAGGGTATCTACAGTGTATTATTGGCTAAATGTAACTGTCCATAAAGCTATTACTAACATTATTGGCTAAACTGCTGTGCATGTTAAAAAACCAAGTTACACTAAAATTAACTATGTTGCTAGTTCTCTTCCATTGTTTTCTTTTCAGCTGGCACTCATTCCCACCGAACTAGCTCTTGTATTCCTTTCAGCTGGCCTTTGTTTTTCTTTCAGTTTTCTGTTTCAAGGCCTTGTTAGAATTGCTCAGTATCAATCAGTCCCACAGCATCCAGGCCTTCTTCTCTGTAAAATGTCTCCACAACTGAGCATTCACTAGCCAAAAAATCGGACCCTTTAAATATGCCTTAAGTAGGCAATGCTGTTTCCATCTATGCTTCAGAATCCTAACCCATATTCTCACTTCAGTGACTAGCTGTGATACAACAAAATTTCACTTAAATTCACAGTTTTTAGAAAGGCTTATTATACAAGTTATACACCACCAGATGCATTTCCTGCACTATTTAGTGATGGCTGATGGTTCAGCATTCCACTGCATTTTTTAAAATACATTTTAAACTGAAGATAAGATTATCTCCAGCATAAAATGAAAACAGACAGCCACAGGAAGAGGTGCCGTCTACCCAGTGCCACAGCAGATGGAGGGAAGGTTGAGTCAGACAGCCAAGACAAAGGAATGCTCATACCCAGTCCTGTGCACTCATTTTGTCATTGGCTTCTCTTGCAGATTCTCTGGACTATTGCATGGAAGCAGCAAAAACAACACTGAGAGCGCCGCTCCCTTAGCCCCTCCTCTAGGTATGCCTCTTCAGGAATTAAGTATACCAGACATGTTTGTTTTAGATCACACTGCTAAATCAAACTTTGCCATGGAGCAGAAATGGTACAGCGGATATTCTCATGTTGGCAGTCAAGAGGAAGAGTAGTCAGGAAACAAATTTAGCTTGGATGTGTATGAAGCAAATTTCCCAGTTCAAAGTGCCAAATGATCCATATAATCTTCAAAACTTCTGTCTAGGCAAAGGGGAACTGTACATTCAGAACACTACAGTCTGACTTCGATAACTGTTTTCTCCTAAGGTAGAATACACCACCTCCAAAAAGCCCTAAAGAATAGTCAAAGCTTTTAACAGGCCAGGTTTGTGCCTTATGAATGCAAACATCCGTCTTGTTTCACAGTTACACTGTCTTATCGTAACCCTTGCAACTAGGCTTTCATCAGACAGCAGTTTTTTGACTATGCAGAAAGTAACAGCTTATGACATTTTTATTGGCTTGATTTAAATCAAAAACACTTTAACTGTGATTCTTGCCTGAAGAAAATAAAAGGCTGGTTTAAAACAGCTTTAGAACATACGCAGATCAATCTCCTTTGTCAGGCCAGCCTGCCAGGGGCACCCAGGAACAAAGCACAGACTATCTTACTTGTTGCATGTGGTGCTCCAGCTGGGGAGACTCTCCTGCGCGTGGGCACTGGCTGGGGCACAGGCACACGTAGAGCGATGCCGCATTGAGCAGCCAAGGGCAGTCACTCCTCCTGAGTTTCCTTAGGCTTGGGGCAGCACGGGAGAGCATACCCTGGACAAGACCCTCAGGAACAGTAAACACTCTCTGAGTTTAGCTTTTTCTACTGCTCCCATGCTTGTCTTTCAAAATCAGAAAGGTTAAGGAGCTGACAGTGCTTCTTAGAGCAGGACAACTAAACAAAGTACTAACTGTGGGAGCACCATCAACCCACTGAGGAGTCACGTGTAGGAACCTTCTGCTTGCCTCGATGGCAGGGGAAGCTTCCAGACAGATGCTGGGAGGGAACTAGAGGTGTCCCTAATTAGGACAAGCTGGATTAAAACAGCTCCTCCCACAAAAGTCATGCCAGTGACAAAGACCTATCCGGAAACTATGGAAACTACCAAAAAATAACTAGTGACCCACTGGCACAAGACTTTCAAATTTTTTCTCAAGGGAAAAGAGAAGACCTGTGTGAGTCACTGAACTGCTAGGATTTTATACATCCAGCAGCAACCATTTTAAACACAGCATTTCCCTCTTTGGACCATTTGGATTGTGCTTTAGCAGGGTAAACATTTCCCCAACCTGTATGAGGGTGAAGTTAGTTTCTAACCACCCACAAAGTTCAATGAGTGTATTGTCACCTAATCAATGGCACACAGTTTTTGTGCAAGACTCTACCTACAGCTCACAGTAGGCTTTCTATACATGTACATCTCCAGACAGAGAGAGAACAGAAACCCTTGTATTTGTGAACTCTTGCATATGATTCCATGCATTTATAAGCAACTGAACTCTGTTTCTGTGTGGTTTGTTCCTCCCTCCCAGCAGAGAAAACAGACGGAGTCTATGCATCCATTTTTGTAAATGAACAAGCTGGAATCACATCATCACAGGACTACAGAGTACTTTATGACTACACAGCTCAGGTAACAGAAGGCCTCAAACTAAGTATTTCACAGTGTCGGATTTAAAATAGGTGATGTTGGTCTAAACATCTTGAAAGCGTTAATTCTGTGAAGTAGGTGTTATCTTCCCTGTACAGGCAGACACAGAGGATTATTGGTCAAGGTCACATGCAGGAATCCCAACTGCCAGTTCCTGGTGCACATCACTGGGCAACACTGCCTCATGATGGAACAATACCATTTTTTGCCAGCGATTACACACAAGAATGCTCTACCTCTCCTAAATAGTACTGAGCTGTTACAGTCTCCTTCTAGAGATACAGGTGACTACAAACAGAAGGAAAACTATTTTTTTTTAGAGGCTGATGGCTAAATATGCAGCATTGTGCATTCTGAACTTGCACCTCTTATGAAAAGTTCTCCTATAGAAAATGGCTATAGATTCCTCATGTGAGAATATGTGACAGATACTCATCTAGGAATGCTTCTCCATTTGATCACACTCATCATCTGGAGAGCCCCGCTCCAGTTTAACACACTAGCTGCAGCTGGGGTATTCTCCGTGCTGGAGAGGACGGAATCCCCATGAATAACACTGTTTCCCAGTGCTTCTCTGCTCCAAGTTACAGCATTTGCAGTGGACATGGTCCACATACCAAAGTGTTACAAAGAGCAACCTGCATCCTTAACCAGAATACTGAGCTCTAGGTGGCCTCAGACTTATCTAGGCATAGTACTGTTAGGGAAAGGTTATGGGTGGACTGGTTATGACTGTTTTCTTATTCAGATGGACTCTAGATGCTCTTGGACTCCTGCTAAACCATTAGCTTTGTCCAATGGGACTTCCACATTTTAATTACATGGCAGTTTAAATGTTCTTTTTAGTTGCCTTTAATTAGCAGAAGGCACAGCATTCAGGAGGTCTTACATTACAGTACACAGAAACCCTCATACCAATGGGTCTGCCATCAATAGCCAATATTGAAAAGATGCTGGCAAGTGACAAAATCAGATAGCCAGAGAAACTATGAAAACTGAGAAAGGAGAGAAAAGAGCTCTTCTCTTAGGTACAGCAGCATTTTGACACCTTTTATTACACGTTCTGTTTTGCTTTGTATTAAACCCTCTATTTTAATTTGCCTGAAATTTCATCCAAGCACAGAAAGTACCTCACTGTTAGTGGCAGTTCCCCTGAGGAGACTGTTGAATCCCTTTGTCAGATCCTTACTCCAGGAGTTGCTTTAAAAATATGACATGCACAGATTTTCCCTGCTGCGAAAAGAGCCTGTTACTTCTTTTAGTATAAGGTGTATTGAGGCCTCTCAGTTTTTGAGTCCATTCTTACCCACTCAGGTACATTAAATTTAGATTTAGCTGACACATCAAACTTATCTGGAAGTCTCTCTTACCCCGTTTTCTATTTTACTACGCTGCGGGTAGCAAAGTGGTTTCCTATGGAAAATAGGACAGCACTACCAAATAGACTGATAGCTGCCTAAGAGCTCAGCGATTGCTTACTTGCAGCTACTCCATTTGTCTTGGAGATAAAAGTCACCTATCTCGGGAAGAGTCGCTGTTCCTCCACAGGTCACCGCTGTTCTGTATGGAAAGAACCCAGAGACCTATTTAAGGCCTGGATTAGCAGAGACACTGTTATCATCTCCTTTGGGAATTAAGCTGTGCACTGTTTTATTTAGCAACCTGCAGACTATGGAAGGGTCATGGTTAGCTGGTTAGGACAGTTGTATTTAACCCCTTCTGGCCTTCCCCAACAGTCAAGTTGCTCAGGAGGCTGGGGAAATTTGAGGATCTTAAGGAAACAGCCAGCTCAGAGAGAGTTTAATTGTTCAGTCTGATATTTCAGGCTTATTCACAACCAGGACAACACCAGCAGACTGCTGATGAAAGGTGGGGTAAAATAAACCCACTAGATCCATGCTTGGGTTCCCTTGTGCTCTCAGGCTAATCACATTTCCCTTCCCTCTCTCCTTTCAGAACACAGATGAACTGGACATCAGTGAAGGAGACATTGTGGGTGTCATTGAAAAAAATGAGGATGGCTGGTGGACAGTAGAAAGGAATGGACAGCGAGGCTTTGTGCCAGGGTCTTACCTTGAAAAGCTTTGATCAGAAGAAGCCCCAGACCTCAGACTTTAAAAATATCCTAGTACTGAAATTAAGCAGCACACAAGGTCTGCTTCAGCTGACTGGGGGCAACCCATAATACTGTCCTCTGCAATTACGAGTCAGAAAATAACCACTGACAATGTTTTCCTTTTCCCTCCTGCCCTATCCCAGCACCTCCTGGTCTACAGTGCCCACAAAAACCTTGGAGAAACTAGGATTTGTGTTTCTTATCACATCCTCCCAAGCCTCAGCACACTGTGCTGCCATCAGCATTGCAAAGCCTGGTGAATCTGAGAGAAAAATTCTGCCCAGAACTTAACTGCACTAAAAGGAAAAGATTGAGGAAGCAAGTGCTGTTTCTCCAGGACCAAGGAGCCACTCTCACAGTCACAGCAGCCACATTCCCTGCTGTGGCTCCCCTCATTGCACAGTGCATGCAAGCATTTTTGACAGCGGGGTGGGAAGCACATTCTGAAAGCAGACAGTTTTGATGTCACAGGGTCTTGGCTGTATAAGGCCAGGAAGAAGCTCTCGTAAATTCTTTTTATCAGCCCCCATACAGCACATGAATAACCAGGGAGAAAGTGGAAACCCTTCACTATTTTTTATCAAAGGCATTGATGAAAACATGAAAAAAATGAGTGCAGCTAGAGAGGAGCACCTGAAGGAATGAGACACATCAGTAGAAAGAAAATATGAAGCACTCCCCATCACAGCCTCTCCTAACACAGTGAAATCCACGTCATCAGTGGTTCTGCTTGGTGCTGGATTCTGGGGCAGAAAAATAAGGAAAGATGATGAGCCCAGGGCTTCCTTTTGCCTTAGTTGGATGGTTCCCCCGGCACCTCCCTGGGATTTTTCATGTTTAAACTGCCACCAACAAAACCACCAAAAAAACAAAGCCTCCATCAGGGCTGCACTGCCCTGATCTCGTTCCTCTGAGCACCAGCAGAAAGTGCCAGTTACCTCCTCGTGTGATCTGCATCCCTGTGTCGTCAGTGCATTCTCCTTTCAGCTCCTCTGCCCATCTGTTTGAGCCTCTCCTTCTCTTCTGCCCACAGACGTCTCCGTCTCTGCTGTCCACAGCCTCTGAGCCTCTGGGACTGCTAGCACAGACATGTCCTGATTCCTTTCCAGGCACTTTTAACGTGCTTGTTCTTCAACAAACTCTCTTCAGAGAGGTCACACTGTGCAGGTTCACTGTATTGCACAGATTTCAGCTCTATCAGTCTTTCTAGGTTAGCATTTAAGAACATTTCCACTTGCCACTGTACTTACCAAGGGATCGATGGATGCTTTCTGCCACTCCTCCCTTTTCATTATTTTGAGATGGTTAAAAAAAGAAATAAAAATCTGCAATTTAATCTAAAGCAGAGTGTGCTGTTTCTGGGGGCAGAGTGACCTTGTTTGCCAAGGTTTCAAAACCGAACCAAGTCAATGAAAATGTATCAAATTGCTACCCAAAAAGGCAAAGAGCAGAGAGGAACTGTTAGCTAGGACACAGCACAAAAGACAAAGAAAAATCTAGACAAAAGAAAAAGCCATAACAGTCAATGTAATTATTCCTTGAACGAAGCAGAACGAAGGTCAGAGGTACCTGCAGTACCCTATTGTAATTTCTTGCTTCAAGAATGGAATAAATCACAGAATCACAGAATCACAGAACAACCAGGTTGGAAGAGACCCACCGGATCATCGAGTCCAACCATTCCCACCAATCCCTAAATCATGCTCCTAAGCACCTCATCTACCCTAACCTTAAACACCTCCAGGGACGGTGACTCAACCACCTCCCTTGGCAGACCGTTCCAATGCCTAACCACCCTCTCCGTGAAGAACTTTTTCCTAATGTTGCTGCAGGCCCTTTTTCTTCATTTCCTTGTAGTTTTTTGTGCAGGCACACTTGTCCTTCCCACACTTCCCCAAATTATTTATGCAGCACATCTGCTTCAAAGCTGAAGGGCTCTTAGCCCCTCGCATTGCACAGGCTCAGAGGAGCTGCAGGAACTTGAATGGCATTTTAGGCACTAGGTGACACAAACAGCAGGGCACGTTCAGGCTGAAGGTGTTAACAACAGGCTTCTGTAAACGTGTCTAAACTGAACAGTGAAGGGAAGATGGTCCACAATAGCTTTCAATTACACCACCTCACAGTCAATGTAACTATAACATCACTCATTATGTACAACATGAAAGGAAACTTAAAGTAAGAAGGATTTAATATACTTGCTTCTTAAACACTCGGTCTTCCACAACTGTAGCAAACCAACAAATAAATAAATGTAGAAAATTTGCAGATTTTTTTTTTCTATTTGATTAAGATAAACTACTGAGATACATCTCCTGTAATTACATGTGACACACGGATGTTGCTAAGACTTCTCTGGGGGCTCAGAGAGCATCACAAGACACTGCAGTTTGCAGTCCTGGTTACCCTAAAGTCCTGTTAGAGCTTATCTTTGCTTACCCATACCACATGGTCTGTATCTCTGACAGCTGGTGGAATGATGGCTGCTGTTTCTACCCCACAAAATCATGTCATACTTTTGCTGTTAAATTCAGGAAACTGGTTTCCTTTCCACCTGTCTATTCTTCTGTCAGGTAAATACTGTTTTAACAAGAGGCTATAGAAATTTCACAGCACTTGGGTCCCACATGCTAACTCCAGACCACTCAGGAAATGAAAAAGCAACAGAATTTTTTTCTCACGATTCATCTGCTTTACATCGAAGAATAATGTAACTACTGATAAAGAGCTACAAAGCCGTATCTAGGCAGTTTGCCCTATCAGTGTGGCAGCACTCGTCAGAAATAGAACAGAGATATGGAGAAATACACGTGCCCTCTGAATACACCCACATTTTAGATGTCATCCACCCCCATGAGTAGGAAAAGCAGGAAGGTCAAGAGTAAGTTACTGCCTTAATAATACTGCCATAATAGTAGCATTTCCCCTCCAGTTTTGTACAACTCAGGCAACAAAACTGAACATTCAAGTAAGCATTTAGTTTTCAGACAAGATGGGAAACTGGAATGGGCCCTTTCCAGGGAAGGCATTCATAAACTCCAATGGTTTTCAAACAAACACTTTGGATAAGCCTCCACTTTCATTTTGACTATCATTTTTGGCAAGGAGGTGCCAAACTGCACGTAAAGACAAATCAATAATGCAAAGTTGTGTCTGTCAAGCTAACTCCTGTTTCCTTGCACACTCATAATAAGCAGACTGCCTCCTTACTGACACTGCCCGTGCACAGGTTCACACACGAGAAGCTGATCCTAGAGAGCAAAGAACATGCATTTGCCAGCTGTTCTGCAAGGGGGGCATCTCATTACCTACCTACTGCCTGTGGCTGGTATGTATATACCGACAGACTATTAAAGACAATTTACAATAATGTTACTGAGCTGTTTTTGACTTAGCACTGCAGGACTTCAGTGTGTACAACAGACAAGTACTTATGCTGAACAATTTCAGGTCTGTAACTGTTAACTCTTGAAATTCTAATTAGGTCATAAGAAACAGGCATCATCTATCCATTAACTATGAGTGGCAAGAAAGATTTGGAGTAATTTCCCTTACAAACCACAACAGAACTGAAAGAGACTGAGGCTCTTGTAGACTGCTGCTCTTCTAGACGTGTTCAGGGTTTAAGGAATGTGTCCACAAGGCTGACATGGAGAAAAATAGTGGTAAGTTGTGCTATTATTCCTCTAAATGCAGCAAGTATTGAAAGGTTGGAAAGTAAGTGATCCAGTCCAACAGCATCCTTAAACCAGATTCAGACATGCATATTATTCTCTTTTACCATATTATCATTAAGGAGAACACCATGAAAACCTACTTAATAGTATCATTTAACCAACAACCATATGTAACTAGGAAATGCCTACAAAAGCAGTGTGAGGCCCATCTCTGTTCAGAAAAGATTTCAGTTTCTGTGTGCTGTATTAAAGGCCCATAAGGCGGCAGTGAAACTTGGTCAAACAAACTAGCATCAGAACAGAAACAGATCAGGAGACTCAGTGCTAGGACAGCCAGCACAGTGAAAGGACCTCCTGCCAAGTCCCAGGTCCAAAGCTGAAAGGAAGAAATCAGCCCCTTTACAGCTGAGCAGTCAGCAACAGCAGGAGGACGGCAGCTGTTCAAGTTTTGAAGTGTTCGCCATATCCTCAAGGACCTTGGCTTGAACTCTGTATTACGAATAACACCAGCAGGCTTGAGCCAAAGTTTTACAGATCATCGACATGAGCAGGAACAACTCTTACCCTGGATTCCTTCTTGTTGTTCTTCTTGAAGAGGTGCATTTGAAGTTGGAGTCTCCTTTCTAGAGGTTATTTTCCAGACAAAGACTCCTGATTGCAGCTCAGACCTCACTGATCACAGACTGCAGTTAAAATGGAAGCAGGAGGTATCAGGCATCAGGTGGTGCCTAATAGGAGCCTGGCTGGGCATTAAGAAACATCTAACCTAAGCACTGCTGGGTAAGCAGTACACTTGCTTCTCTGGTGCTATGAAACCTCTTGGCCATGTCATGGCTAGCTCAGGCAACCCAGGGGACTCTACATCAGTACTAAACTAACCCTGCCCGCTGCTCTGAAAGATCCCCGTTAACCTTCAGCAGGGATTGGCAACAACTGCACAGTACAGGAACAACTGTAAAGGCCTGAAATGCAGCCTCTGCTGCTCAATACTATCGTTCTCTCCCTTGCTTGGTTGTTTTCCAGCTAGCAGGGTCGGGCATCGAAAACAAGGCATCTACCAGCCCTAAAACCACCAGTACTTCACACGGCCTCAAACAGAAACTACACCCACTGCTAGTGAGCAAGGAGAGCAGGAGAGGGCCCTCAGCTTAACCTTTACCCTGAGTTCTGCATCTCCTTGCCACTGTGTAGTCATGGGCACAACTAACTGTTCAAACCCCTAGAATAAAGCAGAGTTGGCTGTTACACAACAAAACTAAGGTCACTACCAGCCACCAGCAGCATTCACCAGCTTCCTAGATTAGTGCTAGTACCCACAGGGAGGTGTGTTTATAGCACACTGTGATATGTTGAGCATAGTCACTGTAGCTGAGGCTGAAGGAGAGGGAATAGGTGGGGTTTTGCTCTCCAGGAAGGAGTTGAAGATGTGATGTAAGGTCACATTGGGCTTCTGGAAAAGTGAAGAGCTGCTACAGGCCTGGAGTGTGTGTGTGGGGGGCTGATGGAATGTTTTTTACAGGGGAAGGGATACTTCTGTGGAATAACTAGATTATGGAAGAGGAACAGTAATTACTGCCTTGCCTGTGACAGGGTTATTAACAAAATGACAATGCCCCATCTACTGAGAGAAAGCTGAAAAATGGAGAGAGCAAAGAACTTTTAGCCATTATCCATTATCTGATTTCAAAAGCCAGCTCACATTTTGGATGAGGGAAGTTCAGAGCCAGAGTTATCTCCAGATTTATGCATTCCTGGATTAGGCACAGTGCAAATTTGATCTGTTTCTAGAATGGCCAGATAACCATCTTTCTATCAAATTAGCTAGTGCACACAGGACAGTGCCGTCCTGTCCTTCTACCAACTGCTAAAGGACAGCCAACTCCTGACCTGGCACAGAGCAGCTAAGAGCAATTTTACAGCCCGTCACTGCTGTGTGCTATGTGGCTGTCGCACTTCTGGCTGACACAAGGGCCCAAAAGGCAGATTTACTGTGTCGGCATATTTTGACCAAAAGCACATTTTAAATCCTGCTTTTAGATATTAAACTCTGACAAATCACTGAGACCTCCCAGCAAAATCAGAAGAAATAAGACTTAAGATCCCTGAAATTTCTAAGAGAAAAGACTCCAAAACCACTGGGTGAATGGAATTTAACTTATAATGTAGATACCATTTCAGAGGCAGGGGTTTCCATGTTTCCTTTGAGGATAAAGAGGGTGCTAAGAACTGGCGGCAGGTGAAGAAGGCACAGATATCCTCAAAGGTTCTTTGAAATCAGAAGGAACTTTACTTATGAGATCTTGAAGTGCCAGTGTTGTAGAGACTTGAAAATATCAAATAGCACATACATATAAACCCAGCAGTGCTGCCCTTACCGTAATTCAAATAAACCACCAAATCCAGGGCAGGCACGGGGAGAATTAACCAGTACATTGAATGAACTATAACTGCACTGGTGGTACTTTAACTTCAGTTGTCTTTGGCTTTGAAATTCTGGCGTTTGCTGAAGCCCCTGTTGCAGGGTAAGTGGACACAATACAGCCAAGAAATTCCAGCCTAAACTTGAATAAATTTTCCTGTGTGGGTTACACACTTGGATTGTTCAAGAAGCCCAGCCTAAACCCTTTACCAAAAACAAGAGATTGACTTTGTGAAGCAAAAGTTTGACTTCAGAGAAGTTATAGCTGATACCTCAGCTTCCCCCCGGATCGTGGGGAGTTTGCAAAGCACCTGAATACTGTGAACTGAAAATCCTTGTGGCACGCTAAGTGTTTCAATGATTGTTTGGTCCCAAATTCAGTCTAAACATCAGTCTAAACATCAAGCATTGGGTGGTGGTCAGAGCAACACTTGCAACAGAAAATCTTGTACAAAAGGACAAATAATATTGTGTACACAGTGTCACTCGTTGTTTTGTAATAGCACTGGATGGGGGTTGTGGACATGAGGTAACACACATTCAGTGCAGGGAGTGTGGGGGGGAGTTTAGGATGTTCCCTTCCAATTTGCAAGGTCACAAATGCTCAACAGCTGCATGTAACAGAGAATTGTTCTGAAATTTTAAGCTGAAAACACTCCATGGAGGAACTTCTTGGGAAACTGGTGAACTTTAACCTTCCCAGGATAAGAATGTTAACCTAACTGTGAATAAGAATGCTTTCAATGCACTGATAGACATGAGAAATGCTTTGTCTTTAGAGAAGGGCTGCACAGCCCCTCTTGTGTCTGAAGCCCTGTGAGGCAGGCAGACATGAGCGACAGTGACTTTGTTCTGCAAACTGGCATCTAAAGGTCTTACTACGGTCACTACTCAATTCAGAAAACATGAGGGGATTCAGAACCAAAGAGAAGCTCTTATTCTAGGGACAGAAGGGATCTTGGGAAATGCATCCTCCCTGTGCTGCAGGGCCCCACGTCAGCCTTTTTAACCAGAGCGCTTATCAGGGCAGACCCTAACCTTAACCTATGTTTGCTCAGCCTGTGTCCTGTATCCTCAACACATCATTTCTTGATGCAGATACCTTTATTTCCCGCCCATGCATACTAATGCTGCCAGGCTAAAATGGTAGATTGAAGCTTTTAAAATAGATATTGTTTTCATAGTACAAGAGCCCTTCGTAGAGTGCTGGACTATTGGCAACAAGCATGCTTCCCAAGGATAGGGCAGTCTCTAAGTCCTGGAAATGCCAAGGTCACCTTGTTCTACAGTATGTACTGGGAAATAAAGTCTTGCTTAGTGCCTGGAAGGTATTTGGTAGAGGCCTGGCACGGGACTACACAATGCAATCTTTGCCAAAGATGACTTATCTTTCTCTTATGATTATCTGAGAGCACACGAACACTACCCTGCTGACTTGATTTGCAGCCTCATGCAGTGGCAAGGATGATAATTTCATATCTTCCCGCTTCCTTTGCCCAAGTGGGACAAAGATTTAGAACTCTGTTAAAAAGCAGTTTTCTAGACCAATTCTTACTTTGGTGGACAAAACAGACTGCTTTTACGTGCAACACATCCTAGATGCTCCAAAGCCCCACAGATGTCAGTGGTTTCTTTTAGTGTTTTTTTGCATGAAGAAAATTAATCCCAGTACTTCAGTCCCAGCCTGCTGCTAGCGAAAGTGATACTGCAGCTGTCCCAGAAGAAGCTGAAGTTATTCTTTGAGAGGAGGCAGGAATCCATTTGGTGAAAGGGGCTGTTGCCTGCAGCATGACACATCCAAGACAAACTCAAAACTGTCCGTTCTCTGAAGCATCAACAGGAACTGCTTATGTGGCCCCACACTGTGGTTGCTCACCAGGTACCAGTAGTAACCCGTCATTGCACACTTCCCTCTGGCAAAGAGAGGAGAGGCTTCAACTCAAAAGCTTTGACGTGAAGCCTGATGATCCAGGGTGGTGAGAGGCAGGTAAGAGCAAAAAGAGAGTGTTGTCCATGGGACAGTGCTAAGCTGAAACCATGCAGAAATGCTTCTTTGCTAGCTCCAGCAGGACCACTAAGTGACCCTCAGTTAGGACACCAGACCTGAGCTCTGGTAATCTCTCATTTGTGTGGTTAAAGTTCACATCCAGGTTTGGTCTACAAAACCTGGTCATGCTTTCAGGTCATGGATAAACAGTAGTTGATGTTCATCTGCAGCGTAAATATAGCTGAATAGCTACCCCAGAGTCTAGACAAGGAGGGAAACATCAGCTGCAGCAGGCACGAGTCCAGCAGAGATAACTGCAGTCACAGCAAGGACTATGTCAAAGGCACAAGCCTGGACTAAATACTCACTGTGAAACCAAAACCTGCCTCATGAAGGCAACTGCCATAGTGAGGAAGAGAAGGAAGAGGTGGACAAACTCCAGCCCTCCTGGCTACCTCTGCCACCCCATTAAACCTGCATGGGGTATAACAGAGCCAAGGAGCAGCCACCTAGCTTTGCTGCCCCAGCACCTCCTCCTCCATCAGCCTGGGACTAGTAGCCTGCTGTTTAGCCTTATTTTTGACCACTACTCCTCATGATATACTATACAGAAGGAAAGATGACTTGTTGCAGGACTACCTTGGTGGGGTTTTTTCCGATATTCCTTTCACCTGGAAGCACTAGAGAAGGGCCCAGTTTACATCTACTGCCTAGACTTCCAAAAAGCAGCAGCAATATGAAGCTGGTATACGCCACTGATTCTACTCAATACAGCTCCAGAGGAAACAGGTCAGCCATGAAAAGGTGCAGAGGTCAGCAAGGAAATGATTGGCAAGATGAGTTTTAGAAAATGATATGGGAGTGGAAAGAGGCCTATTATACATGGAAAGGGCAGCTGCTCCCATCAGTGAGGGTGGTACTGCAGAGTGACAATTGAAAAATACAACTTGGAGGCTCAGGTAGGAGTCTGCAAAGCACTGCATTCATCCAAATGTGTGCTTGTGCTGCAGGATATAGCACATGGGAAAACCCAAGATCCACTACACTTTGACACTTCTGTATTCCAGTGGGATTTATCTCAGGCTTAATCTTAAATCAGCAACAAGATCCACTTGCGGAGGCTATCACTACCCCTGTTATATACCTCCTGCATATTGCGGAGGCTATCACTACCCCTGTTATCATAAGTACTTATCTCAAATCTCATCTGAAACTCCAGCTACTGAAAAACCTCACAATCTGTCCCCTTCTTGTTATCAAGACAGGCTTTTTTTCAGTATCTTCACTAAATAAAGCTTGTTAGACCCTTCTGCCCCAGTTTAATATGACAAATGCACACCTCATCACGCCCTACTGGAGTATAGTCTGAACGACGTTCTCCAATTCTCATTAGCCTCATGCTAGGTTGCTGAAAAGCAGTAAAGTAGGGACCTTGCACTGCTATCTACTGAAGTCATTTTAACAGCAGCAAGAAGAAACAAAGCTCAATTAAAACACACCCTTAAGACAATTCTAATCCCATGTGTTAAAAAGCTCTGGGTCAGATCAGGCTCATTGCTGCAGGCAAGCTAAATGCTGGTGTGCTCCATGTAGCATGTACACATTCATTCATTCATCGAATAATGTCCTGTACAGTGACCTCACCGCCTCCCCAGCCACTGGACGAGCTGCCACTTCAGCTGAGCAGCAAGGGTGAATACACAAATATCTGCTTGAAGCTGGAAACTGAAGTACTGTCCAGCAACACACAGAACAGATCCAGCCACCTCTTAAATAAAAACACAAAACACTCTACCTCCCTACATCACCCACTGTAACTAGTATTCATCTACTAGTGTAACAGTTTTACTCACTGAAGTAAAAGGCGTAATGTCTGAAAATGCCGTGGCTAGACTTAATCGATCGCCTTATCAGCTTCTGGCAGCATAGTGAAATGTGAAAATGTAATCAGATGTACAACAGCAGTATCAGTCCTACGGAGCTATCAAGACTATCAACAGGGTAGCAAAAATAATTTTTCTTCTGTGTTTCCTGTGCAGTAAGGTCTTAATATAACAGAGCTGAATTTTGATGGACTCTGCACTACAGAAGACTAACACACAGATTTAGTAGAGGGATACTAACATCCTACATATTATATTTTCCAAAAAAGTTAAGATACATAGAAGAAAACTCTTGGGAGCAGTCAGCTAAATCAAAAAAACCCTAAGAAATGTGACATTTTTTAAAAAATGTGGCAGGATTGACTTATATCCAAGATAGAAAAGGAAATCCAAAGAGGAACTGAAAATGTTAGACACGGGAGTCAAGGAAAAGATGAGCTGTAACAAAACAAAAAGTCATCCCCTGTCCCTTAAAAAGCATTAGCAGATACAAACATATTAGAAAGGCCAAATTAAAGTGACACTAACATTCCTGTCTAATACAAACCTAAGCTTATTCGTTCTTTAAGGAAAAAAAAAAGGTATTTCCTGATGTATCAGCCTTATTTCACTTGCTGCAATTTAAGCCCTATTTTTTTTTCCAAGAGTGATAGAATATACATTCTTCAAATACATGAAAGATTTCCCCAAAAGAGAACGTGGATGAACTTGAATATTCCCTTTTCTAGAACACTGACTTTAAAAATTGTTAATACATATGGATTCTGTCCCAGAAGAAAAAGGTGGTTAATCATTGATGTTGAAGTTGAAGGAGAAATTAAGAATTCATGTTTACAGTTTAATAAGAATGTTGCTCCAGCTTAGGTTTCCACTGTAAACCAGCTAGGAAACACAGGAAGAGGGGCAGTGAGAAAGAAAGGATCATAATGCAGGCCAGAGATACTGACCAAATCAGGTGAACACAAAGCTTGGATAGTGTCTGCGCTGCAAACTATAGCGCTGTTGAGCAAACCAAACTAGCTGGCACTAGAAGGCATGGACCTGTGGTACTGCTGGCATTAATTAAGCACAGGCTGATTTATGTTTTTTTTCTCACTAGTATTAAGTAGCCCCTACTGAAGTGCACGCTGCCATGGCTCAGTTACCTTTGATAGTTGAGCTTATCGCAAACTAGCTAGTGGAGGTAACTTTACACTACAGTTCATATTGAAGTCCTGTGCTAAATAGGGCTCATCTGGAACAGCCAGACATTTGCAAGTTTCTGTTTGGTTGGGGTTTGGTTTTGTCTCTTTTTTTTCTTAAAGCAACTCCACAACTCTGTTCACCCATCCATGACCTACTGACAAACCATTCCATACAAAAAGGCCACTGGTTCCTACAAAAAACTAATTCACAACAGGCAAAGTTCAGTTAGGGTCTATTCGGATTGTGTTTCATGCCCTCAAAAGCTGCAAAATATTTACTGAGTAGATTCACAAAGCGTGTCCGCATCCTAGCATGAATTTTCTGCATTTTCTAAAGCAAGGAAAGACTTTCGTGATGTACAAGCAGGTACTTTGTGCTACACTGTCAAGTCAGCTCTCCTACAAACCCATGTCTTCCTGCAAGATTAACAAGCAAATACCCTACAATCTCTCCATAACAATTCTTGATTCAAAATGGGTGTTCAGGCTCTTGACTGTGGAGTTTTTCTACCTTCTAGCTAGTAAGAGCTGAGTACTTTCTGAAGCACTCGTAGCTTTGTTTTGTGCAAAACATGATTCTGATTTAAAACTTCCTCAGTCCGATTCTTACAAGCTGGGGTTGTCTTGACTTCATTAGTCTGGGATCTTAACCAAGCGTATTACAACATGCAATTCAACATAATACAGATAATCCTTCCATCAACGCTTCCGACAGTAGATTCTGCAGGCTCGCTACCACATCCAGGA
This sequence comes from Clamator glandarius, assembly GCA_033459285.1. Taxonomy (NCBI): domain Eukaryota; kingdom Metazoa; phylum Chordata; class Aves; order Cuculiformes; family Cuculidae; genus Clamator; species Clamator glandarius. Next base: position 1,469,864 of record JAUNZM010000115.1, on the reverse strand, counting down.
AATGTAATGTCAGAGTCGCAGGCGGCTTTTCAGGTTGAACCACATACCATACCAAGAATGAAAACCTTAACCCCAAGTACATCATGTTAACCTCACCTTTAGAAACCAACATGAATTCCAAGTGTACCTCACAGCAGGGCACCAACTCTGAGAGACTTGAATCCCCCATGCGATGAATTGGCCTTAACAATAGACCATGCATACTGCAGTTACCCCTTCCTGAGTGATGATCTTTAGGTATTTCAGAATACCAAGTTCACATCAGTTTGGCAGGGCAGGGCTACTTCACATAACCAACTGGCAGGAATTGTGAACATTTCTGGCTTCTGCAAAGGAGGCAACTGAAGCCATGGAAAGCAGAGCAGTGACTAAGCATCTGAATAATGTAAGACACATTAATGCATAACACACAGCAGTTACAGCATGGCTACTCATCCCCTGCTGTTCACAGGCTGCACATTCTTCTTCAATTATATTCACATGATGTTAACCTTCCAAGCTGAAACAAGTTGTGTTTCTTCAGTATTGTTTCAAATAAAAAATAAATTGGATACCATCAAGCTACCACCAAACCTTAAATACAGATCTATTTAAGTGAAGCTACTTGAAACTGGTGCTTCCGGCACAAGAGGACTCTATTTCAACACACACAATGTGATCTCAAACAGAACACAAGACATGTTTACAGGGAGGATATACAGAGATTTATTTAATCAGGTTCACTATTTACAGTTGAGATCACTTTCACAGACTACTTTGCTACTCTACAGGGCTACATTGTTTCCAAACCAACTTAAGACCTACAGTCTAACTGACCACTCAACACATAAAATCGCTCTTCATAGAAAAAGGAAATATTTCATTATAGAACAGTAGTGCATACAGTATACTCCTGAAAAGCCAGCTTGTATTTTAAACTACTAACGTTTGAAAGACTTGCTCTCTGAAGAGCAAAACTGCAGTCATGTGAACCTAAAATTTGGTTAGTCTTTTTTTTTTTTTGCAGTTTTAAATATAAAGTGTACTGGACTTAAGTGTTTTTAAAAAGTGACACTGGTGAGGGGCAAGATTAAAATGTTTTTTTCTCAAATGAAATACAGCTGGCTTCCTTTGTACAACTTTGGCTAAAGAAGTTCCATGTAGTGAAGGTTTAAAAATCCTCTCTAAATGCAAGAATCGGCCAGTTAACGCTTAGAGGTAATCTACCAAAGTAGGCACGCATCCTTTGACTTCGGTATCAACCAATTCACACTTTACTTGCAAATGGTTCTGAAATTAGAAAGTTTACTAGAATACTAAAACATTGAGATACATGAATAGCCGGCTAAAACAGTAGAAGTCACAGGTAACATTATGGGTGTGTGTAAAGCTGAGTTGTTTTGCCCGTCACCAGTGTACAATACGGCTGTCATCATCTGTGAAAGGTGTGCTTTGACTAAGCTTGGGGCAAGAAAGCTATCACAGCAGGCCCAGCCCATTCACCTTCCATGTAAGGGAGATAAGATTGAACTGCATGTTCCCCTTGTCTTCTAGGCATAGGTTCCACCAGTGATGAGAAGCTCGTAGGCAGGATCCCGACTCCTCCTACACAGTACTATACAGGCACACAACATGCCCAGAAGCTATGGAAAGAAAACAGAAAACAAGCTAAGTACAAAACCTTCAAGAGATTTAAGCTCAGCACAGAAATTGCAAGCATGCTTCGTGAGAGTGCAATTGTCCATAACGTAAATGGCAGAAAATGCATTGTTCTTGAGAAAGCTCCATGTCCTGCTGTGGACAAAGCAAAGGCTGTGACCTCCAGCCTTATTTCCTTGCAAGACTGTCAGGGATAACTTGAACAGAAACTCTTCTTTGGTCAGCCACTTGTATTCTAATATTTTAATTTTAATATTAATACTAATATTTTAGTATTAATTTTTAATACTAAAATCCTAGGGTTTTTTTGAAAGGTACAGATTTTACATGCTGTATCGGGTACAAAAAGCCAAAGTGAAATTCAAATGCATTAGCTTCTTACTGGTGTGATGAGAAAAACTCCAAAGTCTCCTTCACTGAGATCTTTCAAATGCTCAATCTCTATTAACAAGTATGAGAAAGCTCAAGCCCATTGTGAATCTTTCAGTTTTAGACAATTTCCTGCTGTTAAAATTCACAATATCATGAACTGTGCTGGCAAGTTCACCAGCAATTTAGGGTATGAGCACCCCAGTATCCATTGACAGGACTTAAATCAGATAAGTGAAATCACAGATGTTTGGCATAATATTTTACATGAGTTGGATGTTTATTGAACGCAGAATAGGATTATACCTCCTAAAAGAAATGTGATGAAGCATTGTGTTCTGTGACTTACAATAATTGGCAACAGCTTCTAATTAAGAGATTGTATTGCTTTGTTCATATGTATAGAAGTTAATTCACAGATGCAAACATTTTGAGAGGCTCTTGTCATAGCTCTGGGTTATAAAGCATCACCCAGAAGGTAAACAAGTGCCTAAAAAACCCCCACACCACCCAGAAAAACCACGAAGAGAGAATAAACAAGAACGAATCAGGTGAGCAGACAGCTAAGTATAACGCTTCTTCATTGACACTGGCAATGCCCAGTGAAAACGCAGCACTGGTACAAAAGTTATTTGCTCTTTTTAACAAAGTCTAATGCAAACATCACATAACAAGTTTTAAAACTACATGATGGTAGATGCGGCAGTGTATTCAAGCCTGCTGAAAGACTGAAGAGAGCATGTGTGAAAAATCCTGAGCCTAAATAAGCTGTGATTAAAGAGAGGCATGAAGATGTTCTACCACGAGCTTTTAATTTCCTGGAAAAGAGCAAGCTGTGAATATTAATAACAGCCTTTGTCTGGACTGCATTATCTGCTTTGCATCTTTAGCAGAAATCAGCTCAGGTTCAAAAAGGCACATGGAAGGTAACCTAGAGTATGGTATCTCCATCTGTTGGTAAAAACAGCAGTCGTCTTCACTTCCCATCAGCACTTGGGTGGTTCCAGTTCTCAGATTAACTCTCAAATACGCATTATATTCATGTCAGAGTAGGAGAAAAGCAGCGTTACACAACAGACTCACTCTTCATGGATAGAGCCCTTGAAAACCCCTTAAATTATACCATGAGATGGACTTTATGGTAGTTGCCAGTGGCTACAGGACTCTGAAACAGCTTGCAGCCTGCAAGTATAAAAACCTCATCATTTTTCCCTGCTCAAAACAAGGATAAAATGAAGTGTGCTGCAGAAAAACACCTCCTTTAGTAATTTGCCATAATGCATTCCAGTCAAAAAAAAAAATAAAAGTATCACATTCGCAGTTATTCACACACAGATATTCCTGGTCAATGACTCACTGAAGATATTCAATTTATAGAGTTGCGTAAGATATGAACCAACCAGGTACCATTATAAGAACTCAGCTGATCAATGTCTGAGTTATTATTTAAATAATTCATATCCTTCAGGAAGTCAGTGAACCTCCTAGAATTCACTGTAAACACAGAAGTAACTCTGTTAGTTCAACTTTCTCTATGAAAACTATTTAGTATGTCTATTTTTAAAATAGACCTCTAAATCTTTTTAAGACATCTGATTGTTTCATTAGTACTTGACAATGAACAAAAACGTAGAAGTTTGTACTGAGGAAGGATCCTCCTCCCCTTCAACTTTCTGAAAAGTTGACACATCTCTCAAACTTTAAGAAAAACAAGACTGCTCCACTGACTTTACAGGCCATTTGCCCAAGTTTTAGACTCTTACCTCCATATCAATTTGCCCACAGACTATTTTGCTAAGAATCAAGCTAAGTACATACTTAAATTCTATATTACAAATAAAAGGACGTCACAGTTGCAGGAGATAAATAACATCATGGCTTTAATACTGTTACCACCAATTTGACTGATACCAACATATTTTAAAAATATGTGACTTCGCTCCATGGCTCAAATGGCTGTAAAGACAAAAGTTTACTCTGACAGACTTAAATGTGCTTACCACTCAGTGAATATTATTAGACAAATTTCCCAACACCCTGTATTCTATTCATTTTCAAAACAGGTGTCGCCCAGCTTATCTTACCTTTAAGCAAAATGATTCCACAATGCTATACTGCAGCACTAGCAATGAAATGTCTGACATCCTTATTTTCTTCACAAACTACTTCCACAATGTGTGTGCTTTTTGCCTAACTTTATTACTGACTTGGAGAGACAAATCAAAGTGCACCCACTGCAGAGGGGACAAAACCAACACACCTGCCTGGAACTGATGAGCTGGGAATAACAAGATGCAAGCAGCCATATTTCCAGTGTAAGCATGTGTCCCTGAGAGGAAAATATCTGAGCTGCATTTTGGGGCAGACCTGTCAATCAGCCTGTGAAGTCCAAAGCAAGGAATAATGCCTCCTCTCGGGATCCAGCTCACCTAGCCTCGTAACTTTCTTCATACATAAAGAATCTGCCACAGTAGCCAAAGATGTGGTAAATATCTTTATTTACATCAAATACATATCAGTGTTCAAGCAGACTAAAAACTGCTTTAACAGTTAAATTAAAAAAACAGCTTCATTCAGAAGACTAAGATCTCACCAGATTTAAATTTCCAGAGCTTAATGTAAACTGGTTCTGGACAGTTCAATAACATTAACATGTATAGTGTTACCCAGGAGTAAATCCTTGTAAAACTGAAATAGATGTTTAACTGCATCTTCACAAGACCGTTTGCAAAAGATTATTTACCTTCAAACATATAATCAAGCTAAAAAGCTGCTTTGGAATACAAAGGTACCTGACTCAACAGGTACAATGTTTTCTGAATTCAAAAGCTATTAAGGGCACAAAAGCAACTTTGAAATTAGTTCTCAAGTCTCTTGGGATTCAACATATGTACTCCATTTCTCAGAGCTGTTACGCTGGCACAGTCTGAAAGCAACATGACTAAGGTATTAAATCTGCCAAATGGATGAACATTCAAAACTCTAGTTCCACAGCTATGCTTAGAAGACAGCCCTAGTCTTCTTTTTAAAAAAAAAAAAGCTAAATAAATATCAAGATACACATCAGTCTATTTCCTTAGTTTCTTTCTGTGACCAAGATGCCTGTAAAAGTTATGGTTCATGTGAGAGACAGCCTGTGCTCGATTTTCACAAGGCAGTATCTTTAGTTTAAAAGTCCGTTTTGTTTTTTTTTTTTTTTTTGTTTTGCTTTTTGCTTAAGTCCTGAAACTGATCTTCAAGGCACAATGCAAAACTCAGTTGAAGAAGAACATGCTATCGAAAAACCTGGTGCATCTCCTAGGTGGTCTTGACATTATTTGCATGTCACCAAGAAGAGTTAAGTACCTCTACAATGGCATGAAGTATGAACCAACTGCTTTGAAACTGCAACTTAAATACTATGCAAATTTTTCAAGTGTTAAATGCATTAAATGATTAAATGCCATTAGAGCACATTCATTATACCCAACAAGAGTTTTTAAGAAATGAGATTTACCATTTACACCCTAGTAGATCATTGCACGTAACAGCCATCTAACAGAACACACACCAACACAGCAGCAGTTTTAGACCATGCACAGCTGAAGTTCTGTGTTAGATGTGTTTGGATCCTTTGACTGATGTTAATTTATCCCTCAAACCAGGTAGAGGCTACAGCTGTCATCAGCCTGTGCACACCTGTAATAACCTGTACAGCAGTTTAGAATTTCATTTGGCAGCAGGTTTACAACTAAAGAACATTCTCTTACCTGAATAGCAGCAAATGCCAGTGCTGCCCAGATGACGTACATCATGATCTCCTGAAGCTTCTTTACAACCAGAGCCTCACAACCCTGAAACAAAAGACTTCTTAGATATCCATTTCGCAATCACTTTAAGGCACATTACCAAAGGAAAGAAAACAAACCATCACACAAAACCCAAAAGCAAACAAGGCAGAAAGATAATCCAAACACTAAAAAACAAAACAAAAAAAAGTCACTACTTAGCATATCACAGATGAAACCGAATTTTTTTTCTCCTCTAGAAACCATGCTTATTTCCTGTTAAAGCAAATACACCCAAGACTTCATGCTCCCATTAAAAAGAAAATTCAGTAATTGCCAGCAAAAACACACGGCTACACAAGTTCATATTCCAGCTGCCTTACCTCAGAATAAAGGTCCATTGGGCGGGTCAAACTGCCAGTACAGTTGCTGAGGGCTGCTTTGCAACAGCTAAGCGGCACACTGTTATTTTTAGTTTGTTTGAACCAGACAGTTTTCTCCCAGTCTGAATAGTTATGGATCCCACAGCAGCGCAGCTGAAAAAAACAGGCAGGTAAAGAGCCAATGTGTTTAACAGTCAACTAGTGAGATAAGGCAGCAATTTGTGTAAGACAAATTATCTGACAGTTAGTTAAGCAAACCATAGACCAAGCATATTACAAAGGGGCCTATAGCCTTCAATCAATTAAGATACTCCTTACAAAATACAGGCCTGAAATTCCAGTTCTTGGAGAACATCTGACAAAACACTTCTCTCATGCCTCCCAGATAAGACAAAAGATTTATTTTTGGCTTAAAACAGCTCTATCCTTAAAACTTATAACAGATTCTTAAAAAAACCTCTGGTATCTGGACATAGTTGTGCATGAACCAGCATTTTCTCACATAACTGTGGTGCAGAATTAAAGTTCATTTGATACAGTCACACGCTGACGTGGCCATGTAGAAAGCCTTCAGGAGCAAACCAATTAAAAATAAATACTGTTCCATTCTGCTGAGAGCTCCTACTCTATTGCAGTCCTTGGCAGTTTTCTTGATGCAATGCACCCTCAGGCAGAGGCACTGTCTTAAGTGTCAATTTACATGCTGCTTGTCCTTCTTCCCTTTCAGGAAGAATTTTAAGCAAGGTATTCAGTGGTAGACATTTAAAATGTAAATATTTGATTACTTTAATTGATACAATTGTAAAAATGTTGAAAGCTCCTGAATCTATTTTAAGTCTGACTGGATCATTTAGCCTCAAATCCAGAAGCCTGTGACATCAACTTTAAGCTACAACCAAGAACAGCCCCCCCTGCCCAGCATGCTCTAGATAAATTTATGCCGATATGAGAACATTCTGTAATGTTCTACTGCAATATGTAAGCACTAAATATTTGAATCCAAACACTGACTCATAGATAGCTTGTGACATGAAATGCATCTCTCCATCAGCAATGTCACAATTCTACTAATTTTGCAGAGTCAAGCTATTTATTGACCAATAAGCCGTTTCCGAGATTTGTTGGAATGGAGGAACACAGGTAGCAGAGAGTCTGTGTTTTAAGGGCACAAAAGGACGGCAAAACTCCTATGGGCACATGTCTGGCAGTCTCACCTGCCTCTGTACATAGTCAATAGCACGACTGGCTGCATCAGGATTTGTCCCGTTGTATCCATTGTATACTTTCTGGATGCTGTGATCAACTTCGTCCTCTACCTGTGAAGTATTAGGAAAGCATCTGCATTAGCATAGTAAGAGAACCAGTACAGGTCTAGGTACAACTTTTCACTTCCAGTTACAGCAATTCAGGAAACCAAAGTGATCTTCTATCATCTCAAGTCAGCACACTTCAGTAGCACAGCTCCCTTAATTTCTAACTTGATTTTTGCAAAGACATCACTAGCTTGCTGCTAACAGACAAGAAAAAACCCAAGTAACTACCTAAGACTTTAGACAAAGTAGCTTTGCAAAGAATCTCAGAAAGGAAATTTATTATATATTATGCTTTTATTAATGATGCTGTGGCAGGCATTCCATGTAGTTAAGTGTTCTTCATAAGAGCATACCTTTCCAGTTCCTAATCCTCCTGCAAAGTTCCAAACTAAAATCAGTATAACCACGTGGGCTACCTTGTTCTTTTGGGACCACAAGGATGTGAGTGATACCACCTGATCTTCCTGTCCTGAAGCACAGGTAAATAGTCAAAGATTAAGTCCTTTGGCAGATTATTCTACCCTACAGGGACCAGGCTCTGTTCAGTCCCAATCCCCCCACACTTCCCAAGGAATGCTGATGGCAGTATGTTGTACATAGCAACAGCTACTGGAATAGCTTCCAAACCTACTGCAGATAAATCAAGCTGCTAAAGATGCTGTCAAGTACAAGTACTAGAAATGGATACCACCCAAGAATCATCACTTGTCCCCCAAAAGGCATCTTATGATGCCCATTATGGAGGAAATCCTACTGGAACCTTTTAGGTAACATGTTTCACTGCAAATGGTTACTTAAATGCAAAGAAAGTTTGCTGTGGCTAAATATTTGTACAACAGAAATATTAGCTCTGAATTGATTTTTTCCATCACATTCACGAGGCATTGTGTGCAAGGAGTGTAATTTTGGGGCTGAACGTTAACTAAGAATGTATATTCTTCAGATTTACAAGTTACAGTAGGAAGGTCTTACCAACATATCATTCCCTTAAAAGTTTTAAAGGAAGAATTTTAAACAGCAACAGCACAAGCTTCATTTGCCCCCATGCAAGAATGCTGATTATTTTTACAAGTATATCCATATCAAGACAGATATGAATAAAAGTCATTTAGCCTGCACAGACAACTTGTTTCAGACTAGCTTAAAATCAATTGTCTGATGATTTACAACCCTGATTCATATAACAAAACAGCTGTTCAATTTGTCATAAAGGTTTTTAAATCATTTATTTCAGTGTTTTCTTGTCTGTCATTTGGCTCCAATGGCAGTTTGGTTCAATGAGGGCAACATTATGTCTGAAAACCATGCAAACAGAAGTCACCAACTCTTGCTTACTGGCAGGTTTATCAAAATCAAAGACAGTGAACTACTCCATTGAGGGCAAAAAGGGCCAGTAAGTCCTCAACCAACTGCCTGCCTGTTTGATCCCTACTGCCATTTACAAAAATCCTTACTTTTACATATCAACGCTAGCAGATTCTGCAGCGGGCCAGTCTATCGTAAAGACTGAGGCATGCGTCACTTTTTCCAAAGGAAAAGGAGTCTGAATCCACACAGGCAGGTTTACAGAGCCAGGTTGCACAATTATGTGATTTTAAGATCAGTCACTGTATCTTAACTTAGAAGGGCACAATGCCACTTTCTTGAGACAACGGTCTCACTGGGTATCAGCAGATTTGAAGAACAACTACTGTGACTTCAATCTTTCCTTTTGTTTGTAAAGTTTGTTTGGAAGTTTGCACATCTAACATGATCTACATCCCTTTTAAAAAAGCAAGAACACTAAAACAAAACCAAAACCCAACAGCAAAAAAAAAATCCTGAACCCCAGAGATCTATATATGGCATGTCAGAAACAACAGAACAAAATAGCGAAGTACAGAGCTGCCTCATTTCTCCTTGCAACAATAACTGGAAATCTAAGCAGATTGCACCTCTCAGTTAACTGGTAATAAATCTAAGTTATTTCTGACACTCTTGTTTCACTGGGAAATGTGAAGTACTACTGCAGAGTAGTAAAACCTGTCATTTTTACTAAGAAAATCTGTTTATCCTTTCAAAAGATTCAACATGTAGTTTTTAAACACTGACTCCCATGAATGGCTTAACCTAAGACCATGCTGCCACCAAAAAGACTACCTTCCCTCTTCCCCCACGCTCTGACCCTGTACTGCCTACAACTGTGAAACTATGAAACTATAGTAGCAAGACAAATGAGAGGCAACAGGAAGACACAGCTGGGACCAACACAATTTTCAAGCATTTCAAGTGCATAATTCAGATGGGCTAGGGAAGAAGGCCACAAGCATCTGCTTTTATCTGCTCCGAATGCTGCTGACTGAACAAGATTGCAAGTCCCTTTAAGACTGGAACACAGAAGAGAATAAGATGACTACAGCTTAGTCCAGATCAGATCCACAGCAATTCCCAAACAACAATACTGTAACACGTTACTACACCTCTGCAAGTATTGGAGCAGAAGGAAACCATTCAAGTTTACATCTAAGAACTCAAGTTGTTTCCCATTCTCCAGTAATTGTACTGCTTTCATAGGTTGCTTCTAGGACTACTTCAACTACAAGCTTCCGAGCCCCAAATTATCTTCTCCAAGCATTGCACTGATACCAGAAATCAAATGCAGGCAACAAATATATCCTGAATTTAAGCATCACCTATAGAGCATTTCTGCTGAAGTAATCTATTCAAATTGTCACTAAGCCAGATTTATAATGCACAGTTCAAAATCCTCTCGTGAGCTGCTTACCCAGAGCAGCCTTCCTCTGTAAAGCGGGCAAAAACTCAGATTTTGACTTAGAGGTTGCCTCACTATTTCTTCTAGGTTAGCGAGAGAAAACAAGTTAAGAACACTTAACTAGTAAGACCTGGGTTGTTTCATATAAACACACAAGACCAAAGAGAAGTATACGGTGCTGTAGTTCTGCTTGCTAATGAGATATCACTAGAGCATCCTGCCATGCAATCATACTACAGGTCACAGCTAAAGCCTTTTCTGCTCATTTTTTGGCAACATTTAAATGTAGAAATTACAAAAGCCAGTGAAATTGTGCAACTGAGAAACTTCCTTTCTTCAAGGAAGTATGGTATCTCTAATACCACATGGTACATTTATGCCATATATTATGGTGGGAGAAACAATTTAGTTTTTGTGGTCCTTTTTCTAAATTTCCATTAAACAGTGGGACAAGTCACAATTTTTATCCACACCCTTGTAAACAACCTGCATAAAGCTAAATTGTAAAAATTAACACATTCAGTCAATGTGATTTCATTATTATGCAGTGTTGGTTTTCACAACAAAACACAAGACAACATTTAAGTTCTACCAAAACCAAAACAATATTTCCTATGTTCAAATACTGTACAACTTAAATAATTCACAAAGTCAAACATTAATAAATTAAAAGACCATCTGGAAAAGGTAAAGGTACCTATCAGCATGCCTCCCCTATACTGTTCAGCTGATAACAATATATTCCAGCCAGTTTTTTTCCTCTAAGAATATTGATGCTCTAAATTCTAAGACACTGATATCTCAAACTAACCCACTTAGAGGTTTAGTTTTATACCCTTAAATACCCATTAACAGTACTACAGAATCAGATACAATAAAGACTACATCCCTGCATTCTGGTCACAGTTCACAACAACTTATGGAAATCAAAGAGTTATTACCTTTGCTCTGTAGATGTATCCAAGAACTACCACCACAACTTCAGTGATAAAAACCAAGAGCAGGATGATCACAAACTGCAAAATACAATAAAGAGTATTTGCACTGGTCATTTTACCCATTTATTTTGTGAAAGCTTCCATATAGACTCTGCCATTTAATGGAATTTTTCAAGTCAGGTTTTGATTTAACAGATGACTTTAGCAGACAACAAAGTTGACCAAGTGAGTCCAGAATTAACTTCATTCAAGGAACTCTAGTGTTCACAGCTTCACCAGCCAAGCAAGCACTTATCATTAGCACTGAAAACACCATACAGAAGTGCTTTAATTCAAGAGTTTCTTTCAATCTTCCTTCTGTCAGATAAACAGTAACATCATACCAAAGCAGCTACCCAGGTTATCACTGGGTATAGTAGATGGACTAAGGGAACGCTTGTTCAGATCAAGTCCTATAACAACTGACAGAGACAGCAAGCATTGCACTTGCCTTGGCATATTTAAGAGCCCTTTTAAAATCAATTGTTAAAGTAGTCTATGTAGCATCCAACAAAAATCAACCAAACAAAAAAAAGTCAGACTAGTTTAAATACCGGCCTGTCTTCTCTCCTTTCTAATTCCCAAACTGAAATTACAGATAAAATGCTTGGACATGTGACATATAACGCTGCAAACAAACTATCCAAATTAAGCCATTCATGAAATATTTAGGCATCATAACAACCCTCAGCTAATCTTGATGCAATATACTTCGAGCAAGAAGGGTCCTGGATCGCCCTCCTCCCTCTCCAATTTCAGCCTTTCAACCAGAACAGATAAAAGCGGGATTTTAAAACTGTTACAACTTAATCATATGGGTTTATGTTATTTAAATAAGATGATCACAGTTCTATAGAAGGTAAAATTGAGGAGCCTTCTGCTGCAGACCTGGCTAATGTAACACCATTATTAAGAACAGAAAATTAAGATAAGATTTTTCTAACAAAATATAAGGGGCCATACATTAAGGCCACATTTGAGGCCATAAATTAAGATTAGAACAAACTTATAGAACTGTTTTAGAAGTCTGTTAGAAAAGAATATGGCCAAACATATAAACAGACAAACACCATCATATAAAAAGCCTGCAACCTACCGTAGCGAGCCCACAGCGACTTTCTCGAATTGTGGCACAGCACCCAATAAGTCCAATAATAAAAAGAAGCGTTCCCACAGCTATGATGATAACTGCTGGAATTAGCGTGTAGACATCTTCAAAGAAGTGATCATAGTCATCATATGTGATGAACACATAGGCTCCCACGTAGCACAATATGCCTGCTGCTGCCTACAACAGACAATAACTTGATTAGTTTCTTTGAACACTGACCCCTCCTTTCAGCAAGGCTACTTTGCAACCATTATTTCAAACACCGTAAAACAGTTCTGCTCAGAAACCACGTTTTTCCCCCCCAAATTTTGATATCTTAGTTGGGTTATAGTGTATATTTCTCAGAAAAAAACATCTAAATTGAGGCTAGCCATTAGTTTTCAAACTACATTTAATCTAGGCAGATTTTGTTTTGACCATGCTATGGAAGTCTTGAGGTACTTCATCAAGGAATGAGGGTAACCACGCTACAAATATCAAAACTTCCCTGTTCATAATTACTTCCTCCTCAGTCTGTGAACTAGGTTTTTTACATAGCCTACGATTGTGTAGAGAAAAAAAATCTAAGGGCTAAGGCTCAACTAGAAATCAGATTGGCAAAGTCTGTGAAAGATAACAAAAAACCTTTCTATAAATACATAAATAATAAAAAGAGGACTAGAGAGACCATACAGTCCCTGTTGGACGCAGAAGGAGCAACAGTGACAGGGGATGAGGAAAAGGCTGAGGTACTTAATGCCTTCTTTGCCTCGGTCTTTAATTGTAAAGAAAGTTGTTCCCTTTCTGTATAAACCCAGGAACCAGAGGAGTAAAATGAGGCTCCCATGGTCCAAGAGGAGGTGGTCAGAGCCTTGCTAGCCCGACTAGACACCCACAGGTCTATGGGGCTGGATGGGATTCAACCAAGGGTATTGAAGGAGCTGGAGGATGTGCTGGCCAAACCCCTTTCCATCATCTTCCAACAGTCCTGGAAGACCGGGGAAGTTCCACTGGACTGCAGGCTGGCTGATGTTGTGCCCATCTACAAGACATTTACGACCCTGTAAGGAGGATCCAGAGAACTACAGGCCTGTCAGTCTGACCTCAGTGCCAGGGAAAGTCATGGAACAGGTGATCTTGAGTGCTATCATGAAGCACATGCAAGAGAACCGGGTGATCAGGCCCAGTCAACATGGGTTCACAAAAGGCAGGTCTTGCCAAACTAACCTAATCACCTTCTATGACAAAGTGACTCAGCTGCTGGACGAGGGAAAGGCTGTGGATGTATCTTCCTGGACCTCAGTAAAGCCTTTGACACAGTTTCCCACAGCATTCTGCTACGGAAACTGTCACCTCTGGCCTGGACACGCACACACTCTCCTGGGTGGAAAACTGGTTGGCTGGCCAGGCCCAGAGAGTGGTGGGAAATGGTGTTAAATCCAGCTGGAGGCCAGTTACAAGTGGGGTTCCCCGGGGCTCAGTCCTGGGTCCAGCCCTGTTCAATGTCTTTATCAGTGACCTGCATGAAGGCACCCTTAGCAGGTTTGCAGATGACACTAAGATGGGTGGAAGTGTTGATCTGCTGGAGGGTCGGGAGGCTCTGCAAAGGGATCTGAACAGGCTGGACTGCTGGGCTGAGACCAATGGCAGGAAGTTTAACACGGCAAATGTCAGGTCCTGCACTTGGGGCACAACAACCCTAAGCAGAGCTACAGACTCTGAGAAATCTGTCTAGAAAGTTGCCAGGAGGAGAGGGACCTGGGGGTGTTGGTTGACAGCCGACTGAACATGAGCCAGCAGTGGCCCAGGTGGCCATGAAGGCCAATGGCACCTTGGCTTGTATCAGAAACGGCGTGACCAGCAGGTCCAGGGAGGTTATTCTCCCTCTGTACTTGGCACTGGTGAGACTGCTCCTCAAATACTGTATACAGTTCTGGGCCCCTCACCACAAGAAGGATGTTGAGGCTCTGGAGCGAGTCCAGAGAAGAGCAACAAAGCTCGTGAAGGGGCTGGAGAACAGGCCTTATGAGGAACAGCTGAGAGAGCTGGGGTTATTTAGCCTGGAGAAGAGGAGGCTGAGGGGAGACCTCATTGCTCTCTATAGCTACCTGAAAGGAGGTTGTAGAGAGGAGGGTGCTGGCCTCTTCTCCCAAGTGACAGGAGACAGGACGAGAGGGAATGGCCACAAGCTCCTCCAGGGGAGATTTAGGCTGGACATCAGGAAAAAATTTTTCACAGAAAGGGTCATTGGGCACTGGAACAGGCTGCCCAGGGAGGTGGTTGAGTCACCTTCCCTGGAGGTGTTTAAGGGATGGGTGGATGAGGTGCTAAGGGGCATGGTTTAGTGTTTGATAGGAATGGTTGGACTCTGATCTGGTGGGTCTCTTCCAATCTGGTTATTCTGTGATTCACAAATTGCCTTTTGAGAACAGGACTGCAGCCCATCCAAGCAGTAAGTTATTTGGTATTCAACAGCTTTCCAGAACACGTATGCAGGTCATTTGCCATTATTTACCTACCCCTTAGCCTTTCTTTATGCACATTACTATCTACAATTTAACATTAGAACAGAATAGCAAACTTTAACCTCTTCAGGGAAGGATTAACTGCTAGAAACAACAGCCCTTCTGAAACATTCACAGAACTGGGAAATCCAATTCCAACCAAAACAGCAGGCAGGAATAAATATAAAACACCAATTGTAAAAAGTCAGAATCATATGCATCAAGACCTAGACTGCAAAACTTTCCAGTTTAAGAGATGTTCTCAGAAGGATCATTGTACAAAGCAGTTCTTTATTAAACAAAGCATCATCTAAAGTTACTGCAAATAAGATCTGAGGATGGAGCTGCCACTATAAAGATTTAAAACACTAAAACAAAGCACCTACATCAATCTCATGTGACCTTACCTCCCTTACAGTTACAGAGATCCCAACACATGAATACCTTCATTAACCTTAAACTGAGCAGACCTGGTAAAGGACAGACAGCTCTCACTTGAGGAGCAAGCTAATGTACATCCATTTCAAAATGAAAGAGCCATATCAATTCTTACTCTACATATGTCTTTCATAACTGTCTTCACACTTCCTGCAGAATTAAGAGTCCTGCTAAACATAAAAATGAAGCATTAACGTTCAACTGAGTTGCAATGATGGACAATATCATTTGAATATTTCATGACACGCTTTTCTGGTGTCCCAATAAAAGGCTAAGCTAAAACATTCCACACAGAAGATGCAATAACCGAGCTATGATCTGTGGAATTTCACTTTACTGCAATGGGTAACATCCCTGTTACAATCCAATCCATACCCTGGACACAAGTGTTCAACTCAAACGTAATATTACACTCTTCAGCTCTAATCCAAAAAGACTGCAGGCTGCCTCCTGCCCTCCTTTCCCATTTTGTGGCCTTGTCAGTACCCTTTATCCCTGCACTGCAAAGAGGAGGGTGGACAGACACGCATATAGCCAGTTCCAGTAGCTACAGTGCTACTGGAATAGGCCTTGCTATTGTAGAGTCAAAGAATCAATAATACAGGCCAGGAGGGACCTCAGGAGATTGTTTAGTACAATTTCCTGATGAAAGCAGGGTTAACAATTAATTCAGAGCAGGTTGCTCAAAGCTTTGGACAAAGTCTTGAAAATCTAAAGATGGAGATTCTGCAGCCTTCCTGGACAATCCATTCAGTGTAGCACTGAAGGCGACTAGCCATAAGATGACTGGTAACTAGTTTTTCAACACACTGTTGGCTACTATGGACAACAATATTACTGCAATTATTTCCTATAACATGATACTGCATAAACACTCCTAGAATAATACTTTACCTAAAGAATTCCCCCACTGCAGCACTTTGCTATAGAAACACTACGTAAGAGAAACAGGTATTAAGAGCCTGCTCAGAAGTAGCACCAGCTCTGCAGTGATTTGAACAATATATTTCACCTCCCTGCCTATTTCTGTGGTGAAGGTAAGTGTGTACTCCACAGGAATCTTAAAAGCATCCAGGAGGCTCACCTTCATCCAATAAAAGGTGCTACGTAGATGCAATGACAGTGAAACTGAAAATTCAGCAACAGTCAAAGACCAAGAGCAAAACATCTTCTCCAGACAAGAAAATGTAAAGTAAATAAGCCATTACAAAATTGTCCCATTGCATAAAAGATATTGAAATGCTAATCCAACAGCACAAATCCTGTCACATTAGGTATGACATGGTAAAATGCAGACATACAATTTCTGTACACAAAGCGAAGATTCAAAGTAGTGTCACTGAACAATGGAATTACATTTACTGTTGCCTAGCAATGAATCGTGTGAATGATGGGACGGTGATGTAATCTCCCATTTCTAAGAGCCAAAATGCTTGTTAGAAATATGGTATAATGCAATATGGCAGATGAAAAAACACAGCTGTAGCTGGCATCAGGCAAACAAAATACACCACAAAACTGAAATCAGAACCATTTGTGAACCCCTTTGTCCTTCTCTGTTGTGTGAAATTTAGGTGACTTCCTTCCTTTTTAGGGAAAATCTTGTTTATAAACTGCATGAGTACATAAATTTAAAGAATACATTTGAAGCAAGGGAAGTTTAATATTTTAAAGAACTGTCTACAGGTGTTATCCTTCCTCCTCTACTTCAAGAAGCATACATGTTTTAAGAAACTTTGTTCTTCCCAGTATTATGCCAGACAAGAAGTCTGACAAGTACAGAGATTAAATGTGTTTTAGAAACTCAGAAAAGTCATACTATGCTTGTTAAAAACTTAATACTTTGTATTGAGTGCTGGAAAAGCAGATTTTTCTTTAGGCTTAGAAAGCAGTCTGGTCTGAAGATTTCACTAAATCCTTTCCACACATGGAACTATACTGACTAATCAGCCATGACAGTTTTTGGCCTTGGGGTTGCCTTCTAAAGAAGGTTGTGGAACTGGTGTTTCTCTGGAAGATGCTACAGAATTCTGCGAACAGCAGAGTGCATTCATATGTCTATAAACCTCGCACTGGAATCATGAGGAAGTTGAAGATAAAGACACGGCCTGTACTTGATGAGGTGATCATACTCTTAAAAATTACTTGTTGAGGCAATTCTGAGGAAGATAGCAGTAATCTTGGAGTGGCGTGGGTGTATATGTGCCTGTGTAAAATCCAGAAAGCAAACGTACTTGTTGGAGTTTTCATAAGTTTTACATGCTCTGACAATTACAACTCCTTTCCTGGGTATCAAAGTTTAAAGCTGTTTTTGACCAGGTGCAATAGGTAGTCTACTACAGAATCATGAAAAACAGCAACACTACCCCTTCAGTTTACAAGAAAACAAGTTTCCAGTGCCTTCTCTTTTCCTTCCACATCACAACCACAAGACATTCTTTTCTTCAGCCTGCTCTAAACCAGGAAGGGGCTAGTCTCTAAATCAGCATTTTAGGAAAGTGCTTTGGAAGCAATCCTTTGTGCTCATCTCCTGATGATTTTCAGTTACTACCTTCTCGTTTGCATCACTGAATACCCTTAGAAGCATAAAACAGCACTCACTTTGGATGAAACTAAACAAGAAGATGAGTGCATTGACAGTGCTAACTGGAGTTCATTCAATGGGACCTGACCAACTTAGTAGTTTCAGCATCTGGTCCTCAGCACAACTGGGTTTTATTCCACCTCCACAGCTCCATGCTACATGTCAACATACCAATGCATAAATACAGCAACAACAGATAAAGATCAAGACCTAGTTTTACCTATACAAGGTATGCAATCTACATTGATTAGTGCCACACATTTATTACTTGTGGCAACTCAAGAATCAAGTAGAATATCTCCCTTTTAAAAGGAAAAAGAACCAAAAAACTAAGCAACCCAAAACCCCCAAACCAGAATCATGTGCCTAAGAAACTGCTTCTCAGAAAAGAAATCACCTGGAGAAACTGAAATCTGTATCACAGGTAAAGGTAAAAATAATCACACAGCAATCCAAATCCCAATGCATATTACCCTGCAGAGTGAACAGTAACTCTGCAGAAGTCCAGACTCGCTCAAGCCAAAAACATTTTAATAAAAAGCTACCACATTTAAAATAACACATTTGTTATCATTACATGGAAGCCAAGTCATGAACTACATACAGTTCAAGTAAGTCTTTGATAAACAGGCCTTGAAGGAAGACTTCTTGAACTTAATCTGCTCAGGGCTCTGAATAGAGACGCCAACAGCTCCTGAGTCTGTGCCAGGTCACATGCTTGTTCTAGGGGGACAGCTGGTTATTCAGCATTCACACAGTCTTTTAGAGTTGTTTGCATTTAAGTTGTAGGGCTGAACCTGAAGTGGCATACACTTATCTTAGGTCGAATTAACTGTTAAAAAGATTGCAAACAGAAGTGCAGTTAATGAGGAGAGTTTGCCACAAAAGGCTTGAACAATTAAGCATCTTTTTGATCAGAGGAAAAATTTAAAAATACATAGACCTCTTGCAGCTCAGAAAAAGCTTGATATTATTGCTTTGGCACAGACCTCCACAGAGTTACTCAAAGCTGAACAATAATGCCAAGAACTGGAGGGAAAACTGGAATAGCTAATAACATAATGACACATGCAACAATAAAACATCACTCAAAGCATTACAGGGAAGTGTATTTGCTCACTAAGGACCCCAAATTTTAAGCTTCCCCCACCTTTGGGCTAGTACAACAGAACCTTTTAAGCCCATGCCTAGCTCACCTTTCACATGCACTGAGGTACACAAGGCTACATATTATCTAGATGCACCTTGAAGCAGTTTCAGGTCTGGGCTTTTGTTGCTGTGGCTTGGTTTTTTTCTTTGGTTAAGTACACTGCAACACACACAGAGAACCATTTCCATGTTTTCAATGATGCTCTCACACTGCAGCAGTCAAACCTAAAATTTTGGCTGTCTAAAATGATGACTTTAAAGCAATATATTAAACCTATTTGTTCTGTTGATCACTTATTTATCAATCACAAACTGCAGCTCCATTTACAAACTAGTGCTTCCTTACACTACCCTACTAATGTTGCTCCCAAACAGACCTGACGAAAACTTGTCCAAAGACCTTTTCAAAGCACTGCCCTTCACATTACTCTGGCTGTTAACCTTGCTATTAAATTTTCTTCACTTTGGGATCACAACAGAACCCCTACAATGGAGCTTTTTATTTTATTTTTTTCTCTACACTCCAGCTTAATCAGGCCAAACAGCAGTATTTGTCCCTTTAGAATCTGCATTTCATTCACTGTTTTAAGGAAAACACATAGTCTCTGAACAAGAAAACGAAGTTAGTAGCAAGGTATTATGCGTCAGAACACACACCTGATATCCAAGAGGACTAGTTCGCATTTTTGTTAAGGACACCTACTTATAAATTCCTACTATTGCCAACTGGTAAATCTTGGTAGTAATACAGATACTACTTTAAACCAAGTTATTGGCCATTCCACTATTAAAACACCTTTGAGATCTGGGATTGTGAAATACACTGATAGTATACTCAGATGGACCACCTGCACTGTTTGTTAAAAAGAAACAAAAAAAAATGCAAGAAAGAAAAAAAATCTTCCACACTAACAGTCCCTCACATTTCCTGCCTAGATCCTATTGCAGGACCATCTTCCCAACCCCTGCATTGCTTTCCTTATGTTAAGCTTCAGCATTTCTTTGTTCTCCCTGTCTAACTAGTCTGATGCAAACATGCTTGTGCTAAATCACCCATACACTCCAGCAGAGATTTTTGAGGGTCTACAAGTTGTATCGGCTTGTTTCTTCATTACAGTTTATTTTCTCCATGCCTACCACAACAAAACCTGGACGTTTCCTACCCGTAAGTAGGGACACCGGCATAGTGTCTTGGCAGCCAGGTTTTTGGCTGCTTAGAACAGTATCTTAAAAAGTCATTTTTCATGCTACTTCTCCATTATTTGACTTCTACTGTCTTTCTCTGACATTTTCAGTTCTCTCCAACACTAGAGTATTTGTAGCCTGATTACTACCAGACAGTTCTCTTGATCTGCTGCTTGATGTTTTCATTTCAGCTTTCTGTCCTTCAAAATCCAGTTCCTTAGTTTTAACTTCAAAGTTCCTATACGATCGCTCTGCAGTTTATTTCTCTTACATTCTTTTCAGCACTTAACTATTCCTTATCTCCCTCTCCACTCCTCTCCCAAACAAATACATACCCATATGGGACCTTACTTTCTCTCTGTGTTTACACTGGTGCCCATACACCTCAGAACCAAGTGGTTTCCTGCCACCCTTCTACTTTGTTCTCATCAATAATAATTTAACTGGAACAACGAGCTACAACCATCTTAGGAGAAGAAACTCAGAAATTCTGTTCAACTTTGTAACATATTTAGAGACAGTTTAAAGGCTTAGAGAACTTCTGATAGCAAACTACACAGAAGTAACTCTTTATTACTTACTACAGATGACCATGAAATGATGATGATCATAATATATAAGATTTATCTATGATACCCTAGAGACACATTAAACTTATAAAAGCAATTAAAGTAGGTTTCATATGTACTTGACCAATTATAGGCAGTTAACTACTGTCAAGTCTCAGTGGGAATCTAGATGATCTAATGATCAAAACTGGAACTATATACCAATGACAAGCAAAACATTTCTGTAATAGCACAGGTGAAATTACACTGTCAACTAGATGGGGACCAGAAGTTAACACACAATCAGCTCAGTCAGCAAATAAAACCTGCTAGAACAAGAGTTGGAATTCTTCCTTCTCTTTTGCCATTTGAAAATGGTGATGTACTACTTCTGATGAAAGTATGCAGATTTCCCATTTTTGAACTAAAGCTTGTTGAAGAGAAGAACATTGATGTTTCTAATTTGCGCTTCTAGAAAGCCTGCCTCACTCTACATGCATCTGATGAGTGGTACAGTTGTTCCAGCACAAGCAGCCCAGGGAGCTATCTGCCTCAAAGTTAACAGCACAAATTTGCTTCCAATGCTGAAAGTGCCTTGCAGAATACAAAATTGGTGATATCTTCATTTGACATGAAGTTCATCCTATCTAAATATTATCTGTCCATTTTGAAATTAGTCAACTTTGTCTCAGAAAAAAGTAATGAAAAATTGTGAAGCACTATTTCCAGCATTACACAAAATAACTTTGTACTGTTTAAGCTGAGTAACTGCAAACTTCAACATGCAATTAAATTAGTAAATGTAGGCAATGACAAACAATACCATTTAAATATACAAAATATGAAAACTATCACCAAGCTTTTGGGGCGGGGGAGAAATTGCATACAAAATTTATGTTCATTTACTCAAAACAGAGCACTATTTCATATCAGCTGCTAAAGAAAAATCTACTTCAAGATGCCATCTAGAATGCAGCTCACAACTACATGTCCAGGCAGAAACTTCAGGAGCTATCAGAGCTTTTTAAATGCCACCTGCAACTATGCTGTAACAAAAAGCCACACCCACCAATGCAGATTTCAAACAAATGGCTGTACTCAAAGGTTGATGTAACTACTTCACACTTCAGAGATAAAGAATGGAGCCTACAGGCCTCAGTCAGAATTACACGCTCCCAACATGCAGCACTTAGTCAAATTTGCCTCACAACTACTGCTCGTATTTCTGAGCAGCTTTATATCCAAATGCTGGTGAGACTGCACAGACAAGCATTTTCCCAACCACGATTCATTCTGAGGCACCCATGAGTGTCATTTCTTTGTAAAAATTTAGACAAAGACATTTATCCTGTACCACTTGTTGGATATCATACAGCTTTCAATATTAAATGATGTAGCTATACATAGCTACACTTTAACGTTCTAATATCTAGTTACCCACTATTACTTCTTCAAAGCTGCAATCTCTGAACAGCTGGGATAACAGATCTTCTGTTCCCGGAGCTGGGATTAGAGGATGAGAAATGCGGTAGCTAAATGCAGAAAAGGAATTCTTAAAGTCTACAGAATATACTTTAATTGACTTCATTTCTATAGAGTGATGTTGTTCTGACAGGACAGTTACTGCAGTGAACACAACGCCAAGCTACAGCCTGCGTGTCCTTCCTGAGAAAGGTTGATTACAGCAACCAACTGTCCCATGAACCCAGGTAAGCTTTTGTCTTGCTGTAGCAGGTTTAATCAATGCATACATACTATAATGCAATTGTGTGGGTACTGGAAGAATCACAGAATAGCTTGGGTGGGAAGGGACCTCAAAACCCGTCCAGTTCCAAGCCCCTGCCTGACATGGGCAGGGACACCTCCCACTGGATCTGGTTGCTCCAAGCCACATCCAACCTGGCCTTGAACACCTCCAGGGATGGGGCAGCCACCACCTCCCTGGGCATCCTGGGACCCTCATCGTGAAGAATTTCTTCCTAATGTCTAAACTAAATCTTCCCCCTTCCAATTTAAAGTCAATTCCCCTTCTTCCTATCACTACAGGCCCTTATAAAAAGTCCCTCCTCAGCTTTCCTGGATCCTCTTTCAGTACGGGAAGCTGCTCTAAGGTCTCCCCCAGAGTCTTCTCCTCTCCAGGCCTAACAACCCCAACTCTCTCAGCTTGTCCTTGTAGCAGAGGTAGTCCAGCCCTCGGATCATCTTCAGATTTGCATTTAGACTAATAAGTGGGTTATATATATAGATACACACACACACAAAATTAGGGGATATATGTACATACCTCTCTCTAATTTTGTGCTAAAAATAGAAGAAAGAAAACAGCGCTCATTATTTACCACTAAGTATTTGGGACAACCTGGAAACAAAAGGCTAAAAAGACTAAATGCAAGTCAAGATAATGAAAGTGCTGGCAAATAAACTGTCTTAAAGACTAGTACTAGTTTTGGGAGTTTTAGAATGCAAGCACCCTTTATCAGGCCTGGGCAACCGGAGGGAGTGATCTTAATCAATCTTGTGCAGTGTGACAAGGGCTGCTTACAGAACCTATTTGCCCCCTTACAGACATATAGATAAACTCTCCCAGAAATCTTAGACGTATTCTATTCCTTTCCAAGGACTCATTTGAATGGCATTATGAACTTTATGACAGTCAAAACTCTTTCTAATTTGGAGCCAGCTCTGCCTGACCTCGTATTTGAGACGGGAAGAGACTGCAAGCAGAGGGGATTGTTAGAATAAGAGACATTGGTTCATCACATACCACAGTAACACAAGATCTAACATTTCCCAGACATTTCCCATGTCTGGGAAGACAACATTTGAAAGAACATACTAAAAAACCATGCCGGGAGAGAGACATTCTGTCTAAGTTTCAAAAATACACAGATTTTATGTCACATTTTAATGCCTGAGGAATTGCTTCTTGATGAAAATGAAAATAAGTCCTGTTTTGCACTGCCGTGTCACTGGTTTATTGCAAGCTCATAAAGAAGCAGTTGGTAGAGCCATATATTTCATAGCAAAAATATGCATGCAACCAAACAGGAAGCCATGATTCCAAGCAGCTAATTTTTAGGTGTATGAAAACTGTTAAACTGGCATTATTTTGGGCATATTTCCTGCATGAAAATATCCAAGAATCTAGCAAGCAGCTTCATTCTCTTTTCTTGTTAAGTGCATCTTGGGAGGTGTGCCTGGAAGACTGGGGAGACATTTGGTGAGTTAAAGTCGATAGGTATAATAATATTGTTGGTGCTGAAAATCCCAAATCCTGCATTTGAAATAAGGTGGTATCATGATTGAACTCGATGATCCGATGGGTCCTTTCCAACCTGGTGGTTCTATGATTCAAATCCTGCTTTATGTCCCTGACACCTCTTCTTGCTTTTTGCTCTCAGGCTGTGAGGGAACAGCCCCTGCTGCCCCCTCGCCAAGGGCGGCCGGGCTGGGCTCCCACCCCCGGGGGCGCCAAGGATGGAAAAGATCTCCACGATCATCGATCATCGAGTTCAACCATTCCTATCAAAAACAAAACCATGCCCCTCAGCACCTCACCCACCTGTCTTCTAAACACCTCCAAGGATGGCGACTCCACCCCCTCCCTAGGCAGCCTCTGCCAGTGCGCAATGACCCTTTCCGTGAAAAGTTTTTTTTCTGATGTCCAGCCTAAACCTCCCCTGGAGGAGCTTGACTCGATGATCCGGTGGGTCTCTTCCAACCTGGTTATTCTGTGATTCCCTCTCATCCTGTCCCCTGACACTTGGGATAAAAGGCCAGCTCCCTCCTCTCTACAACCTCCTTTCAGGTAGTTATAGAGAGCAATGAGGTCTCCCTTCAGCCTTCTCTTCTCCAGGCTAAACACCCCCAGCTCTCTTAGCCGTTCCCCATAAGGCCTGTTCTCCAGCCCCTTCACCAGCTTCGTTGCTCTTCTCTGGACTCGCTCCAGAGCCTCAACATCCTTCTTGTGGTGAGGGGCCCAGAACTGAACGCAGGATTCGAGGTGCGGTCTCACCAGTGCCGAGTACAGAGGGAGAATAACCTCCGTAGCCCTGCTGGTCACACCGTTTCTGATACTAGCCAGGATGCCACTGCCCTTCTTGGCCACCTGGGCCACTGCTGGCCGGTGTTCAGTCGCTTTCAACCAACAGCCCCAGGTCCTTCTCCCCCGGGCAGCTCTCCAGCCACTCTCCCCCTAGCCTGTAGCGCTGCACCGACCGGGCGCCGCTCCGCCCCGCCTCAGTGAGGGCCCCCGCGGCCCTGCCCTCCCCCTTCGCTGCGGACGGGGGCTGCGGCCCCACGCGCTCACCCAGAAGATGAGGTTGAGGAAGACGAGGACGGTTTTGGAGGAGGTGATGCCGCACTGCCCCATGGCGCTGCGCTCCGCTCCCCTCGGCGCCGCGGCCCCGCAGCACGTGACCCGCCCAACTAAGATGGCGGCCGCCCGCCTCACGTGACCGCGGAGGGGCGGAGGAACCTAAGATGGCGAACGGCTCCCCCGCGTGGCGGCGGGGGGCGTGGGCTGAGCCGTGAGGGCGGGCTCGATAGCGAGGGGGACGGCAAATAAACTCCCTAGGGCTCGCTTTAGCAAGCGAGCAGCCTTTATCGGGGGTGGGCGACGTGAGGGAGGGATCTGCATCTGTTGTGCGCAGCGACACAAGGGGTGGTTACAGGATCTGTTTCCCTCTTACAGACATATAGATAAACTCCCCCAGAAATCTTAGACGTATTCTATTCCTTTCCAAGGACTCATTTGAATGGCATTATGAACTTTATGACAGTCAAAACTCTTGCTAATTTGGAGCCTTGGAGCCAGCTCTGCCTGACCTTGCATTTGAGACGGGGAGAGGCTGCAAACAGAGATGATTCTGGGAAAAAAACACATCAATTCAGCACAGACCCCACTGAACACAAGGTGTTATGGTCTCCAAATAAACCTTTCCAGTATCTGCTGCCTTGTGTGTTCATAAGGTTCTCTTTAGCACAGTCAGGATCCAGCCCTTCCCTGCAAAATCCATGTTTGCTGCCTCACTAGTTGAACCCAACCCGTCCTGCCCTATTTCTTTGGCATCATGGTATTGTCTGTCTTGATCTTCCTTTCATTCTCTTTCTCCTTTCTAATCTTCCACATTTTCTAGAAATACCCGTCCTTCCAAAGCTGTTCTCCCCTCCACAGTGAGTGCGCTCCATAGATTCTCCTTGTTCCTTTTCTGGCAGATTTACTTTAAAGGCCGACATGTAACAATCTATTCTCCTATTCTATTCCAACGTATTCTACTGTTCTGTTTCCATGGTAGCAAAGTTAAGTTTTTTCCCTCCTACAATTTTGCCAAGTTATACCCAGAACCAGTTCCTGGATACCATGGAGATACTAAGTCTTTTTTTCAGCTTTCTTTTTAAGTCCTTATGTGCCCATGGATGAAACTTCCCAATCTTACAACTCTTATCAGACCATTTTCTATTACAACAAATTAGTTTATATACACAGAAGATATGCTTAAAGTTGGCTGCACTATTAATATGGTTTTGCATTAAATTTGTGGCATTTAGGGTCTTGTAATTCCTGCTTTTTAATGTGCTGTCTGTGCATCATATATATAAATTCTGTGACATGGTATTTGTAAAAGTGTCTGTAGATTAAACTATCAAAAATGCCATTAAGAGTTGTTAGAACAAAAAGTGCTTTCTAAGAGGAGTTTGATAGAAAAAGGATTAATGATGATATTTAAAAACTCTTATAAACGTTTTGGTACAACAATGCTGTTATGCAAATGAAATGTAACATAATTTCATTTAGCTTTGATAACTGAGAATGATGAAAAGGATGCAAGGAAGGGCTAGGACTTCACGCTGGAGAGGAGACAAGTGCTGTTACGAGAGGGCTTGTGATGGGGTTGCAGGTTCATACATGCAGGGAGAAAAAAGGGCTCATGGGGAGAATGGCAGTGTGCTGGGGATAGAGGAGGAATGGAGACTGCAGTCAGTCTTCTGAATTGGCAGAGGGATTGTGTGGGCTGGACTCATGCTGCCTGAGATGGCAAAAAGATAAATGCCAAGTGTTCCTCTAAGCATGTCGCCTGAAGAAAAGTAAATACAACTGTGCCATCTCACTGCTTTCATGCATAGAAAACTGGCTGATAGTGGGATGTTGGTGTGGGGTCTTTGTCAGGCTCTTTTGCAAGGAAATACTCTTGTTCTTTGGAGAATACATGCAAAACTTTTGGGTATCACCTGTCGCCATAACTTCAAATCTGCAGACTCTGGAATAATGTGTTTGCCTGTGCTGGCATTTCATACTGAGCATAGCATGCCAGTCAAGTGCCATTTAGGGGAAAGACAGGGTGAGTAATAAGGTGCCATCAGAAATTGCTTCTCACTACATGGGAATGTAGGCAGGAAATTGTAGCCCTCTGCCCACGCAGAAGAGGGATGGCTTGCTGAACTGAGGACGGGCAGGGAGCAAGGCGTGCTGGAAGCGGGTTGTAACAAGCAGTTGGAAAACTGGCTGCAATTTCAATAGCTGACTTGACTGAAGTGAACTGAACTGTCTCCAGCACAGCTTTGCTGCTTAGTTATTCTCCACCTTTCTTCATGTGGACAGGTAGCTTGACTGCTGAGATGTGCTTTTGTCTTTAATGCAGTTTAGGCCTCTTAGAAATTCTTCAACGAATATTTATGCGGCATTTCACAACGTTCAGCTCGTGACTGTCGTCATAGCAATACTTTGAGAATGTGTACCAGGAATGTATAAAAGGATATCCTGCACTTCCACTGCTTTTGAGAGGGTGAGAGGATCCAACACTAAGGACTGGTGCAGGGCAACAGTGCCCCAAAGTTCTCAAATGCAGAACACAAGTGTGTCAGCAGGATATTCACTGCATGATCTGTGAACTCCCAGAGGCTCAGTCTCTAGCATTTGATCTAAGATGCCATCGTGGCACAGATCGCACAGGTTGGCTGAATGGCTGGTTAAGGTAAGTGGCTTGAGAAGTAGTTGTTTTGCTGAGACAAGTATGTGAGCGGATGCAATTATGAGGTAGTTTTGCCCTTCAGTTTAATTATGCCTGATTCAGCTCTCCATTTTTTTTATATAAACCCTGGGAGTTAAATTCTGTGGGCACAGCGCACTTTGCATTGACGTAGTTGAGTCTAGACTGTTATAAATCACCGATCTAGACAGGCCTGTAGACAACTCCACAGCAGTGATAACTTCTATTTGCAGGCACACATTAGAAAAATAAAACTACTCTTGCTTTTGGGACAAACAATGTAGTAAATGTAATAGAAATGAGTTTTGGAATGAATTAGGTAGTAAAGAAGAATGTCATGCTTTTCTCTAGCTCCTGAGGAGGTAATCATAAGCTGCTTCAAATCGTTTGAACTGTGTAATAGCCTGGAAAGGTCCATGAACATTGCAGGATGCATAGTAAAAATGACTGACTACCTGACAAAGATTTTCCTAACCAATCTTTTCATTCATTGTTGGAATTACAGTTAGCAAACAGGAGCATCCATTTGTCAGACTATTGTAAACCAGTGAATACAGGTGGGAACTAGGACTGTAGTGCTAAGTAGGGAGGGCAGCAATGGTGAAATTCAGTCTTACATGTGTTCTGAACACAGGAGAGATCTCTTACCACTTTGATTCCCACCCATGTGGTTTTCTAGCTCCCAGGAATGCCAGTCATGACTTGCAATCCATTAATTGCTCTTCACAGGCAGTGAATGATCTCTTAGGAGTCACTCCATGCATTTCTTCACTTTTTGATGGACTAGTACACTGTGAGCTTTCAGATAATGATCAGATGTTGGAAACAAGGTCCATTTTATTGCCATAGAAGGGATGTAGAAGGAACCAGGAGCACCATTCATGACTGAGGGAAGGGAAAAAATAGGTTAAGATTAGTTCATTATATTTTCTTTATATCCCTTTATATCATCCTTATATCACCTCTTTATCATCTGACTTAACCTACATGAAACAATTTTCAGTAACGAAGACATGTATAGACCCACATATACACTGCATTTAAGTACAGTTTTTGTTAACTAATTATGTAGTACCCTTGTTCAAATATGCTGGATGCCATGACAGATGTTTGTGTGCTCTGATCTCATTTATTCTAACATACATTTGATACCAGTCGTTGTGTTGCCATGCTGGAAGGAGACCTCTCAGACTTGAGAAGCACCACAGGAGAACAGTTTGAAGCCAAAAGCTTGATGTTAGAGTCTGAAACGATCCTGCTTATAGATCCAAAGGATTGACATAATAGTTCAAAAAACAAGGCATGAAAAAAAAATATTTTTAGAAACATGTCACTCTCTTGGGAGCTTTCTCAGAGGTGCATTAATATTGTTTTTAGTAAGAAGTCGGTGTAGTTTGGTCTCCTCTCTAATGCTGGAGAGCTACTGAATCGGTGTAGTTAATCCATTTCATACTGTGAGAAAAAGGGAGACATCGCAGCACTGTCCATTCTGTTCTTTGGCGTGGTTTACATCAAACTACAAATAGCACCTCCTCCCTTCTCACTCCTCCATCATTACATTGTCTGTGTGAGCTCTCTGCCAGCTCCAGTCGACTGTTTTTTCAGGATCTGTATCCTGGAAAATGGCTCTGGTGTAACATTACGTCTCCTTTGGCAGCAAAGCCTGCTAACAAAGCCCTTCTGTCTCCGCACCTGCAGGCACGCACTTCTCTCCCTGTACTGCCCCACTCCCTTTCCAGCAGGGCCAGTGCAACTATTTGAAGAGAGGGTGATGCTTTTTTATTCACAGACAGCTGGGCATTGCTGAAGTGACTGGGGGATGGGAACATCGTAAATCAGACCTGCTGTAAGAGAAAGGTGTGTGAAACCTCAGAGCATGCTTTGATGAGGTTTCGCTTTCTGCAGCAGCGTCGGCTTCAGCAGCCTTCTGCTGACTTCTCTAGTCTCCCTAGCCCTTCTTCACATGGCAACAAAAGTACCAGTATAATTATCTGGGTAACCATGGAGACCAGGAGAAGGGAGCAGATTATGATAAAAAATAACTCAAGGGAAAAAAGGTTGTATTTTTAACCTGGATGTTTCCCCAGTCTGTTGACGGGATGGTCCCCAAGAGAATGTGCACCAACCTGCCTGCCATGCATAGGCAGAAATGAACAGTGGGCAAGTGTGGGCTCTTTATTTGCTTTGGAACAGGCTGCCTGAGGAAGTGGTGAAATCACCATTCCTGGAGGGATTTAAAAGATGTGTAGATGTCGCACTTAGGGACATGGTTTAGTGGTGGACTTGGCAGTGCTGGGTTAAGGTTTGGACTCAATGATCTTTAAGGTCTTTTCCAACCTAAATGATTCTGTGGTTCTGTACTGAGAGGAAAGAGTATTGCAGTTAAACCATGTACTCCACAGATAAAGAACCTTGCCTGAATTCACTTCATGGTACTAGAAATGCATGTAACCTTTTTTTCTGGGTTCTTCACAATTTCCCAAGGCTGTTGGTGAACCACACAGGTGTATTATGAATCTTCAGTTGGTGCCTACAAAGTGTGGAGCTTCTGGAAAGCAGGACTTCTTTAACTGTTGAGCTCCCTCCCATGGATGTTCTGCCTGTCCCAGTAGGAATGATCAGGGTGCTATCTTTGTGGTTACGAATTGACTGGCTTGGAGTAGGTGCTTTTGCCATGTGTTAAGTGCCATGACACAGCTCCAGAGAGGTGTTTAAACACGTCCATACATTCAGTTGTGGTTCCAGTAAAGTGAAAAAACCACTTGGAACTTTCCAAGTGGGTAAGGATAATTAAAGGGAAAGTAACTCCCTCTCTTGTATTTATAAAAGCAATGCTTACTTCTGTATTCTGTAAATGTCTCTTTCCCTTTCTAAATTCTGGTGTTTCCCAGCTGGCAGATACTTAATCCTCCTCAACTGTTACAAGGAAAATTAAACATCTTCCTTACTGGTGGTAGTTTGCTGCATCACAGTCTGAAATCAGCTCTGTACAATTATGACAAGCCAGCTGTGCCCAGGAGGAGCAACAGAACAAAGTGGTATCAAGTAGGTGAATCCAGCTAGAAAAAAATCGACATAGTTAAGCTTTGCGCAGTACCTTCATCATTGTTTTAGCGCATCTGAGTAGGCCAATTTTGCAGGGGAATAATTTATGTCATCTAATATTATGTGTATTTTGGTGCTCACTTAATGATGACCTAATATTTCAAACAAAATGCAGCTTCCGTAATGAGATACCTCGTTTCTGCCAGGATGTTATTAGGATACCTGCTGCAGTGATCCAATGAGACTGACCTTCATTTCAGAAAAAACTCCTGTCCTCCTGAAACTACTTTTAATGGCTTTCCTGATTTATGCAAAGAGACCTATAGCGATAGCCTTCATTTAGGGAAATAAATGATTCAAATAATTATAAATCTTATGAAAATGACAAGTTAAAGTGCTACCGTATTATTACTTGTTACACCTCGATTGAGTGCAACGTTGTGAAAGTCCCATGTGGCTTTGTTCTTTCTGCCTCTGCAAAGAACAGAATAAATGAGTTTAGTTCGTAATAGGTAGACGATAAAAACCATGTAATTGGCAACAGTGAGTGTGTTTGAGCAGCTCGAGGGCTTTCTCCTCATCCCTGGAGTGACGGTCCCTGCCATCTACTGGACATGGCTCAACATTTCAAAGAGATGATCAAATCTGTATTCAAAGTACGTTATGACTTCTACTATAGATTTTAATGAGATCGATCTTTTTTTGAAGGGTGATGAAGGAGAAAAAGAGGAATCCATATTCTGAGTATTTCTACCGATTATCTTAAATTATTGTTTAGTTGAAGCAAGATGGTTACAGTATTTGAGGGATGGTGAGTAGGAGATGGATACAATTGGCATTATTTTAATGATAGACAAGAATTCTATGCTACAGTTATTTTAATCTGAAAAGCCTGGTATCGTACTAGTATTATTTAATCTGCACTACATCCTCAGAAGATTTATTTTATTACATAATACCATTTTTATGGGCTGATGTCACATATCCACTGTGATGCAGATTTTCAGGCTTTGTATGTGTACTTCCCACTGCAGAAAAAAATAAGTGATATAAAAACATATGACTAAATATTTTCTCAGTGCAGGTTAGGCATTTCTCCCCTATTTTCCTTACTTCCTGCAGACCTGCCTGCAAATGTCATGCTTGTGAATTCCTTTTCAAAAATCCCAACACTAAGAGTGTTCTGAATAAACAGCTTAAACAAAATGTGGTTTGAGATGGAAAGAGTAAGATGCAAGCTAAACTTGAAAGGGAAGGCCTCACAAAACTAGCAAGAACTGTGATATCCTCAAAGACCATTCATATTCCCATGTTAAGGTAGAGAACTTTTAAGCCTGTATGTACAGCACCATCTGGTGATTTCTGCACAGCAGGATCCCAAAGCAGGGATTTCTGTACCTTACCGCATCACAGACAAGAAGTCACTCAATATCCCCCAGCAGACCTGCTCCTTGTGTTCTCATTCCCAGACGTAACTTTGTCACAAACACAGAAATACACTTTCAAGTCCTATTTCCAGGCTTTGGCTGTTGTCATTGTTATTTGTGCAAGGGAGCCAGAAGATTTGGTGGTGCTTTTGGCCTCCTCCTCATGTCTTACTGTCCAGGCACGCTTTCCTTCTGTCTGGGAAGAGTTCCACAGGCAAAGATCAGTGCTTGCAGTCAGTCTCCGTAGCAGTCGGCAAGCACATAGATCATTGTCTGGCACCTCGTCTGTCTTGGCTGCCTGTCTTCCTGCCCAGCCGAGACAGCAGCTCCATCTGTGCCCCCCACTTCTGCCGTCCACCGCTCCGTCTGCCCTCTGGTTTGCAGCTGTCCCGTGCAGCACTGTGTTCACTGGGCTGCAGAACAGGAGAAACCTGTCTAGATCACCCCTTTGCTCTAGGGTGTGGATAATGTAGGGTGGGTGTTGTTGGTGTTTACTTAGAACCATAGAATCATGGAATGGTTTGGGTTAGAAGGGACCTTACGCTCATCCAGTACCACCCTCCCATCCAGCGGCAGGGACGCTGGATCAGGTTTGTATCTTTTACTACCACAAAACCAGTGAACCGGGTGGTCCATTTGTAAGCATCATCCCTGGGTGCCTTAACTGTTTGTGAACGCATGGATTTTGAGTAGTGTTGTCACAGAAGAGATTTTAGCTTTTATGTAAGCAAAGAGCAGGTAAAAAGATTCGGAGCTTAATTCTCCAATGCATTATACCACAGTGCCATTGATTTCAGTACAGTTCTATTTCATCTTAAACCCAAGGTAATTGACTGGAATATCATAGGGTTTAACCCATAAATCCTTTATATCCCCCACATCTCAGGCAATCACCTCAGCAGCTGTGGATCTCTGAATCACTTACATGAGCTTCCTTACCAATGAAGAAAATATATCTCCTTTGTTTCAGCAAAATAGCCCATGGTCAAAGCAAAACATCATGTTTCTGTGTCCAGATGCAGCATACAAGGTTCTTCCTCCAGCAGTAATCACACAAATGCTGCATGAATGAATTGCTGTTACTAAGGCTCTTTTCAATTCTTTTCATGTAGGAGCTTTCTTAATTCATTAGAGAACAGTTTCTTATCATTTGGCACAGTGGGCAGCTGGTTACAAAATCAGTCAGGATTGTAGGTGAGAAATAGTAGAGAGGCAGCAGTTTATCTGATGCCCTGTTCTGCTGAAGCAGACAGGTACATCTATTTCAGCAGTAAGGGAAGGATGAGGATCAGCGATCACACATTTGCCAATGACACTGCACCGTATAAAACCTCCCTCCGCCAGTGTCCGAGGCCCTTTGCTTTCTGATGAAACAACCTGCCACGACACATATGTCATCTTGCATGGCTGTGAAGCCTCAAGGAGGCTGTGGGGATATTTTGGAAGAGTAGAGAACTTGCTGAATGTTAAAATGTAGCTTTATACTGATATTTAATTTAATAAAGGGTGAACCACATTTTAAATACAGAAGGCAGTAGCTCCATAAACCATTGAGGAAATCTGTGTCTCATCAATTGAAAGCATATATTTTTATGTTCATTTTTTGTTGGTTTAAACCCTTAGGAACTTCTCTGTAGTGAAAGGCATGGCATATAGTAGCGTATGCTTGTAAAATACATTTATATATAAGCAATAGGAAGAACATCTGCTATACTTCTGTTATTAATTAATTTTGGTTAAAAAAGCAACAATAAACCTCAGTGAAAACAGAAGCAAAGATTGAACCTGTAAATTCCTAACTGTAATAACAGTGCCTTTAAAATATATTTACAAAGACAGCCCTGACCATGCTGGGTTGTCTGATAAACCTTTGTTCTCTTTTCTCTAGTTGACAGTTGGAGTACTGATGCTCCCAATAACCCAAGTGGAACAATGGGACAGGAATCCTGTTGCTCTTTCTTGAGGGTAACAAACATCTCCTTTGACCCACACCTCATGGGAAGTGTCAGGTCAGCATTAAGGTGAGGTGGAGTTCACCAGCCCCCTAAGGAATGCAGTGTCGGCCCGGTCAGGTTGCATTTCTCACCATTTCCCATTCTGAACAACCAGGACACTGAGACAAGGCAACAGTGATGAGGGGCATGTAAAGCTTTCAGCTCACAGCACGCATCCTGCTCACTGCTGACGCTTTGCTCACCTCACTTTGTGCGGTGTTGTTGCTTAGGCAAATGCTTGCAGGGTCACCAGCTGCTGAATCATGGTACCTCCAACTGTGGTCCCACCACAGGACAGCTTTGCCAGGGATCTGCTGCCTTTGTATTAAGAGCTTCTGACTTCTGAGGTTTTATTCTTAAGTCATTTGACTGCCTAGGGGTTCCTAAGCTCGTGGCAATGATGTTTCACCATCTGACACAGCACACGGGTAAGAATATATTACGGTTGCTCCTTTCAGGTCTGTCATCTACGTGCCACAAATTGGGCTCAGAGATCATAGAATCATAGAATCACCAGGTTGGAAGAGACTCAGCAGATCGTTGAGTCCAACCATTCCTATCAAACACTAAACCATGTCCCTCAGCGCCATGTCCACCCGCCCCTTAAACACCTCTAGGGAAGGTGAATCAACCCCCTCCCTGGGCAGCCTCTGCCAGTGCCCAATGACCCTTTCTGTGAAAAAATTTTTCCTAATGTCCAGCCTAAACCTCCCCTGGTGGAGCCTGTGGCCATTCCCTCTCGTCCTGTCCCCTGTCACTTGGGAGAAGAGCCCAACTCCCTCCTCTCCACAACCTCCCCTCAGGTAGTTGTAGAGAGCAATGAGGTCTCCCCTCAGCCTCCTCTTCTCCAGGCTAAACATCCCCAGCGCTCTCAGTCGCTCCTCTTAAGGCCTGTTCTCCAGCCCCTTCACCAGCTTCGTTGCTCTTCTCTGGACTCGCTCCAGAGCCTCAACATCCTTCTTGTGGCAAAGTTTGGATCAGCAGAGTTCTGTAGCCTTCAGGGGAGCTGCCTTATTTGCCTCCAGGCCTCCACAGACACAAGATGCACCTTTGTAAAATGCACATCTGCATCTGAAACGGAGCCTCCTCGTGCCTGCAAACTCCTGCCAAGGCAGAGATCTGCCATATGCAGGGGGATTCTCTGAGCTTGGAGCCCAGTGAGCTGCACACTGAAACTTGGGCATTTTTCCTGTCTGTAATTGCAATTGATTTTTCAAATCAACAGGGAAAAGTCATTCATATAAAACACAGCTGCATTTCCCACAAGGAAGGCGTTTTCCAGAGATGTAAAGCATTCCAGAGCCCAGCCATGCGCCGCTCAGGTAAGCACCGCGGCTGTTCTGTGCTTCGGAGCGTTATGTGCAGTGGTGGCCTTTATTCTCTACGTGACCTATTTGAGGAGAGAGAAGAACTGTTCTGCGTGAGCAAGGCTATTCTGAACTTAGGATGTTTTGGAGAGAGGAGGAAATGCAGTGAAGGATAGAATTAGGTCACAACTTCAGGATGCCAAGATTTTTCTCTTGATTTGCTCATTGCTTTTGTAAAGCGGGCTCTCACATTTATCCATGCTGGAAGGAATAATCTTTTCTCTGCACTCACTGGATCAAAGTACAAAGGAGATTCATTGAAATAATAAAAAAAAATTAATTTTCTTCATTTCTAAGTGAAAGTATGGCAATAAAGGCAAACCGCTCTTTTCAGCTATGTAATTAGCAGTTATGATCAGGAGATAATAAACAATCAGTCGAAGTCAGTTAAAGCATTTCTCAGAAGCAGATTGGAATCTAACTAAAATGACTGAAATGCAGTGCAACACAAGCACTTCTGTGATGAAGTCAGATTCAGGGCAGGAATAGCAATGGGTTTGTTGATGATTAGTAGGATAATAGTAGGATTGGAAACACCACTTTTAAAACAGAGGAGCTTGGTTCAGTCCAGACTATGTCCTGAGCCCACTGATTGCTCCCTGTAGAGAGCAAGCTTGAAATTTTCATTCCCTGTGTTATTTAGACTGAATAAATGCATCCAAATTAGAAGGTAGTGAAGTGTTTTCACATCATAGCCCTCATTAAGACACTTTGGAAAGTGTGGACAGATAGAGTTATTAAAAAGCAATCTTTATAACTGGATGACTGTATTAAATTTGCCTGCATCCAAAATGTGGTGAGGGGGTAGGGGAACAGACAGCGCTGTGGAAATCAAGCCTGTATGGAATAAGGAATCAGTAGTTGCGTTGTGGCTGGTGTTCAGATGGAATCTTTTGCTGTTACATTATATCCCCTTTCAGAATTGCTGCAGATTTTGAGCACTTCTCCAACTATATCTGTGAAAAGGCCTACTTCCCAGATGCCGTTAAAACAAGCTGTTCTTCGTAACTTTTCATGGGATGGCATGAATTCACAGCCATACCACTGCCTTGTTTTGGCAGTTTGGAGACGTAAGAAATGCTGCAGTCATGTTTCTAATTTAATTCAATCCCTCATTAATTTGATCTCCCCTTTAATTCAATCTCAGCCTCAGGACCTAAATAATTTGTATTAAAAATAACATAATGGCCACCCTTTCTTTTAATCAATGTCAGCTGCTTTAGGCAGGTATTAGCAGATAATCTGATTACCCAACACACAGTGAGTTGGCATTTGGTTAATAAGTAACTGGGAAAATTTGGAAGAGAGTCAAAGGAGAAAAAATAAAATGAGGGAGAGGAGAGGCAGTGGAGAATAGCATGTAAGCAGAAGTACTGTAGGAGGTGGTTTAGTTGAATGAGCCCTGGATTCTTGCACACTTTCCCCCGACTGGCGTGCTGGATCCTTGGACACGTTCCTTTGCCATGCTGTGCATCAGTTCCTGAATCTGCGACACAGGAAATATACCCTCCTAGCAAAGTGTTTAGGATTGACACAAAAATCACATTGAATTTTTATTTTATTTTTGGTGAATGGAGAAAATGTTTTGAATAATGGACAGGGAACAAAATTTCTGTAACATGTACCAATTCTTTAGAGAAGACAGACAACTGTGTCCAAGAACTAGTTTTAGTTCAATGGTTCCGATTGCCAGTTTGCAGGAAAAAGTGATTAATCACAAAGTGAAATCTGTTCAAGATTAGCATAAATTGCAGAAGGTTGTAAAAGACTCCAGATGGATCTGAATTACTTGAAAAAGCACACAAAAACAGCAAAGGAAATTTTGAGCTGGATAAACACAGATTTAATTCCTAATGAAAAATAAACTAATTAGTCTAATGTGAATGTCCAGAAGTTTCAAGAGTCAAGGCTTTAGGTAGGGTGGTTTCTGCCCAGGACAGGCAAATAGGGTGCTGATGGGTTGGAGATGAAATGCATTCTGATATTTCTACAGAATACTGCTACCCTTATGCTTCATCCCTCAGTTTGAGCCCTATCACCTCAAAAAAATACAACAAAAACTGTTTCACAGCAACAAGGAGAGTAGGACTGTGCTGAGGTTGCTCTGGAAGAAGATGCTGAAGCCTTCATGGTGATGATACACTTGGGGATAAATGCTTTGTACCACAGGGAAATGATTTGTGTGGTTCATTGCTGCAAAAGGGTCAGCAGTGGTGGAGCTCAGGGTCTGGGTTTTGTGGAGCAGTCCATGGTATAAATCACTTATAACTAATGCTATGATGAAATTTGTTGTACGATACCCCACAACATCCTCTGACAGCCTGCTGCTCCTTGTTTGAGGCTGAAGCACCCCCTCATGCCTTGAGATCACAGCTTCAGCAATAACTCCCATACTAACACAAACACACAAGCTGGAGTATAAATATGGCTTTTTCCCAGTAATATAAATGGAAAAACTTTGGAAGGAGGATTTCTCTCCTGGATGAGAGAAGCTGCACGACTGGCTTGCGGGTCACGGGGCATTCCTTTTCTTTTGATGAATGAGGTAGTGGCTGTACACGGGCAGACTACTGGCCCAGTTCCAACAGTAACTTGATTTAAATTTAGTGCCAGTGTAGGAACCAGGAGAATTTTATTATCTTGATTTAATTCTCTGTTTTCTTTAGAAGATCATTTATGTCCTTTTGCACTTTGGAGAGGTACAAAGTTAATAGCTTGCTCCTCACAGATAAACTGTGGGGATTTCATGTTTTTTAAGGTCAATCTTTTGCTGTTCACTGCAGTTAATCTGGACCATTAAGACCAATGAAATCAGGCAAAGCCTAGCATTGGAGGTTAGATCTGTAACTGCCCCCTGTCCCGCTGCACAGAGATGCCATCCCTGGGGCAGTTCTGTCTCTAAAGGACTGGGTAGGGGGGTACTGACTCACCTGCATTCCAAGTTCCAAGCCAGCTTCTTTGGGCAATACCAGTGTCACAGCACACAGCACCTGTAAAACACCACACAGCAGCTCAAGAAAGCAGCTTGCTAGGTGTTTGTTGAACAAAGACTACTGGCTGGTACCAAAGAGAACAGACATTGGTAAATCCCACTCCGATTCCTTCCCCTTTGGAGTATAATATCATAGAATCATAGAATAACCAGGTTGGAAGAGACCCACTGGATCATTGAGTCCAACCATGTAGTAGGGAGTTTTATGGCTTTACCTTAAACGATCATCAGTTATTTCCTGCATCTGCTCCTGTGCACATTCTGCCTGCCAGCTGCAATGGGACAAAACACCTCAAGGACAGCAAAACAAGGGAGTGAGGGCAGGGCACGCTAACAGAAAATGCACATTTGGAGCTGTCATTTTGAGTTCTCTGGGTTGATACATGCTTACCTGCTCCAGAGTCACCCAGCTGCCCTCCCAGTGGCTCCCTCAGCAGCTGTTTGCCAGACAGTGACTCCTGGGCTCATTTGAAAGTGCTGAGTTGGTAGCAAGAAGCCTGCCTCCATCTCCCAAGTGGCTGGGCTAAACACCAGCTCCAGTGTTGCCTCCTGAGACAGCAGCAGCCCCAGGGGT
This sequence comes from Clamator glandarius, assembly GCA_033459285.1. Lineage (NCBI taxonomy): Eukaryota > Metazoa > Chordata > Aves > Cuculiformes > Cuculidae > Clamator > Clamator glandarius. The sequence goes on along the minus strand of JAUNZM010000115.1, from coordinate 1,430,779 downwards.
TTGATACATTCTCCGCAGAGCTATGAGCCTTAGCACAGAACAGAAGAGAAACTACAGCCTTTCTCTGCAGGATGGATTGTGGCAAATGTGTAACTGGAACAGTTTACCTTGTGAGCTAGCTGCTTCTATCCGATTCTGGTTAAACCCGCTGCTGGCTAAGGAGGATGGTGTGATTCCTATACGGCGGCATGGAAGCTCACTCACTTGGGCAAAAGAGCGAGCTTGCAGAGCTCATCTGATGCACAAAGATTTTCTAGAAAATTGGGATTTATCACGTTTAGGAACACAGATCCTGTGGGTCTGTCTGCCATAAGGCGATCTCCGAGTCCATGAAAAACCTTATACAGACGTTCTTGCATCAGCTGAATCGAGGCATCTGTTGGCTTTGCTTGGGGTTCATGCCCGGCACAAGCTGAAACGAGAATGCCAGACTGCAACTGCTTAAGGACACTCACAAGAGAGTCTGCACTGACATAGCTAAATTAATTTCAAACAGATTTCAGTTAAACTAATAGAAGTATCATGTCTTGCAAAGTTTCGGTCTATTTTTGGGTATGTTTTCCAGAGCGGTGACTGCCACTGAGAAATGGATGGAACCGTTTAGCTCAGTCTGTGGCACTTTTCTGAACTGGCCAGGGATTACTCTGGCAAAGCCAAAGTATCTGTTGGGCTGTTAAACCTGTTGCATATTTACTGATACCTCTGGAGGCAGCTACCTTTGTGTTTTTAAAAAGGATGAGGACAATAGCTTAAACTGTTTCTGAAAGGCTTGGAAACACTAAGGATTAAATGTGAAAGGCCTGTAGTTACACTTCAGACTAATATTGACCATGTGGAAACTGCTGTACCTGTGCAAAGCCGCTGTGACTGTGGGAAGAACAGAGCCCTTGGGTGCTGTTTGGGTCTTTTCCTTGTTGCTGCTCAAGAGTACGTGTGTGCAGTGTGATTGTCGCGCAGCATCACAGCATCGCTCCATGTATGTGGCGTCATCTGTTCTACACTCATAAATCAGCATCTGCAGCCACCACTGCTGCCTATCAAATCTGGGTACCAAACTGAGCTGCTTGATCTCGCTGCCGCTGAAGTGTGTCTGCATGATCAGGGAAGATGCATATTATCCCATCTGTTTTTCACAGCCCCTCCGTTAGGCTCTATGCTTCAAGGTAACGGATCAGACACAAAATTAATTCCACGGCAGATGACTGCCTTCAAGGCATCCTGCTTTGTCACAGCACATAAAAATTTGACTCAAGACTAATTTTATCCCTTCACAGCAGGTCATTAAGCCTTTCTGCACTAGGGAAATTGCTAGCGCTGGCTCTGCTCCTTCAGCGGTAACGGTTAGCTTGGTGTGAAGATGCGGCTGTCTCCCTTCTCATTAATGTGTCGTGTCACCTCTCTCCAAGAAGGCTACAGGACAGCGATTCAATCAACAGCAGCTGCTGGTGGCCAGCTTATTTTTGGGCTCCGCTGCCACTTGTCCAGATGGAGCCAAGATAGTGCCAGCCGTGATGAGCCTCCTGAGGAACACACCAGATGTGGCAGTGTCCCAGGCAGCGGCAATTCCTGCGGGTGGGATGCTCGGCTGGAGGTGCGGAGCATCCTTCTAACCAGCTGAGGTACTTTACCTGCCCTGCTTGCACGGTGCCTGCTGTGAGGGCAAGCCAGCCAGCTAGTCTCGTAGCAAAATCTTTAGTGGACTTGCCACGAGCCTTTTCCTCAGAAACACACAATTCGGTCTAATTGCCTACGAAGAGAGGAGAATGAGACAACTGCAGGTTTGGAGTGTAATAAAACTAGTTTATTTACACAGTAACATGAATGCCACAGAGTACACAGCAAAGTACCACAGCAAACCAGAGTGTAACTGCCCCTGTTCACAAAGGAAGGCTTGAAGTTTATATACTTATTTATATAAAAACGTGTAGATATCGATATGAAGCACCAGATAAAGCAATGCAACCAGGAATTCCAAATACAAATAACCCACAAGAATGGAGTCAAAATTAAAACCGAAAACAACAAACCCTTATTCAAGGGGTTTAAAGAAATCCCATTTATAAAAGTCCATTGATTTTTGAACCCCTAATTTAAAAATAATTTCCCCCCTTTTATTTAAAACAAGAATATAGTGTTCAATGCTCAGCATAATTAAGTTTTAAAAGAAAAAAACCCAAGGATTTCAACTGCAAAACCTTCTGATACCAACAAGGCAAAGGACAAAGGAACAGAAGTTTTGAGTAATTTTTGAAGAGGAGTTATTTATGAGGTTCCTATATTCAAATTTACACTCTCTTAAATATATATTATATATACAATATATAATATATATATTTTCAAGCAAAAAGGAGCAAAGAATACTTTTGGGATACAAAAACTCATATACATACATATATATAAACCCACGCCCACCCGCACTCATATATATGTATGTATGTCTGTATCTATGAACAAAGATTTCCTCCATATAAAAAAAGGTCCAACCTCTTCTAAATCCCTGAAATCTTCCCCTGGGGTCTATGGGAAAAAAATATTTCTAGTCTGGAGTACAAACCAAATTCTGAAATTCAGTAGAGTGGCAAAACGCTTGCGTCCAGGCAAGTGAAGCTTTTCATTCCTCACAGGCAACTCTGCTCGATCGGGAAGAGTTCCGCAGTTCCCAACTAAACGTGGAGTGAGAACCAACGTGAGAAGGCTTATGGGGAATGATTTAAATTACATTCTGTGTCTATTCAAACCCACCATCCTCCTAATGCTGCATCCAGGTGAATAATGAAATCTATAGCGATGACCAGGAGAAAGGCTCTGCAGCACAGCTGTGGGAAAGACTCACTCCTAGGGGAGAGGGCCTCAAGATTCTCCCAGGGAAGCTTTATGGATCCCTCCCTTGAAGTGTTTAGAACCCAGATGTTCTTACCAGACTATTTCCACAGGTGCATTTGTATAGAGGTATTTAAAATTCTATTCTGTGCTTCTTTGATGTTATCTTACTGCAGAAGGAAGTCACCAGCCCATCTGTCTACTTGGACGGAAGGGCCCTGACCGTGCTCTGGGCTTTACAGGAGTTTTAGCAGAATCAACACTACCTCTGCAAAACCAGAGTAAAACAGACAGCCTGGCTGTGTGTGAACAATGGTTAAGTGCTGTTCCTACAGAGAAACAGCTTAGTTCTCCTTTGGGGAAAAGGGGGGAGGAAAGTGCAGAAAAAGGTCTGATTCTGTTTCTGTTATGTCCTTCGGAAAAGTTACAACTGATTTAAATAAAGCCAGGAATATTTAGTTTATATTTACATATGAATTTAATTGCTCTTACAAAAACTAATTTGGGTGGGGCATCTCAGCACCAGAATCTAGACACAGACACATTTTATTTCAGCAGCAAATACTGGTTTTACATGCTAAAGTTAAGAACCTACAGTGTGAAGCTGCTGAAAAAATACTCCAAGTAGCTGAACCCTAAAACACATGTGATTTAATTAAATTATACATTTTTCTCTTTCATATGTGGGAATTCCCCTGTGTTACCAAGTCAAGAAGATCCATTCATACCTCGTGGGTGCTGCCAGGATGTGTGGAGCACAGAAGATTTAAGGTGGAACATTTCTGTAAATGCTACACGCGTTCTTGCCTGCAGGCCAGCAACATGATATCCTGCCTTGAGTTATTGATTCCATCATGTCTGAATACTGAGGTGAGACAAGGCTTCTCTATCTGGACATTTCAAAGGCTTCAGAAGAAAATTCTGGATTCCCTCATGACTGAAAATTTGTAGCCAAGTTTTTACTAGTAGATTTTCTTTACCTTCACCTGGTTATAGATAATGACTCGATCAGATCTCACGTAATTAGTGAAGAAGTAATCCCCATTTAAGAAATACAAACCAAACCCATTTTCCACAAGATCTCAGGAGTAGATTTTCAGAACTCCCATTTTAACAGAGGTTGGCATTCCACAGCACTGGGCATGGCGTGCAGCACATCCACTGCCTGCAGGATCTTACCTTCACTACTTCTTCCAGACTACTCAGGTTCCTCATCCCCAGGAAGCTGTGTCTGCAGTAGATTGTCAAAGCAATAGGCTTCGTTTGATGCTGGGGTCAGTTGAGACCCAGCCACCATCACTCTCCCTGGGCAGATACCGAATTTGGAAGCCCACGGTTTTGTTGCTTTATCCTATACAACAAGCAGCTTAAAGGGACTCATTCGCATAAACTCAACTCCAAATCTCATGGAACAGATCAATTCGGTATCATGTGAAGTACAACATCTAATTCTGTAATGTCTTCTGCATCTTAATGTGGGCAGTATTATTTTTAGAGCTATTATGAAAATAAGATTTCCACCAACTGACCAGCTACATTTTAGTTTTCTGACAAGGCACTAAACGTTGCAAGTCCAATCACTGTGCTTTCTCTGTAACATCAGAGAGAGTTTTAATGGCTCTAATAGGATCAGAAACCACTCATCATAATTCTTCAAACAAGCATTTGATTTTCCCAGAAATTAGTTTCTACTGGAAAAATCTTTAGTTCATGTTAAAAATATTTGAATGACAGATTTTATTAATAGAAAAATATATATTTACAGTCAATACTGTTATCTTAGATTTGCAGCTCTTCCTATTCTGGAGCTCAACTGAAAGTGCGACATTACTAAAAAAATTCAAGATCTGTGCACATATTCAAGTAAGTTATGACATGCACAGCCGGGGGTTTGTTCCTGCCATACACAGGATCCCAGTTACAAACACAGCGGGTTTTTTTCCTTTTGCTTAGCAATTATGCTGTAGCATTCTTAGGATTTGTTTACAATCAATTTAATGCATACATTCTCAGATATTTAGGTGGCACAATCTGTTGCCAGGATGGAGAACCACCACACACGCAGTTACAATCATCATTTCTGAGCATACCTGCCAAGCCAGCCCGAAGCTCCCCAAGGAACGGCTCAGGCCAGATTATGTTCAACTACTTGACCATTCTTTCTTTTTTAAAGATAAACATACACAACATTACAAATCGCTAAAGTTTACCCAGTGCTGCACAAGAAAGAGATTGGTAGTGAACATCTATCCATGCTTGGTTACACTGCAGAGCTAAAGTGAGTATTTGTTCATCACAAAAGGTACAAACGGAAATTGGATAGCTAGAGATACAAAGGCTTCGGACCAGCTGCATTAAATATGTACGGTTGTAAAACATTCAAAATTCAACTTTGCATGTGCGCGTCAACGTGAAAGTGACACTGAGAACATGTGTCTGTAAACACAGCAACACCTACCGGCTCCAAGGAACGAGCCCACTGCAATGGCAAGTGGTCCAAGGATTGCTCGCACAGCCTCTAGGAGTTAGGTGAGAAGTTACATGTGCACACGCGCTACAAAACACACACAAAACCAGACCACAGAGAACAAGAAGCCCTACTCATAGCTCAGCACACTGTGAGTAATAGCTAGCAGATAGTAAGCGAGTGACTTGTCATGCTCGGTGCGTTTAAGCTAAGAGAGCATTGCCCTCCCGTGTCCAGGTAACTCAGGGCTGCACTGAACAGCTGCGCCTCTTTTTAAAGGTTTCTCTACGAGCTGCTCAGCAGTAGTGTAGAAATTTTCTTTCCTGATGTAGTTGAAGTACCTCGACTACATACATTGCACTTGGGCTTTTAATGCACTCTCCTCTCTTCCTGCATCAATGCCGCCATCCTAACCTTTTCTGCCGAAAGAAAAAAATAATCTATTGTCACATTAAAATATATTATCCTCATTCTTGCCTGATCCTTCACTGATACAGGTGAATCGAACACAAGAATAATCATCAGAAGTTTTAACAAAATCCCTAGGAAGGTCACAAAGACAGTCTCTATACTACGGCACAATCGATGTAGGCTTCCAAACGCGATTCGGCTTAGCTCTGGGAGATGCCAGAGAAGAACAACACTACAGACGTCTCAACCCCTGCGGAAGCGCGGTGTGGATCCAGAGCCAGTTCCGCTGATGGTCAGCCTGCAGGACTGTTTGTTCAGGTTCCATACATCCGGTCCAAGCATGCATACGCTGTATAAAGTGGCTATTTGTTTCAAGGCTGAAGTGAATTGATTCCTCACAGTTTTAACAATTAAAATGAAACATCAATCCTTAAAAAGAACACATGGATATCTGTGCATTTATGTGCCAGGAAAGGAAAGGAAGGGGCTGCAGATCTAGCATCAGGTAAAGGCTGGTGTGTAAAGTGAACACTGTAATGTAGAGCTCTAAAAAATACAAACTAGAATTGCACATAGATCCATAGGAGAGAAGCACAGGCTCACAACTAGGGATGTCTGCTTTCCATCACCCTGTCAGCACAGTCACTATCACTTTTTCCCTGCATCTGGATCAGTTCTCAAGGACTCAGGAACCACTTCAGAGCCTAGCAATGCTGAGCAAAGATAGCGCCTGTCCAGTTGCAGAGATTTCAGGGGAGATGGCCGTTAGGTCAGGGAAGGAAGGCAGCAGTGGCCTCTAAACACAAAAAGCTCCTTCAAGCTGAGTCTTTTAAAGATTCTCTCTCTTTAATCCTCACTGATTCCTGCACTAGTCCAAAACCCTGACTGCAATGCTCTTTGAGCTATTCTGACAATGTTCCATTTTTAGGGAATAAATGTTGTCTATAGCAACATTAGCAAACACTGGTTTCAACAGACACAAGAGAAGCAGCCAAGCACTGCTGTGGGGGAAATGGATCACGGTACTGTTAGCTGCGGCTGCCAAATTTAATGGCTCCCTCAATAATTAAACAAGTGTTTTTGCCCCCATGTTTTTACCCTTCCGAGGACTGCATCTGCAGGAAAAGTGTCTCCATGTGGCCTGTTAGCTACACACAGACAAGCTCTAAACATTTCCATCTCCTGCCAGCACACCAGCAGAGCCAATTTCAGTCCCACTTTGCAATATGGCACAAGTGACAAGAGCAAACCAGAATCAAACAGAAGAGGTGGCTGTTGCTTTCATCCTCCATTCATAAGAGTGATTGTCTGAGAAGTGCATCTATGTCCTATCCATTTCAAGTCGGGCTTTAGTGCCTTTTGCGATGGAAGGGGAATTTCAATTGCCCACCGTGTGTTGTGTTGTTCTTGACTGAAGGTGGTTATAGCTGCGGTACATCATCAGTCCAGACTGGTGAATGCCAGGTAGGGAATGGGACAGACAAAGTGTGCACATTCTGCTTTTTACAGCAGAGGTCTTAAGCTAAAGGTAATGGTCTGCTAAAGGCAGCACTGTTGGAGTTATGGATCCGTGGTTACAAAGGATATGGCTGGGCAGGGAGCCAGAGGAAAGAGGACTGAACACAGATGCTTACTGCCCACTGACACGTGCTGCAATCAGCAGGACAACCACATCTGGGGAAGGAAAAAAGAAGGTATAAACTGTAAGAGACAGATCAGAATCTGGTTGAGACCAAAAGAAAGAAGAGTCCAGGCCACCTGTGGGGGACTAAGCTGAGAGAAAATTTTGTGGAATGGAAGCAAAGGAGTGTTTTGTGGCATGGTGGATCCTTCACCTCACCTTTACAACTAACCCACCTCTGCTTGTGGTCACTGCCATTCACCAAGCAATGCTGCACACGGAATTGACAGAACTGCCCAGAAGAGGAGGGCAATTTGTTTCCTGCAGTGGCAGTAATAGTGGTATCAACAGTTGCTCTCCCTTTCAGCCAGACATGAATGACGCTGTCTAATCTAAATGCAGTCGTGTGTATCTATAATCGATCCCTAACAGGCCTGGCAATGTTTCTGTCACTGGGTACAGAATGTTTGCTCAGAGTTGCTGGCTTTGATATCTAGGCTGGTTTTTAACACTTGCAGGAAGAGTGAGCCCTAGGGCAGGTTGGAGTGAGGGCTGGGGTGGAGGCAGGGGGTGCTTCGTGAAAAGCCACAGGCTCTATAGACTAGTGCTGCTGCATGATTCTCACAATGCGGTGCAGTGAGTCTACAGTGGCAAAAGCCAGATATTGACAACAAAGCCAGTCTTCCAGAATAACTCCACAGTCCCTGTCCAAGGACTTCTCTGCAAACTTGATCATCAGCAGCGTCCTTTTGATATCCAGCCAGTTCTGCAGTACAGCATCTCTCCGGGCAGGGTTGGAAGATGTACTTAGAGCATGGAACAAATCCTCACGAGGACCCCAAAGCAAACACTGAAGGATTCCCTTGGCTTCTGATATCAGGATCCTCTCTGAAGGGTTTGGATTCAGTAGACAGCTGGCAAGTTGTTGAAGCCCTTGAGAGTAGAGGGAACGGCAAGGGATCTTGGGGAGATCAGCACGAGTATACTCCTTCTCCTTCAGCTCTGGATTCTCATCAAAGGGATTGGGTAAGTGCAGCATTTCATAGATGAGGATGCCAGTCTGGAACTCATCACACTTTTTATACTGTGTTGCAGTGATGATTTCTGGAGCCAGGCGGGACTGATCCCGTAGGACCTCAGGATCCACCATATGGCTCTTCTGCTTGGCCTGGGAGAAATTGCTCACTATTAATCTGGCTGGGCAAGCAGTGCTGGTACTGGGCTCCACGGACTCAGAGCTTGGAGGGCTGCCTCCTGGTCTGGAATGAACCAGCAGCAGGTTCTCCAACCGCAGATCACAGTGGGTGATATGATAAGGTTTCAGGTGCTCCAGGCCCAAACACAGCTGTAAAAGAAGCAGACAGACCTGCCTCTCATATAAATCTGGGCTTTTTGCATGCCGAGGCGCAGAGTCTCGTACAAAGTCGGCCACTGTTAAGTAGGGGACCTCCCGTGTGATGACCACAACACGGCTGCGTGGCTTGCCGATGGTCCCCTGGTTGCTTGAGCTGTCTTTCTGTGCAGCCTCTGTACTAGCAGGAACGTCGCTGTTCCTTTGCTCAGGCTCTTTCTCCTCTTCTTCCTGCTCCTCTTCTTCCACCTCTGGTGCATCAGGATCCTCCCACGGAAGGAGACGAACTGGCACTTCAGCAAGGAAATGGCCACAGTCCTGTTGGATGTTGAAGTTGATAGCCAGGCTCTGACGGATAGAAAGGCTGTGATAATACTGCTGGGATTCCTTAGCTTTGCTCTTACAGATCTGGGGGAGAACAAACACAATAGATACAACATAACTCTGACATCCGTAAATTCTATATACTTTTTTTCCAATATGTACCTTGCTGATGGGTATCCACAGTCAAGCCCTAAACACCTGCCCTAAGCAGTTCCTCACTGAACTGACCTCGGCAGACTGTCTTAAGGCACAGAAACAGGCTGTATGGGATGGTACACGACCGCAGACGGAGATGTGCAGGCAGTGCTCCCCGGGCACATGTTATTCAACAGATAATACAGTTCAGGCAGGTTGCACTTTGGCCAGAATAGGATCATAGAATCACCAGGTTGGAAAAGACCCACCGGATCATCGAGTCCAACCATGATGATGTAGCAGCTGATGTACGATAAATGCACGGTAAAGTGACGCTTACACTACAGTCACTTGTTTATCCATGTAATTTTATTATGTGTTCTTCTCCCAGCTTTGTTTGAAGTTTGAATGAGATAAATATGATCTATAGCAATAGGAGAGACAAGGAAACACACACAGAGTATTTGAGGATACAATCAAATGATCGTACATGACTTAGTTCGCATGCTATAACAAGTTACTGCCCATCAAGTGAGTTAAGCTCACGTGCTCCCTGCCCACTGAAACTGGAGCCTGTGAGCTGCAGTGGAGCCAGCCTTAGTACTACTGACTTCACTGGGATCGCTCAAAGCAATTGAGGTGAAGTGTATGTTTTAAGCTTCATGTGGTTTATGAAGCCTGCAGAGCAGTTTCCACTCTAAAGTCTGAATCCACAGCAGAGCCAAACTTCCCCAGCGCCAGTTCTTATATCTGAGTTTTTGTTTCAGACTTTTCTCTTTAGAGCAACAAAACAGAAATGAAAGACTAAACAGTCCTCTGATTGAAATCACTACTAAAATGACTGTATTAATGAAAGGAGTTCCCCCCTCCTCATTTTGCGGCTAAGGAAGATTAGCAATAAGAGGAAAAATAATCTCTATTCCCACAAGTGCCCAATAGTGATGGCTTTTGGACACTTCCATTTCTCCTGCTGAATATAGGGAAGCCCATGGGTACACGAATATGCATGCAGTATCTGCAAGGACAAGAGAGCCGAGATCTGATTTGAGATGCATGTTTTGCCTTTGTTTACAAAGCACATGGAGTGAGAGGTGGGAGAGGCAGCAGGGTTATTTAAGGGTGGTTAAATTGCTGACTACACTAACACTAACATTTGTACAGTAGATAGCTTGTAATTGCAAGGGGAACGGAGAGCCAGGCTGTCTGGAAGCAGCACCCAGAAACTGGAACGTGACAACAAATGGGAATTCAAACAGTTTGTAAAGGAGAGGCATGCAGCAATCTGATGCTCCTGTAAGCGCTGGCTACTCTTCAGCTTTTCACTGAGAAATACAGCTGCTCGAGTCCAGATAGGTCCTGAGGACTTGGATTGCAGAGTTCAAATTCTGATTTACCAATATCTGATGAGAATGGCGAAAAAGTACTGAAAGCAGTGGAAACAAACTCAGCTTTTCCTATTGATCTGTTCAAAGGGAGTTTATAGAATGTAAATTTTATTTACTGACAAACTGGCACTATTTTATAATTTTCTAAGATACGGCCTCTATCAGGACTCTTTCCAACAGAGTAGTGAATGCCAGCATTTAATACATTAATGGGCAATAATGCTCAAGCCAGGATTTAAAATTGGAGTAACTCCTCTGTCACTCCAAACTATCATTTGAATGACCAAGACTAAAATTTTCAAGATGACTTTAGGTAGAGTAAGTTACACAACCAAAGTCTGTGTTTACATTTGAAAAGATTTAGGGAACAAGTTGTAAATTTGGTGGCCTAATTAGTGAGTGTTTAGCCTGCTTGTGGTGAATTGCTAAAGAAGTAGATACATAGCTGCTTTTTCTGTTTCTGACAGTTGATTCAGTTACAAAACTGTGAGTAAATTTATGGCCCAGTTTTCTTTGTATGATTTTTAAAGCTTTTGTCTGTTCCAGTAATCTACTTAAAATACCAAACCCCCCCCCCCCCCCCCGAATCCTGTGGCCTTTTACATATACAGTATGTTGAATTCCTATTTTTGGGCACAGGAAAAGCAAAAGGTGAAAATACTCCGACTTAAACACCACCAACAGCAAGTAGGCTCAGTCAGTCATTTACCATTTGCTTTAAGGAAATGCAATCAGCTGAGCTGGGAAGATCTAGTGTGTGATAACAGCTAAAAGGAAGGTGTTGATAAGGGTCTGGCCAGCCCTACTTCTGAAGCTGATAAAGAGCTGGTTGTTCAAAAGGTGAAGCAATATTGGTAAAAAGCCCTCCCTTATGATGCAAGAATGCAATGAGGAAAAAGGAGATTGATAAGTAGGAAGGAATGGAAAGATTCCATCTTCCTTTTCACCAGAATGCAGGCATCGTACCTTTTCTTTAGTGCAGGCACACCAACTCAACTTCGATCACATTTATAGGGACAGTGTAGGTTTCCTTATATCCTGCCATTTCAATTTTCATCCCCCACCTCAGCCTCATCCCTAAGAAGCAAGATTTTAATGTTTCAGAGCTTCTAAAAACTGTTCTGCATTCGCCTTCATTTTTCCTTTATGAGTTCAGTAGCCTACTGTGCCATCAGCTGACTTCCACTTCACCAGCAGGGAACCTCATTTCCACTCTGTCCTATGCATTTTACAGGGCGTCAAGTGAACTCAAAGCAAGATGAATATTGTGGGAAATGAATTTACAAGTGCTGGAAATGAGAAACACAGAAGATCACAAAGACTGCACCATCTGTGCCGCTTTGTTGTATTGCACAGAGGGACAACTGCAAATGAAATTCTGTGTCGAGTGAAAGCTCGCTAATCCCAAACTGATAGCTTGTTCTTGGCACAACCTTGTTTTCCAAGGAGGCCAGTTTGATCTCTGATTGACCTCATTTTCTTCATCTGGCCTTGGAAAGAGCTTTGACTTTTTAACAATCTGCCAAAACAGGGAATTCTGCACTGATGTGACTGAACTCAGAACAGGCTAAAGGTTAAATGGACATAGCTTTATTTGGATGAGGGATGGAATTTGGGGGTGGCCTTTTATAACACTTTGCTGAGAATCTCCCCTAGGAAATCGAGTTACCAAGCACTCACAAAAACACCTTAGCACACCATGAGAGATTAAATCAAATACCCGGACACACACCTTGGCACACTGTGTCAGACTGTGTCTAACTAGGAAACAGTTGTCAGCTGCAGCTAGGAAAGTGCCAGGCAAACCCAGCCCAAAACTGCTCTATTTTGTACCTGGGGACAAAAATCCTAAGGTTTCACTGCTAGCACTTCCACTGCCCTGTAGCAACCAAAGCAATTCATCTTGAACTGCTCCTTCTGAGCTGTTTGTACCTTCACAGTTCCCGTGATCCTACCTGAGCTGTTACCACACCCTCCCCTGGCCAGCACACACGTGCTGCCAGCCACAACCCTTGTGTTTTTTCACCCCGGTATTGTTCCGTGTGGATTCTGAATCATGATTTCCATGTGTCCCTGTTGATGATGCTGTATGGTAATGCCCTGGAGAGTTTAATACTGAAAGTGGAAGTAGTTCTCTCCATGTCATTGACACAGCAATTACTGCCACCTAAGAGTTAGTCATTCTGAGTAATTGTTTTTCAGGAAGATCCCTGTTGTACTGCTGCCCTATTCAGTCCGTGCAGGGATACTGAGACCTGAAACACGTGGTACAAAAAGCTCATGTGCTTTGCTGCTTTTACATTTGCGTAACCTTTCCACTACATATTTGGAATCACTGATAAGACTGTGGTTTCAGCGGAATGTTTATCCATAGTGTCCCAGATCTGCCAGCTACTTAGAAGACGGTACTACACTCAGGGAAGGAAAAACACCTTGGGAACTGGATATTTATGGAAACCTTTCTTGTAAAGGAAATTGTGCTTTTTCCATTTGGAAAACTAGTTTTCTGATCCTAACTTATTTACTCTTTCTAATTATAATGCTTCAGTCAAAATAATTTCCACGTGGCTTCCTGCGCCTTTTTTGCATTAGCTATTTACTGGCAGATGAGGTAAGAGTGAAGCAAAAAATCTAATACAATGCTTTGCAACAGCACACCTGTATGAGCAACGTTTCCTCTAAGATCCCCACCAACAGAACAAGGTGGGCTCCTTCTCTGCCAAATCAGATCATTTTTCCCCGGTGATACCACCGGAAGGTGGAGGCACACTGGTACATTCCTTTGCACAAAAAGTTCATTCTTCTAAATTTAATTCAGCAGCAGCCAAATGGTTAAAGCTTAATTTTTAACACTGTTTTCATAATTCTACTTTGGGAAATAAAATATTAAAACAATTTTTTGACTTACACATTAAGACTTCTAACCCCTTTTGGGGATAAATCTCTTGTTGTCTACAAAGAGATCATTAGAAAAACCCATTATCACAATTTTTCTCAAATTTGCTATTAAAATCATAAAACTTAAGAATTGTTTGAATCATGAGCCAGTGTTGCTTGAGTAGTTCTCCAACTCAGAAAAGCTACACAAATTTACCTTGGCCTAAGATGTGGCTCCATATACACTTCCAAAGGGTATTTCTAAGACTTGAACAAAAATAACAGGAAGACTGTATTTTGGATTCACTAGGCACACCACTGATTTTGATGTCACTATCTTTGAAAAAAAACATAGCACATATTTGACCATGCTACTTTGCTGTTCTATCTTCTCACTGGCTTTCTACAAGAGAAATGTGTTTGCGAGGGTAGTAGATAGGAGAACAACTGCATGGGTCTTGCCTGCCAAGGAATACTTTATGGGCACATCCACACTGTGCAAAGAGGAATCACATTGGTGATAACCCAGACCTGCCCATAAAGAAAAATATCACTTTGGGTCCTCGAAACATCACTGTATTTAAACCATTTTTGCAATTTTGTATTAAAACCACCCCCTTCCTTAAACTGAGTAATGCCAGACTGCTCATTCTGCAGCCAGAGTAGACTGCCAGATCTGCTCATGGTCAGGTTCTCGGCTGTTCTGTGCCACTGGACGGGCCACCCACAGGACATCCATATTTAATTTCACACCTCTTCAAAAAGAGGTCCCTGCTAGATAAAGAAATATAAATGCTTATGCCCACAAATCTACCTTAAAAAGATGCCTTTTCACATTCCAGAAGCACAGATCAATTGCACCAATCTTAACTTTTATTTTTTTATATCTTTCCTGTAAACAGTCATGCAGGGTTGGTAACAGCATCGTGTTCCTGTAAAGCATCACCTTTCTGAGAATGTCAACGTGCTCTATAAGGAATAATCGATTAGGCCTCTCATGCCTGTGCTGGGTAATAAATTGTTTTATCTAAGCTTCAGCAACAAGAAGCCAGCAGTTCAATGGTTTGCTCAAGGTCACACAGGATGCTTGACAGAGCTGAGTCTCAGCTGTCTTTCTCACTATCATCCTATGAGATAAGCACTGAGAACTTTTGAGATATAGCACTCAGAAAGAATTACTCATGTAAAAGTCCATAAAGTAACAACATCTAGAGAGATAGCTGCCAATTATTCATGAATATGTTAGCAGTAAATCTAATAATGTTATTTCTTCTGTGTGTTCACTGAAGAATAAATAGACATAAATCAATTGTTTGTTTAGTAAAGGGCCACAAAAATAACCCTGACAAATCCCATTTTTTGCAGTACAGCTTCTAAGGCAACACTGATAGCTGGAGAGAACTTGTGAATGGCTGGTAATGAACATTGGTGAGAAAACAACCATGTATGGGATCATAAAGATAAATTAGCCCAGAATTCATATGTAAAACTACAAATCCCTGAGCATGGAAAATGTTGAGATCTTCCCTAACGAAGAGAGGTGATTTGCTATCACCTGCTTGCCAGTGAACCAGAGGGTTTTGTTATTTGTAAGTTTCCAAAGAAGCGCTGACACATGTTAAAATAACACAGCTTTTTCTTCAGTGTGTCATTAAACAATGACAGAGCTGGGTTGATTTTGCTTTAATAACTTTGGAACTGCAGTAAAACCTGATGAAAGAAACAGCAGAACCAATGCTACACAGGGGGAAAGAGCCTGTGTCTTGGGAATCTTACTGTTCAGACAGCACTGCTGCATGCAGCACTCTTACATTTGCAGGACCTGTCACTGCTTGGTGTGTAGCAGAGTCTGGTTACTGGTGTTATGTGCTGTCACTGATGCCAGCAATACAGTTTTTCAAACCCCTCTTACCTTGACCGCGTAATTGTTGAGAGGATCTTTTGCATAAGAAGCTGGGTAGTAAACGGCATCGCCTGCCTCGCAGCATGGCTTGTCGCTGGTCAGCCTGAAATCTGACCAGCTGTCCACCCCGAATCGCAACTGGTCTTTTTGTCCAGCCATGAACAGGTCTTCACATCTGTGTGCCAGCTTCTTCAGTGAATCGGCATGAAGGCTTCGGATTTTACCTACCACCTCGTCTCGGTTTTCAATCCCTCGATAAAGTGCTTGCCTCTGCGGCTTCTGGACACCTTTGCCCTGCTTAGTCTGCGAGATGCGTCTCCCTGTGAGAGACTCCATGCTACTGGAACACCGGTCCTTAATACTGATAGTGGTTAGGCTGGAAACACTGTTTGTTGCTGAGGTGGTTGCCCTTAGTTTTTCTGCAGGCCTGTCCAAGGAATCTCCTGACTCGTTGTCCAGTACCTTGAGCTCCAGGCTGACAGAGGAGCAGGCGCTGCTTGCTTCCCAGTTGGTATCAATGTCATAGGTGGGATTGGCCACAATGCACAGGTTGTTCTCCAGAGCCTGCTTCTGGAGGTCTCGGGTAGTCGGCTCTGTGTTAGCTCTCAAAATCATTTTCTTTGGCAGTGGAGGTGGTGTTGGCTGTAAGTTGTTCACTGTCTCCTGGTCTACTAGTCCTCCAAAGGCAATGGCATCATCCAAGGCTCCCTTGGGCTGCCTCGGCTGCTTCGGAGGTATCATGGCTGCTCGAGACTGGCCTGCAGAATAAAAAAAATAACAATAACAGAAGATGAAAGTACTTTGCATCTGCTGCTTATATTTGCACTCTGTAAAGATGTTTAAGGGAAAAAAACCTGCTGACCAGGACCTTCCCAAACCAGGGTCTGAAGAAAACCTAAATACATCTTTGAAATGATGAACTGATGAGCTCAGCATCTGGTACTCATCGTCAGACAGCCAGACATTATTTGCCTTGGCCTATACACGAAAATCAGTTTCAGTGCCAGTGATGACGTCTTTTAATATCACCTGGGATTAACAACAAGTGCAAGTAAAACCAGAAGTCAGTTCTGGCACTCTGGCCAAATTCCAGTTCCAGTAATTATACCCAGCTTCCTGGAATCCCTTCTGCAGGCAATGGGCTGTAACATTATTTCTCACTTCCTGTTCGAAGCCGTCGCTTTCAATCAAGAATATGACCATATTTTGAGATTACAAAAACAAATCAATATTTTTTTACACTACAATTTAAAACTCCCTCTTTCACCCATAACTTCCTCTAAGACATTTCCCTTGTCTCCCTTGCCATGGGTACCATTACTGGCAACACTACGTTCATAGGTTACCCTGACCTACATTCAGTCAAGAAATTCCAAACAGCAGGTTACAGACACAAAAGCACAGGCTCTCCACTGACAGGCTGGCTCAAATTTTTGTATGTTTCTAGGGAAGATAAACTTCCTGTCATGCGTTTCGGATGGGTTTTAGAGAGGACAATTAGATATATAACTGCCAGAGTCCTTGGAAATGAAAAATAAATAAATGACAACAACATAGAACAGGATCAAAAAGAATAAACAGTCAATACAAATTACCAGCTTGCTGCTCTGGGACAATTAAACACTTGTTACTCATATCAAAATGAGATTTTTTCCACTCTTAATAATCAACTGCTGTTTTCAGAGAAATTATGAGTTCTCTACTACCCCTGTGAGGTTCATTGACTGTCATGGTAAAGCAAGCAGCCAATCTGTACAGCTGCAACACATCAGATATGAAGTGGATGCTCTGTGTAATTGCAGCTGAAAATCTTTCCTAAAAGGGAACCACAGGTACAAAGCCACTACAAGTATTTGACTATTTATAGCATGCCGAATCTTTGTAAAGAGAGGATGGAACTAGAACACTGAACTGGCTGGGGGGGTCTCAGCTGCATATTTTAATTGCATCACTTTGGTCCATAATTAAGAATAAATTACTCTGAAGTCTCTGAAAAGAAAAAAAGATAGCTTCCTTTACACTTTGAGATATGCCGTTAGTTTTTATTAATGCTACAGAATCTAAGATTCGCTTGGTCAGGATGCACAGAAGCCTAGAATACTGGGTTAGAATGTGGAAAAGGCCTTCCTAATTTCAGAAGATTGGAGAAGACTGTATTTTTATATGGACCCACAAAGCAGCCCTAGCTCTTGAATTCTTAACAATCATCCTCTTTCTTTTCAGTCATTCCAAGGAGATGACATCACAAGTGAAAGTTCTATCTCTATCTTTTGTTAAAGCTCAAGAAACCCTCAGAAGAGCCTTATGGATTCTGTGACAAGCCCGAATGTTTAAAATTTGATTTTTGAGCAGGAAGTTCTATTAGCTTTGTACATGCCTGATCGTCATGGAAGACTGCGTAGGACTGCTACCCAAGGTCATCACTTCCTAGTTCCCACAACATAAAAATGCTCAAAAGCTAGAAATGCTGGAGGATCCTCGTGTGTGTCTCTCAAATCATTGTCGAGGCTGCTTAAAAAAATTAACACTCAGGGGAATCTCTGCCTGCTCCTTTCTGATCACACTGGCGCAGCGAGCAGCATGGGCCTTCGACACAGGCCAAGAGAGGCACAATCCAGAGACAAAGGCAGGATTGGTGTCTGCATGCCAGGCACGCACATCCAGATGCCACAGTCCTTTGTATTGTTCTAAACCAAGTTTGCCTTTATTTCGTATCAAATTTTCTCACTCATCCAAACTTGTATCATCTTTCATAGCTGCTTACTCTTACAAAATCTGTGACCTATGTACTTCTCCCCCAGCAACATTCCATGTTAAAGATCACTTGCCTGTTTTCTCACTCTTGCCCTCTTCCCCACTACACTAAAACTGCCTGGCTGCCGGGGTTTGAGTGAGGCTGCTGTTCCAGGAGGCTGTTTCCCAATATGCGTTGCTTGTGTGACTTGCTAAGCCAAGGGCTGCACAGATGCTAGAGGGAAACAGTGAGAAAACAACTTGGAGCAAGATGCTCCTCTCCAGGAGTAGCAGCAGAAGCCCCCTCTGAGAACGGTAAGGTTTACAACAGCATTTCTCTTGATTCTTTTATGTCCTGTCTGCTTTAATGGCCCTATCCTCCACATGGCAGTCACGCAAATGCAACCAGTGACTTTTGCTAGCCGTTGCTTTTCCGTAGCTATTAAAGCTGTGACATCAAAACTCAACTGAAGGAGGTTTTGCTAACCAGAAACTGTCTTTGCAGATGCGGTGGGGGCAGCAGATGCAGAAAACTGCATGTACAAGCCATTACGTAGTTACTTTTTCAAATATTCTCAGCTGAGGAAAATGAGTTTGTACAGCCCTGTGGTGTTGCAGCATATTTTCTCCCCACAACAACAGTTTCCATACTGAAACCTATCCATCTGTATTACATGTTTGAAAAGCTTCGTTTCTGAGCTGTGTTTATGCTGAATTCTCAATGCTGTCCATTTCTCTCATGCCGACTGGGCCAGTCTTGCCAGCTCAGCTTCCCCCAAGCAGGATGCGATACTGAATGTTCCACAGTTTTTTAAATTCGTTGTCTAGCGAGAAAAAGGTTGTCTTAAGTTTTGACCCTGTAGACACACGAATGCTCTTTTGCATACGTGTACTGGCAAAGCATTTGCCTCTTTCTCCTCTTGTGTGCTTAAAGCCCATCACTCCCTTACCTGCTGCACAGACTCCCCAGCATTACAGGGTTCAGCCTCAGCTATGCTCTTGGGAGGCAAATGAAGGGGAGGAACAGGCAAAATACCAGGCTACTACTTACAGAGATCTTTGAAGTGCCTTCCAGGCTGTTCAAAGACAGGAAAAAAGAACTCCTTATGGACAGCAACTTTCTGGAGAGCTTTAAGTGATTCTACACTGCAGTAACATCTTCCGTTAGAGAAACTCACCACACTATTGATATGTCAATATTAAGTGTCCAGACACCATGCAGAGGTCTGAAACTCTAAGTTAGCCCTAAAAAAAAGCATTCACATTTTATTTTTCCAGGTAAATGCTTTATCATCAGACTTTGCATTACAACCCATTTATGTTAGCTCATGAAACTATTGCATCTGACACACTAAGCTTGTGTTTAATTCAAATTTATGTCCCTTAAGCGTGTTTTTCTTAGAGCAATGACACACATAATTACTGTTTAGATTTCTTCACAGTCTGCGTATCTTTCTTTTCTGCTCAGACCAGATCAACAGTATGCATAGTTAAGAAATTTCAGAACCATGAAAGAAAACACTTCTTTATTTGGGAAAACAACTAATGATGAATTAGTCAAGACAAGTGGGGGACAGGCTGCATGCTTCCATCCTTCCCTGAACAGAACTATTCCTGAGCCGTCTATTGCTCTACAACTCAGAACATATGGTAGTCCAACAAACCAATGACAGCAGCTTCTGTGCTCTCCCCAGACTCATTTTACTCCTGATGTGGTAATCTACCCTACATTTCCCTTTATTCTTGAAAGCATTTTCCTGATTATATGCCATTACCATCTCTCATCCAAGGATAACGTCCCCTGTGAGAAGAAGTCAATTAGAAAACATAGCTGAAAACAATACCTTAGTGTTCACAGGGGGAACCAGGGGATTGGCAGGATTACTAACTCTGTTCTCAGTTTCAGTGACCATTACAGTACTATTTAATCTCTAATTCCCTAGTGCAGGGATTTACATGAATGAACAGGACCCAGAGGGCTAAAATGACCAAAATGATTCTCTGCCATTCCTCAACTTATCCCATCAGTGTGACAGAACTTCCATGTTTTGCACTGAACAGCAAAAGGTAATGGTCATGCGTGACAATATGGGTAACCAATCCTCCAAGACCACATCTATTAAAACCCCAACAGCATTAAAATAAGAACTGTGGACTCTTTACAGTGGAGACCAGTGAGAAAGAAGAATTTTGAGCAGCTCTTACGTGTCTGCGGGAAAGCCCCTGTGTGATGGGGCTGGGCAGTCCAGCAATGCTGGCTTTGGCAGCCTCTGCTGACTTGTTTCTCCCAACACCCACGAATGGAGTCAGATGTCCCAGTAATCTTCACGTTAGAAAGTATAGTTATAAAGGATGATTTAGGTATTGACTAAGTACAACCCGCAGGCTGGTCGCCTCCACTGTATAAATCCTCACTCTCTACCCTTGCCCTGACCCTTGCCTTAGTCCTTTACTCCTCCTTGTGCCTGGATATTGATCACATTTTGCAATCTGCATTTTTGTAATAATACAGAGCCTGGAAAAAGATTGCTCTGTATAAGCAGCAGATCAGTTCTACCAATCTATAATACCAGTACAAGATACATCAATCCTTAATAAACTTTTGCTCTGACTGATAAAATAACCAGCCATGAAAAGTCCCACAAAGGCACAGCAGTTATCTTCCAAGCACTGCAAAAGCAACCAGCAGACTTCAGAGCCCCTTTTCCACCAAACACAGTACTTGCAACACATTGTTCTATAAAATTATTCTGTACATGAACGTGATCGTTAATCCCATATGATACTCACATGTTTCCATGTTTATTGTTAATTTAATAGATAAAATCTTACCAGAATGATAATATAATCAAGCTGACCTTTGTGAACTAACATGCCTGATGCCCCTCCAGTTTCTCACCAGCAGTGTGGGACTGTGCACAGAACCTGGGCTGCAGGCACTGGGTCAGTAAACGTGTCAGACACAACAGCCTTTCTGCCTTGGTGACTTGTCAGGTCTTGCTACCCGCCTCCCATTGCACCACGTTAAAGACACTACGTGTATTAATTATATCTCATACAAAATGCATCACACTGATACTGTAATCACTGTCTGTCACTGAACTGGTAGGTTTCGTCAACAATGATGTCATTACCTCCTTGACAGCCAGGCTGAAGCCCACTGTCCTGCTCTAACTTGCTGACTGAGGCAACACGCCACAGCAGATGCTGGGATTTGGGAATTTTTACAATGCCAGCAATCATGAAACCTAGAAAATTAGCCTTATAGTGATGCAAATTCAATCAAGTCTGTTACCCCAACAAATTCAGACTAAGATAGAAAAATGTTAAGGCCAGTAAAGGAAAAGACTTTAGCTACCTAGTATATTGTCTGCCTCAAGATAAACTCCAGGGCTTACCTGAATTAACTTCTGTTACAATATGGGCACACCTTAAACAAGAAACATCCAGGCCCTACCTTACACTCTGAACATTTGTTTCTGCATCTAGATTGAACTGGCAGCCACAAAATTTTGTTAAATCTGTTGTTGTTGATACCAAAGGCATCCCTCATCACAGTTCCACCTACCACGTGAACATTCACACCATGAGCAAGCCAGACCGTTTCTTTGAAGAGCTAAACAGGTTCAGCTTCTTGAATAAGTCCCGATGAAGTGCCTGCCACAACACTAGGCATTCTCAAAGCTTTTCTTTAGATTGCATACAATCTGGGTTTTCATAGATGTTCTTCTAACACTGTGGTCACCAGGGCTTGACTACGGCCATAGCAGTTGCAGGGTGAATATGAGATACACATGACCTCTCCCCTCCTTCCATATTGAAGTGAACATACTGGGCTCATTTATCCTGTCATCATGGTGGGACCTCAGGTTTCATAAAAGTCTCAAGTCTTTTGTGTTGTACCTGATTCCCAGAGAAGAATCCTCTATCCTGTAAGGCTTGCTGTATTTGGAGTTTTGTTAATTCCTAGAGGTAAGACTTTATGTATTAAATGACCCAACAAATCTAACCCAGATTTTATACATGAGTTCTTCTCAAATTTGGCATCTGCAGTTTGGTTCCTGACAAATATGGGCTGGCACACTTGCAGTTCTTGTTGGCAGGACTATAAGCCAATGATGGGACAACTCCTGTGGGAGCATCCAAAGGCCAAAACCAAATATATTTGAGGGCAGTACCTGATCTCAACTATTGCATGACTGCCGATGAGAATTTACCAAAGCTTGCCATTATTTCTGTTCATAAAAATCCATCTGACACATCACAAATCAAGATTAGACACTTATCAAAGCAAGGGCACAGTATTATCTGCTTTTCAATAAAAACACAGAATATGTATGAGATAAGCATTTATAACTGAAATTGTGCATTATGCTGCGAATTACATGTTATGTTCACCTGAGATATTTTACAAACCACAGACCGCAGTGTGTAGCTATAAAAAGACAACTGCAGTTACAATTGCAGTTGAAGCAGGAGTCAAATGTGATATAACTTTATTATACTACATACACTCCTACTATCCTTTATTTCAGTCACACACACCAGCATTTGTTAATTCTACAAAATCTCTGATTTTGCTGCTTAGGTGATATAAGCTGTGAAAACAAGCAGGAATTATTCTGTACTCCTATCTAGCAATCCCTTGATAGCCGTCAGAATTAGAAAGTGAGGTTGCTCGAATAAACCAGAAAAGAGTTTGAACAGCAGCCAGAGAACTCAGTGCCATTTAGGGCAGCATTGCTCTTAACAACAAGCAGTGAGCTTGCCAAGACAGATCAAGCCAAGCCTAAACATTAACTTAACTCTTTCACACCTAAAGTTTACTTAGGTAACAGCAAATCTGAAAGGGACCCAAGGATGAGGAGAAGATGCTGCATAAAATGCTAAGGGTTTCCATTTTATCTGATTGCACAAAGCAGCAGTTGCACACAGGGACAACACTGGCAAAACCGAGGACTGGAGGAAATGATCAAAGAATCACTTCGTTTGGAAGGGCCTTCTTGAGGTGGCCTGGCTTAGGCATGGTCAGCTGGAGCAGGTTGTCCAGGCCCAGGCCCAGGCCCAGTTGGGTTTTGTCTATCTCCACAGATGAAGACTCCACAACTTCTCCGGACAACTTGCTCCAGTGCTTACTGGTATTTTATTACATTTCCCATGAATTTATTACTCCCAGTTTGTGAGCTGCTGTGGGAAGGACAGAGCTCTAAGGACAGATGCACGCCTAACTCTGCACGAGGAAGCAGCTGCCATATTTTCTTGCATAAGAAAACTGAGTAAAACTTAAACAGAAGATTCACAGTATCATTAGTTTGGCCATGAAACGCAGGTCATCCCTTGACGGTATGAGCACTCTGGCTAAAAACCAGCAACTCAGCACAAGGATGAAGTGATATTTCATACATGTTGATTCTTCTGTATGCCAGTCTGGTTAGGAACATGGGCTAACGATGCTACAAATAGTTTTTATGTAGTTAGATCTACTACATGGATTGTATCTGCAAATATATAGCTACAGATATAAATGTGTACATCAATAACCTGAAAAGAATTAATTATATCTTTGAATAATTCCACCATGGAAATAAAAATTTTAATTGCCCTCCTTGAAGTTATAACTTCTTGGTAGATGTTAGTATCACTCTTGGGCAGCACAGTTTTCCTCCTGATGTTTTATAAACGATACCTAATTAACGTTCCATTAGCAGAACACACTAATAGGTTTGCCACTAATTCACATTTAAGCAAAACAATGCAACAATATCACTAAACATCAAAGGAACGTATGCTCCTGGGGGTTTAAAATTCAGTCCTTGATCCCTCAAACCTGCGTGGACCTGCCAAACCTTGCACTGGTGAGCCATCTCAGTGCAGTCAGTTTACTCTTGCCCAAGTGTTTGCTAAGTCAGTGTGCTTACAGAATGGGAGCCCTGCTGAAAAACAGGTCATCGAAGATTTTTATTTTTCTAGAATAATTTGGCTGTAGGTATTCCTACATTTGCAGTACTTCAAATCAAAACACTTTAGAAAATTAGGCTGATAATATTGATATTGGGAGCTGCTCGTTTGTTTCCCTAATCTTCCAGAGAAACCCTGCATATGAATATCTTTTTAACAGAAGCCAAGAATTCAGTGACAGTTGAACAGGTTGCGCAGTACCTTCAGGACAGTCATACCTTAAACTCTACTGAAGGAGCAGAAGTAAACTCTCAAACTAGGATAAGAAACAGCTTAGTCAACAAAAGATGACTCCAAATCTTTTAGCAGTTATTGATGCTCTAAGAAAGTCCTACCTTTTGTTGAAGTTTGGAAAAATACTGAAATCTTCTAATAATTTCTAAAAGAACATTAGGTAATTTGTTCTGTATTTTCAGGTATAACTCTCTGATAAAAATTCTTCTAAATACATAAAATGATGTGTCTTTCAAAAGTATTTGAGATGATTATCATTAAGGGCAATTAAACGTAGTTGTAAAATCACAGGAAAGAAAACCTTTGAGTCTGTTTGGCTGGGTATCTCAGAATGAGACAACAGACTTATTTTCTAGAAAATAATATTTAAAATGTTGTCTTTAAAAACTGACCTTCTGAAAATGTGTTGAGCTGTTCAGAGTACAAGGTTCTTTACTGCCTGGAAAGGTACCCAAAATCAGACCTAATCTAAACCTTCTTCTGCGAGAACACACTTACCTAAGTTGCTGTACGTGGCACTGCAAGGATTTAAGTCAGGATAATTTGAAATTTCTTCCTTCTCTTCCTCTCCTTGTGGGACATGGACAGATGATACCGGTATGACCGAGGCACTGCCACCATTGTCCTGCTTCACAAACACGGCCCTGGGAACGCGAGGGGATAAATCCTCCAGCGTTGCATCATCGGGTACTTGACTGAAACAAGCACAACAAAATCACTTGGAGACCAAAGCTATCAGACCCTACTGGCAACACAGCAGATTAGGCAGCAAATACCTACACAGGAGAGGGGATAAGCGGGTAAAGAAGTGAGCTCCTTTCATCCTCTTTTTTTAAAGAAAAGTTTTCTACAATATTTATTTTCCTTCATAATAAGAAAAAAACTTTTAGCTGAAATAATAATATATAGTGGTTCATGCCTTTTGTACAATAATAACACATTTTTGTGCATAACGCATTTTACAGCTGGCTACTTCACCATATGGATGCATGATTCTGCCCGAAACACACAGGATGCCCAGGAGAGCAGAGTTTAAGGTACTTTTTGCCAATCAGGGCAATTTTGCTGTAATCAAGGACACCAAGGTATAGAAAGGGGGCTGCTCAGTCCTAATGAATGCATAACACTTTAAAGATACTTGTTCATATACTGTTTGGATTTTGGGAACTGACTTTGGGAAACAGAGCAGGAGCTCATCTAAGCCAGTAATCTACTTTCCATATAAAATTCTCCAGGATTAAAATCCATCTGCATTAGGCCAGCTGCAAAAGGTCATGAAGATGTTCTGTGCTTGCTCTTAGCTGTTAAGTTTTAATCAAGCTGTGATGACTTATAGCACAAAACAGTGCAAGTCATGGATTCAATCAGTTTCCATGGATATATTTATTGCAGCATGATTCAAAGCTTATGCGTTATCAACAGATTAAAAAATGTTCAGGTTTATTAAAAAAACTCCAATCTTATTAAAAATGTAGCAGCAATTATCAACAACATGCCACAAAACCCATGTCTGAATAAAAATATTTCTGTGCCTTTATACCCATTATAGGCCAAATCATGTGTCCTGTTCACTTGTGCTCATTATTACAGCCCTGACAAACAGAGCAGCCAGAATTTTAAGTAGTTGTCATTCCCAAAAGGGACAGGAGTAATGCACTTCCTTCCAAGCACGATCTCCACATTGGGTAGCTGCACAGAAACTCCATTTTTGTGTAAAGATTTAAAACTTCCCCGAAGAATTAACACAACTGTAGGCATACGCCTGGCTCTGCCAAAGCAGAACTGCCGAGAGCCATGCTGCACAACCCCCAGCGATCCAGGCTGTACACAAAGGTTAAACCACGCCAGCATTTTGCGTAACACAAGACCCCAGGTTCAGTGCAACGGACATGCTGTTTCTATTCAGATTGGAATTCTCACTGCAGGCCAATACAAACTGAACTCATTAGAACTTGTTAGTAAAGAGGAAAAAAAGTAGAAAGGTATAATCTTTAATCAGCTTAAAATTGTTCATTTTTAGTACCATGCATAGAAATGGTGTGAAGATCATTCCATGTGCCATAAATATATCCACATTAAAGAGTTAAACTAATATTGTTTCAGAACAAAGAACACATAAAATTAAAGAGGTAATGAGGCTCTCAAGATGATGAGAAATTAAACTAAAGACCTGTAGTTGCTGTAGTTCACATATATATACCTGCCATGAGAGTGTTTTCTTATTTAAGAAGAAATAAGTTCTAATAGCTTTACAGTTCTGCCATTGCCACAAACCAGGAATTATCTCAAAGTCATTGTTTAGTATTGATGGGTGAGGGACAGAACATACTCATTCTCCAAACCAGACACATGCAAGAACATACACTAAACCTAAGCTCAGAAGCATTTTGCCAAAGTAAACCAACAGCTAGAAAGGAAGAAAGAAAAAAATACCAACTCACCCACTGTACTCACTCACACAATTCCCCATTAAAGGAAATTCTTTCAGGGCCTTCTTGAGTCTTTTAATCATGTCTTGAAACTCTGGCGAGCCATTGATTCCACAGTGCTCTGGGGTGCTACAAGTTGTGCAAGCTGTAAGCAAGAGGGCTGAACTCTGCGCAGATACACCTACTGCACCTTAATGTTTACCTTCGGGGTTGGTCCCGGGATTGCCAAAGCGCCCCGGGAGCCAGGGAGCTACAGCCCTGCCTTCTTAACTCTTCCACTGCCTCCGTGGGTGAAAGAGAGTTCACAGTCTGCTACATCACTGTTCTGGTATGACAACTATGGGTTGAGTCACGGTAAGGAGTTAAGGAAGAGCAGGTTCAAATTTCAAGGAGTTAAGAACATAGAGTCACCTACTCTTCAAAGTCAGTGGGTATCTCAAATCCGTATCCCAACCAGTTTTAGTGTCTCCATCTTAGACATTTTAAATTACAGCAATGAGATGTCAGGACAGGAAATCTCGGGGGAAACGCTTCCCTGTAGCTCAACAGCAAAGACAAGAGATCAAGCACACAGAGCACTGACTCAGTGAGCAAAATGCCAGCTAGTCATCAGCTCTGAGAGGGAACAACAGGGGAAAACTTCTTCACTCCATAAGCTCCAAGAACCAAACTCCCAACTGCTTTTGCTTCATGAAACAGTCTAAACAGTTAATCCGACTAGAGCGGCTGATAAAGGAGCAGTTCTGGAGATTGGAACCACTGAAGCCTGATAACTTTGTATCTGCTTGCTGATAGCAAGCCATACCTAAAGCTATCTCCTTATTTGGGATAGTTACAGTCATTTTGCCAGGATGGATTCTTTGATGCCTTGCATAAGAGCACATATTTAGCTTTTACCATACTGGGCGCAACCTCCTCCGTCCAAGCCTTTTTCTTTTCCCTTTTGTTATTTCAAACCTAAACTCCATAGGTAATTAATTACCTTAGAGACCTCTGCTCCTTGTGCACTTGGGCTGAAACAGCTACTCCGTTACTGGAGGGAGCAGCCCTCTGCACACAGAGAACGTATTTGTTTTCCTAAGAAGCTGAGATTACATGCAACAAAAAACTTTGCCATAAAAATGACTGTCCTTCAGACAGCATCTCTGAACCCACATACATGTGCGCAAGCTCAATGTTGTTTTTCAAGGTGTTTTTTTCTGCAGGGACAAATGCCTCAAACTCCTTCTCTTAGGCTCCCCCTCCACCAGTTTTGGTGAGTAGCCAAAGGATGATGTGGTCAAACTCCTCAGTCTTTTGGGAATACTAAGAATCCAGAAAGCATCTTGTCTAGTATGTTAATTTTTGTAAAGACAGCAGAATCATAGCTACTGTGTGACCTGTATTTACCTCTATTCAAGCACGTCTTCTCCATTAAAGTGATTAATAAACAACAACGAATACGAGGGAGATAAAGTGGAATCCTTAAAAGAAATGATTCTGAGTGCATTCCGGATTTCAGGTCAGCTCTAGAGGTCAGAGTGTGGGAGTACAGTTCTGTGTAAGACAGCACATAAATCCATATGGCAGAAATTTGTGACAGGAACACAGAGAAAAACTGATGTGGCCTCAGACCCAGCTGCAACTCTGATCTGCCCTCTGAGTGGACATCAGCAAAGTAATAATAAACAGTGGTCGTGCAGTTTGAGATGAGAGAGCCTGACAAGGCAGATGACTTAGTTTTACACGCACAACAAATCTGTGTAACTTGCAGATATATATTTAGTTTCAAAGACATCCCTGTGAGATGCCCTCAGGCCCTGCACTTTTAGGCTAATCAAGCTAATATAAAGCCCACATTGACTGAATTATGCTTGAGGAAAAGTGCAGAGAGGTTAATGGCTTGAGGGTGGTCAAAGGCCACCACACAGGAACTTCCACTTGGAACACAGACCACTGTTTCTGCAAAACATTGATCAAAGATGAGCGGTTCTATCAGAGGATATCATGGGTGCAGCCAACCCACCCCAGGGGCTCACCCAGTGCCCTTCCTTGTCATCACCATTAGCCAGAAATAGTAGTCTAGAGGAAACTGAAAGAAGCTTCTCAACTGACAATCTGAAAGAACTAAGCCATGGAGTTTATTCTTAATTCTCATTATTTAGAAGCTGGCTAAGTCCTGAAGCACAAGCATGCATAGTCTCCTTGTTTTAAAATCATGTATAATGCGATGTTTGCATGGATAAAGGGAATACATTTGATAATCCAGTAAGACATCCCACTAAGCTCTTTAGTGTCAGTGAAACTGAATGGCAGTAAGTTCCACAGATTAACTGTGTGGTATAAAAAAACTTTTTTCTTTCTCAGTTAAAAGTTCCCAGTCTTTCCATGCTACAGACTGTATTAGAGGAGTCAAGAACAGCAAAGCAGGTTTTACTAATTCTTAATCTAAATGTCTAAAATAATAAATAGTAAAATCCCTTCTACTTGGTTCTTTGATGTCCTCGATGTTTACAAATTTTCCATAATGTGTTCCTAAACTTCCTGCTCAATGAATAGGTATAATTTCCAATTCTGTTAGTGTGGAGATGTTGTAGAGAAAAATCTCACAGAAGTTTTCCATTGATGAAACATGGTAGGATAGATGGTTAATGCTCTTCAAAGCAGTTGAACATTGCTGAGCAAGGTGAATAAACCTTGCTCACATCTAGAGAGAAGCAAAACAAGATAGGCTTGGGGGGAAGGAGGAGTTGTCGGTTCCACCTGAACTCTTCGTGTGAGAATTTCACCCATTTCAGTGGAAGCAAGAGCTTTCTTTTCAGCTCTAACATCTTTGAATTCTCCTTGCCGATTTATGCAAGCTGCGCTGAAACAGTTTTGGATTCAGGTGAGAAACTTGCCTTAAGACTTACACAAGAGGTCCTACAAACTGGAAGGACTTGTTTTAAACAGAGCCCTACTGTGCTGTAAAAGATTTTGTTCTCAAGTAGTTTCTGAAGCAGCTGTGGAATCTGCAGGACTGGATCACTGACAATGTGAAAGTGGAATGTGGCAGTGGTGGTTATTCCTGTCTGCCTCTGCTTGTGATTCTGATCTTAACATGCAACTGCAGTTTTGGAGAACAATGATTCCAGTTGTTTTTACTGAGTGATCTGTTACAACATCCATATTCCTCTAGACATACAGGGCACTCAGAATAATTTCTTGGCTCCTGTCCTCTGAATCAAGAAAGCCTACATGTAAGCTCCACTCCGTAAGCTGTTTCAGTTCTCAAGGTCCAGACCACACTGATGTGCCCAGCCCCAGTCACCCGTATTTTTTTTTCACTTAAATAACAGTTATTGGTATAACAGAAAGTACTAAAAAACCCACTGAAGAGATAACCCATTGGGGTCCTGGTGCTCTAAGCCATCTCACTGAAATTGTCTTTCTCCATTATCTCTATATGGAAATTCGAGGCCTAACTCAAATTCACATCAGCTTACTGTAATTTAAAGCAAAGGTGTGAACAGTTGACAGCAACCTCAAGGCAATCTGCACCACAAAAAGCACTTGATGACCACTTATACAATGGAAATGCCTCCACAGCAGGCAGGAACTGTGCCCAAACTTCTGGAAGATTCTCATTTGTCACTGACAGTGATGTTATTTCTGGAGCAGCGATCTGGCTGGAAGTCACCCCAGGTGACATGTTTGTACAGTGAGTGTGGCACTGGGGTAGTATTTGAAGGGCAACAAGACATTTCCAAAAGCTTTGATACCTATGGTCTCTGATAGAAACCAAAGAATTGTCCAGTTTTCAGAAATGCCCAGGGGCTACTTGAGCAAAAAATGGCCTCAAAAGAAAGTGAATTCCTCAGGTCGTGTGTAACTGCAATGGGGAAGCAGGCTTTTTGAGAAAAAAGTTAAAACCAAACCTTTAAAATGTTTGTGTGTGTGTCTATACACCCATAATAAGCATTTCACTGCCTTCTGAAGCAAGATCTAACAACAGGATAGTGATCTTCTGTACCTATGGAACAACAGAACTCCTGTCTATCAACTGCCAGCTTAGTTTCAAATCCTTTTGACAAGTTAACATAATTTATGGAATTAGACTAGTGATCCCAACTTTAGCTGTGAAGAAATTCTTTCTTATCCAAACCAGAATGAATGTATTGACCTCACTACCTGAAGGAAGTATTTCAGTAAATACACATTTGTATCTTTATTTCATCCAAACCTGGTCAAAAGATCCTTTGACGGAAAGTTACAGCTGACTTGTAGCTATGGAAGAAAACTGTTCAGTTTCATACAGAACTGAAATGAGAATGGCTGTACGCAAATCAGCTGTACCCTGATTTACAAAAGCAATGCTACCTAAACAGCACCGAATGAAGTTCTAGTTCAGCTCTGGTGTGGTTATGAAGATAGGAAAGGAAGAATCAGAAGGCTGCACTGCAGTCTTCTTCTTGGAAATGTCTCAGTCTAAAAAGCTGCTACTGGGTACAAGCAGTGACGTCTAAATGCAGAAGAGAAATCTTTACCTTGTGTAACTCCAATAGCAAAAGTCTGATCCAGCAGACAACAAAGCCTTTGAAGAACTGTTTTTATACTCTCTATGAGGATTCAAGGCTGTGTAACCCCTTCATTGGTTACAGTGACTCAGGCCAGAAATACCCACCGGTACCTCCTCAGAGGTCGATTGTAGGCTTTGCCTGAGAATAACTGCATCAAGTGCTACAGGGGTTCTATGAACACCTGATTTTCATCCCAGTTAATGATAAAGCTGATGTAGCTGCTGATTTGTGGCAAAAATTAATCTATCTACAAATTCCAGATGAATTTAATATATTAGCATTTGTTAGCTCCTTTTGAAGCACCCTGTGTGCGTCCTTCCACCAAATAGAAAGAAACAATCACACAGGGGAAACCAAATCCAAGTTATTCTGGGTAAAAGAGATGGCTTTCAGCTTTCCACAGGACTGAGTATTTTGTGAGTGCTGTTCAAAGGGAAAAACTGACCTTTCTAGAGATAACTTTAAACACCCTCAGCCCTGTTTTGTAGTTATGTTATCAATCTTCAGCAGCTTTGTAATCCACTGCAAAGTAAGGAAATATTGTATCTTCATTCCATTTGCTTTCAAGAACCCCCTGTCATCTGACATTTTAACAGCTTATCTTACTTCCCTGGTCATCAGTTTGGTTTTTCAGCGAGCTTACTGCTAGCATTCTGAGTTAGAGAAGTTTCGCATTCATTGATTGCTATCTCCATGCCTTCTGTTTTCCTCTAAGCCTCTGAAGCTTAACTGAAGATTTTAAACATCTTTTCCATGCATATATTTCAGCCTGAATTAACACTAACCTCTTACTAATACCTGTTAGGTCTCTGCTTGTGCAGAAATGGAAGCAGACCAACCTGATTCTCACCTGCGTCAATATTAAAAACAAAAGCCAAAACTCTTAAACAAAAAATCCTAACTTCATCTTTTTGGCACTATGAGATTTTACTTTGTCTCTTAAACTACAGTGAAAATGAAGTGAAACCCCCAAATAACTTAAGGCATCAAACTGCACCAGTGTGAGTGAATAATATAACCGAAGGGTGCAGATATATACTGCCCAGTGTTCCCGTAACACATTTCTCAGCACCACAGTGTATTTGCTCTGAAATTTGTAGAAACCACAGAATGATATTGTTCAGAAGAAGAAATTCAAATTCTAATATATGGAAAATTCCAATTTTCACCAGGGAAAATGGTAAGATATGGCTGCAGCCAATATCACTTGCAGAAAAATGAACAGTAAACATCCTTTGGATCAGTTGCCTTCAGTAGTCAGGGCAAAAGGTATTCCAGCAACAGTGTAAACCCAACAGACAGGATCACAGCACCCTTTCTAGGGCAATGTAAGAATGAGAGCCAACTCTGACTGCAGCCAGTAGCCTCTTCTCGCCCTTCCACCACCAAGATAAGTGGCTGCTCCTACCTGACTACTCCTGGCCAGATCAGTGAAGTAACCTCACTGTTATTTCTCACTGGCATCACTTCCCCAGCCTGGCTCACCACTGGTGACCACACAAGCTGTCTTGCCAGCACTAAGGAGGTGAGACTGAGGGAATCTCCCGATGGCAATGCATTCAGTAGTGCAGCTATAAAAGGTTGTACAACCTCATTTTCTCCAGGTTCCCCTGGAGATAACAGAAAAAATGGGTTCCTTGAAAGGGGGGCTGAAAACACAAGCTTCTCCAGTTTCTAAAGCTGCCTGCTTCTCCCCATTTAATATAGGGTATGTCCAGAGGGATGCACCTCCTGTCCAGGGTTATCCAGCCCTGGGTACATCCCCCACTGTTCTGGCCTTGAACCGCAATATACACTGTAAATATAGGGCTGCCCCCTCTTGCATTGCTGTGGTGCTGTATGTCCTGCAGGGATGCTGAATGCTTACAGCTCCTACAGACCTTAATAGCTCGTGAAAGTGCTTAATGTTTCTGAAACTCACACCCACAATATGTACTGGTTTTTTTTTTTAAACCCCATGGATGAGGCGCTGAGGGGCATGGTTTATTATTTGATAGGAATGGTTGGACTCAATGATCTGGTGGGTCTCTTCCAACCTGGTGGTGATTCCATGATTCTATTTGTTAATTTTCATTTACTTCTGTAAATAAGATCCTTGGCCCCACGACAGCAATTTGTCTACGTCTGCCGAAGCAGTCAGTGCAGTAGGGTTTTGGAGACCATCCTCACTTGTATTTGGGGCAACTACTTCAAATGTAAACCTACAGAAACCAGCTTAACATCACACTGGGATAATCCCTATCAACACCTTCTATTACAAACCCCAAAGCTATCCATGCCTGACAAATGGCAAACAGTCTGAAAGGTAGTGCTAATCCTTAGGAGAATGCCCCATCCATGCTCCCGAGGTGTGAGAGACAAGTGATTTAATTACACTGGGGCAAATGGCCACTCCTAGTTTGACTGACATAGTTATTTTACGTTAAGGCAAGCAGAAATCAGTTTACAATAAAAGCAAACCATGCTCACAGAGGGATTTGTATTAGTTTAAGCCAACTTTAAAACCATTTTAACTAAAACTCATTGCAAATTTCTTGTACAGACAACAGTGAATGAGAACCAAAGAGCACCGCCATGATACATCTTCTGCAGCCCACACAGAGCTCAAACTACACAAAATTTTTCATTTGCTACCACTGGGTTACTGCTATAATGAATAAAATAATGCAGGTTGGAAGCTGCTTTGGAATTGGTCTGTTTAATAACATTGGAGGATATATTCTCTATACATCAACAGCCGTGGTCTGTACTCAGTGAAATGCATCCTAGGTCCAGGGGACCGACTGCTTTAGACATCTCCGGCTCTGCTAGGTTTGGCCCTGTCATGAGCTGTAGGGCCTCAGGGGGTGTTGGAACAGTGCATAACTGAAAATAAACACCTTCAGAGACACCCAAGAAAGAACGTGTACCCTTAACAAGGGAACAAAGCTCTAAGCCAACAGATAGATCAAAACCATTTAAGTACCACGAACTTACAGGAATAAAAATAAATATCTGCTGGCCGAGTACCTTCACAGAAATTGAAACAATGAATCATTTCAGTAAACTCTGATTGAAAAAAAACATTAAAAATGAAATCACTGAACAAAACTGTCAGGCAGCAATGGAGAAACTGGCTCTACTGAATCCAGTACTGTTTATTCCACCCTAAAGGCCTAGCAAAAGAGAGATAGATTATTTTATAGTTAACCTAATTCTAGTATTATTTTTTACGTAGTTTATTTTGGGAGTGCTGCAGTGACGTTGCAGTGTAGCACTAAGTTAATTACCATCTACTGTTCTCTTGGGCATGTGCGATGAAGTTAGCATATCCCCTTTATGAGTCACAGATCTTTTAATTGCTATTGTACTTGTCAATAGTCGCCTCCTATTTCTGCAAAGTTTAGCCTTTAGTTTCCTCTAAATATAAGAACACTTTCTCACACTAGGAATTCAGAAACGCTTAACTGATCCAATGGAACACGGCTACAGTGACGCAAGAGTGACCCTGCAGTATGAACTCCACACATCAGGTACTGCTTCTGGTAATCTTTTAAGAATCTTTCCTAATACCAACATAACACAAAGATTTGAAAAATATGCTTTACGATACCTAGAATAAATACAGTTTGAAAAAATTACACTTAATGCAATGAATCTCCTTCATTCCTCCCTTTTTCACCAGTTTATACAGGACAGTTCACAACTAAGGAAGCAACTAAAAAAAGATGAGCGATTACCTGGGCATTTTTTTGGGAACCTGAGGCGGTGACGAATGGATTCCTACTTGTTGTTCAGAGCTCTCTGGTGCCTTTTCCTGCATTTCTCCTTTGTCCTTCGCTAGGGCATCAGCAATAGCGGACTCCACTCCACCCTTGTTCTGATGGTCAGCCCTCGGTTCAGCCGGGGCCGGATCACATCTGTACATGAAAACAATCGATGGCTTCTCGCTGGAGTCAGACTTGGTCTCGCTGAACCAGTTGTGACGTTGAACTGGAGGAGGGGGAAGCATGTGTATAACAGTTCCGTCAAGACCCACCAGTTTTCCTTTTTCTCTTTCTTTCTCTTTGTCTTCCTCATCATCAGTTTTTCTGCGGCGGAAAAAGCTTTTAAAGGATATCCAGCGTTTGGGTTTTGCGTCGGCAGCTCTGCGACCTTCTGAATGAAGGATCGACTCGGCCTCTGTTGACCTAGTGGGACTGTTTGGTTTGGTCCAATTGCTGAAATGTCTTTGCAACAAGTTACTTGCGTGATAAGGCGAAGAAGTGGAGCGTGGAGGAGGAAATGGTGGTGCTTGCTCTGTTTTGGGACTTGTGGTATTTGGAGTTGCTCTCACTGGCTTTGGAGAGTGCACGGCAACTGGCTGGGAAAGTGAATCTTTCTGCATTTTAGCGGCAGTGTTTTCCACTGGCTTGGATGACTCCATTTCAGACTGTGATGTAAACAGAGATTTGGGTCGTACCAGGGTGTTTTTAGTAGCATCTGCATCAGGGGGTAAGGAATACAGTTCTTCTACACTACAAGACTTGGGTCCAGACTGAGGTGTTTCTGGAGGAGACTGTGGAGGCTGGATAGACGCCACAATCTGTGAAAGCACCATGCTTGCATTCTCTCTACCGCTACTGCTGCCAACAGAAGCCTCTGGTGTTCCATCTGGTTTTGCTGCAGGCTCTTGGGTCATCTTTTGAACTCTTGATGGGGAGCTGTGGTCAGCACTATGAATTCTCTGTGGTGATATCTGACTTTTACTAAGGCAGCTGTTAAACTCTTGAACCTTCTGAGCCACAGAACCCAGCCTGCATTCAGAGCCACCAGTGCCCCCCTTCGCCTGGGGAAATTCAGTGGGTTTACCTCCTATGGCATCAGTTATTTTGCTCTCCGTTTCTATTTCTTCATATGTGTGGCTGATGACACTGGTAGTTTTATCTTTGATGGACAGCTCTCCGCTGGTCCCTAGAAAACTTTTATAGATAGCCAGGTTATCGTACGCATTCGGATTGATTACAATAGGAACTTTAATAGCATTTTTTGAACTTTTAGCATAAGTGGGCTCATCGTGAATGATAATAGGAAAAGGTGGCATGCCAGCATTATTGTAGCTGTTGAATTTTATCTCGGATAAATTGGGAGACTTAACTGGGATAGTTTTTGAAGAAATGTTTGTAGCTGTAGGTGAAGTAGGAGCTGACTTGTGGCTTATTTTCCTGGGGGGAACAGAAGGTCCTGAGCTGTTACCAATTAACTCCACCTTAGGAATCTTCTGTCTTGGACTGGTACTAGAAGTCCACACTTCTTGATATCTGATTGCACTGGATTTTTTCAGATTAGTGTTTAATCGTAAAGGTGATGCTGCAGAGGATGCAATAGGTGTGCTGGGAATTATTGGTGAGCTTGGGTTAGATGATGAGTTTTTGGTTTCTGAGGTTTCAGGATAGCTCTCCTTACATTCATTGGTCATGGCAGCTGATACATCTACTACAGTATATGGCTTGCAAACTGGTTGTTCCATATTCACCACCCTGTAAGGTTTGGCTTGCTCTTCCACAGGCACCAAATTTACAGTTACAGCTTGACCAGCGACATCCGAAGGACTTTTATTCTCTTGCTTATCAGTCTGCACAGCAATTTTGCCATCCCTCTCTTCCAGTCGAAGCGCAAGGACTGCCTTGTGAGTTTCTAAACTTTTTGGAACATTTCTGGGAGCTTTTGATACATCCTTCACTTGTTGATTATCACACAGACTTTCATATTCTGGTTCAATCACTTTGAGGTCCTGAGGAGTACTAGGAGACAATCCTCCATTACAGAGCTTCTGTGAAGAACTACTGGTTGTTCCCGAACGAGACTCTTCTGTCAAAGAAGAATCAGGAGATGTAGAATCAGAAGACACCATGCTCTGCATGCTCTCTTGCCCATAAAGGATCACAGTCTCTTCCCCATAACCATTTAAAATTTCATCATAGCTGTCATCATAATCTACTGCACAGATCCTCTGAAGTGACTTGTTTCTAAGGGGCACAGTATTCCATTTTTTGTCAACGCAGAACTGAACAGGAGATAGGGTGTTAGCTCTAAAATTAGCAAAGCGAGGTTGGCCTCTCATACGAATTTCCATTGCTAGCAACTCTTCATCACTTTCATCCCAGCTCTCATGCTCTTCTTGCATGCTGCCAAAAAACGTGTCATCCTCACTCTCCTCTCCACTAGAGAACTCCGGATAACAGAAGCGTCCACCTTCATTACTTATTACTTCAGTGCTTCCACTCAGAATAACGTGCTTACCATGTGAATCCTTCATTCCACCCATCATGCAGCTTGGAGGGATCTTTCTTTCTAATGACCTTTTATAACAATTATTTATTCTTCCCAAGAAGGTTTCTCTTGAGTTTGTTTCAATCCCAGTTAGCTGAGGTGTGGTATCCAGACCCGCAATCTCCTTCAAAACTTCAGTCAGTCCATTATTATTGTTATTTGGTATCTTACCTACACCTTCATTGTTGCCGTAAGGCCTGTGAACATGGCTATAACCTTCAATTTCATCTTCATTATTATTGTTCAGTGGCTTTTTGTTTGAGATAGCTTTATTTTGGTTCCAACATGCAGGCACTGATTTGTTCTCACAATGATCTGGTGCGCTGATTTCGCCACATATGCCCTGCCCATCTACTACCATCATGGTGGGCTTCACAGCTATGGTGGGTTTCTTTGCCACAGGCGGTCGGAAGTTTCCTGTATTTCTCCCACTACGGCTGTTACTTTGGTTTGCATTGGTTTTCAGATTTCCATGTGAGAGGGGTTTTTTTTCAGATACTGGGGGTAACTGATGCAAGCTTTTGGGCTTGAAGCAGTTCTTGCATTCACCAGGTTTCCAGACGTGTTCAGTGAAAGTATTGCAAGCAGACATTTTCCCAGAGCTTTGCGCTTGTGCTGTGCTGTTCAGTGCATGGTAAGAATTTTGTCCATATGTTCCCACGCTGTTCCCTTTGTATGGCTACTGTTCTGAGCAGTGATCATCTGAAACATAAAGAGAATAAGAATGAGGGGAAAACCAGGTTGATTGTTATATTTTCTACACCATGAATGATTCCAAATAAGCAAGCAGTCCTTTGCTGATGTCTTAGCTCTTTTTACTTAAATTTACAAAACTATGTAACTGTAATGCAAAAACCAGCTGCAAATTAAACCTTTGGCAGCTAAGCCCTATAGTGCTGAAGGCAGACAGAGAGAGAAACAGCAATGACCGAGGATTTAGAATAATTGTCTTGATGAGTTCAGGACCATTGACCTTTAATTTTGCTCAATAAAACAGGGGAGAATGAAGGATGTATCCTAGGAAGAGGATACAAAACCGAAGATTAGTGCACGCTGCTCTCAACATAACTACTTGAACATAAGACAGGGAAGTAAAAGTATGTTTACCCTCCTAAATGCAATTGAGGCAATTTGTTTCAGCTTTGAGTGTGAATGAGCTCAGTTTAAGTGACAAAATACATCCAAGCAGTTCCAGACTCTGCCATTTCAGTGCTTTTTTCATCAGTCTAATGATACCTAGAAGAAGGGTTGCAGATGAGGGGACAGGCTGGACTGCTACCCTGGGAAAGTCAGATAAAAATACT
The DNA here is from genome assembly GCA_033459285.1 of Clamator glandarius. Classification (NCBI taxonomy): domain Eukaryota; kingdom Metazoa; phylum Chordata; class Aves; order Cuculiformes; family Cuculidae; genus Clamator; species Clamator glandarius. Next base: position 1,391,998 of record JAUNZM010000115.1, on the reverse strand, counting down.
GGGGAAACCTTCCCATAAAGTCACTATTTCTTCTCCTTTAGCTTACAGTAATGGCAATAAACCATTCTGATATCCTCAAAACAAAGCTACGGATTTTTAGCCCCTGATTTGTTTCACATGTAGCGCTTCTACCTACCCCCTCCCCCCCCCAAAAGAATTGACAAAGAATTGAAAATCTCTTTCAAAGTGAACCTTTTTATTTCCTGAAACCATCAGCTTTAAGTAAAAACCAAACGTGAATCTGCTGTGCTTTATGGTCACTGGAGTACCTAGGATTTGAGAGTTTCATGAATTAATACCTGAAGATTTTAAGCCTTCTAAGCCAAATCCATAAGTTTGGTCTCCTTGTCACTGTTGCATAACTCACTTTATTGGAGACATTTTACTGGGGTGAGAGAATCTGTGTGTCCACCACTGCTTCTGTAAACACAGGCAATGAAAATCAATAATTTCATATTCTTACAGGCTTTGGGTAAAAATAGACTCACTGATCACATCGGTACACTGTCAGGGTACTAATAAGCCCACGCAGTTAAAGATGCGGCTCTCTAGTAACTCAGCAGCAGGCCGGCTGTGCTGGAACTCACCACGGGCACAAGTGGCTTTCATCAGGGCAGCAAACAATAGAAACCATTAGCACAGCTGCCACTGGTATGAATTTGTCAGTCTCCTCACGTACCACGCGGTCTTTTGGCAAATGGCTCTCTGATGCCGGCAAGCTCTTAATAGTGCAATCCTGTTTCAACACCAGATGGGGCTGGAGTCTAACTCCATTAGAGCCTCTTCAGACACAGTCCTGGTACGCGGGCTATCGTATTTCATGTATTGACTAAATATGTTTCCAGACAAAGCTTTTTGCCATAAAGTCATTGCCAAAAGCTTTCTCTGTATGACCTGAGATAGAAAGTCTGCCGGGTAGAGATCTGTCCAAACTTTCAGCCCTGGTTTTATACATACAGAGAAAAATGCCTTTGTATTTCTTTGATCTCTGTCAAGATCTGTTGCTTCAACACATTGTAAGCAGAAAAATTAAATTAAGAAATAATTCTGAAACCAGAGCAAGCAAGTGCATACACTGCAATTTTATACCTTAGTAGCTCCTTCCGTTCATGTATTTAACAAATAGAAGCAGTAAAGTTACATTAATGGGAATCTAAACTAAATGTTTTTAGAAAATATATTTCTCTATAACATAAAACCTCTGAACAAACAATTTAAACAAAAGGGTTAGTGCCTGTGTGTGTGGTTTTGAAGATTTAACTGGGTGATATTATTTCTTTGAAATTGCATAAGCTGCACTTGTTCTGGAATGCTATCGCAAACCAGACAGCTTTATGGCCTTCCAGGCTAAGCATTTTCTGCTAATGATGTTGGGGTAGAAATGAGAAAGCTCTCCATTGCACATCTTCCCATGACTATGCTTTTGATTTCCTGCTGGCAGTGTGCTTGTTTGCTCGGAAACTCCAATATCGATCAGTTCCCCTCTAACCCTGACGATGGCTGCACTCAACAGATGAGTGCAAACTGCAGGAAACCGCAGAACCCCAGCACAACACCCTCGTCAGAGTAAAAACTACAGCACGGTCATAGCTCAGTGCAATGTAATTCCCCATCGCAAGAGGACACCCCGCAGCCACTGGGCTTAAACATAACACATATGTAGATGTGTCCATGTAAATACAGACATGTAACCAGTACACAGAATATACATAGACATCTATAGGTATTTCAGATCTTTTGCTCCTCAGCACCTGATGGAAATGGTTTAAACATGACTACGCTCTCTAACATGGTTTTTGACAGCATCCGTGAAGTAGACAAGAGCCTCCAACTTCTCGGGTCTCTGAACTACAGCTGGGTTTCCAGTTGGCTTTGGCGCAGGCAGGATGAGCAGTTCCTGCAGCGAGCTCCCACACCGCCTGCAGCTGTAACGCAGTGGAAACAGGCACCTTCAAACAAGAGGAAATGAAGCATAGGAAAACAAACAACAGAATTCCAACAGTGTGCTACTTCCATACCTTGAAATCAGAAGCACACTTGTGCAATTACAAATTAAATTTTTAGTGACCTTTATATGCCTAAGCAATATTCACATTCTAAAACAAATCCAGGCAGTTTCTTCATTGCTGTACCACCAAGAGCTATATTTCTGATGTTTTCCTTTCCCTTTAAAGAACACACACTTAACTGTTTCAGCGCCGGATTCCCTCTGGTAAGTGCCAGAGTGAGAGTGATTTTGAGCCCTGTCTCTGTGCTCCAGCAGGTGAAAGGCTCCTCCCGTGCCCAGGCTGCTGGGAATGGGAGCCGTGCGGGCTGGTAGGGGGCAGCAGAGGCCAAGGAAGGTAGGGAGAATCCACACGGACACAGCAAGAGAAAAGCCCCACACTGCTTCAGTCTCGACCTTTACCCTGCTCTCCAAAACAAAGGAGGTCAACAAGAGACGAGGCAGTCCCAGGCCGATCTGCTGGGCATTAGGTGTCTGGTCTTCCATGACAGCCCGTGGAACTGGTAAGGAAAGGGAACCTGTACCCTGCAGAGCTCCTGGCTCTTCTGAAATGAGGAGTCCAATGCTCAATTTCGACCAAATCAAGGCAATAACAACCTCCGATGTTAAATACAGAGCAGCATTAGGGTGATGAAGGGCTGATTCAGTGTAAATTTGGAATGCCAACTTTGTGCATTCTGTCCCTGCATTTCAGTGCTTTTCATGTAGGTTGATAAACACAACTATTCACAATTTCTACACAGGGAGACTGCAGTGCAGTGACGAAGTTACTAAAATTCACTGAGTGAGTCAGTGACAGGAACAAGCACAGACAGACAAGTTCTGCTCCTAACGCTGTGCTGCAGCCAGCAGATCCTGGTACTTCATTCACTAAGCGGTTGAGTCAGCACAGTGAGTTTATCAGCTCTAAAGGCCAAATCACTCAGTGTAAATGAGAATAATGCTCTACATTTCAGTGGATGCACATGGGAGGGCTTGGTCTGGCCCTGCTCAGTTGATATCACACAAACAGAAACACAAAAGCATATTTCACTGTCCAGGGCAGAGGAAGAAGCTGACAGATCCAGCATTGCAGTGCAGAAACAGAGTAATAGGCTGAGAGACCCTCAGGTCAGGAAATTGAGTCCTGCATAGAAACGCAGAAGTATTTGCGTGGCTCTTACTTGTTGCCATCACCATTGTGGCACGCAGAGATAGCAATAAACATGCATTTCAGGCATTTTCCCTTTGTTCTAAGTAATTTCAGGCTGGCGGGTCTCCCTTAGATGCATGCTGGCGGAATCACAATGAAGGCCTTCTCCAGTAATACTTTATACTAACATAATCCAATTAAAAGGAACTTAATTGGTGTGCAACATTCCCTACAATTTCAACATTTTAAAAATGAATAGTCTCAGTAAGTACCAGATGGTGACACGCACTAATTAATCAGGCCTGCTCAATGAACGAGCATATTAAAATGAATGCACCTATTAGACATGTGTTTTCCATGCTGCATGCTGCAAAAACCCTCCCCTGAAATAACTGCCTGCTACATTCCTGAGCCATATGCACAAGTGTGCACTTCATCACTTGGAACTGAAACACTATCACTCTCCTATCTCTTCTTTGGTCACTAGATGCTTGCTACAGCTTCCTTCGGTGTGTCCTTCCTCCTCCAGGGAAAGGCATTTAGCTTTAGTGTTGCTATCCATGAACAAATGGGCCTGCAGTTCTTATGCTCCAGAATAAATTGCACTGATCAGCCTTCTTATCAGACAGCAGCCCAATAAATTGTTCCTCAACAACCTCCAAACCCCTTGCCATTGCCAGGCATGTCTTCAGACTGAAAAACTTACAGGGAACCCAACCAAGGTTTCTTATTTCAGACTGCCCCAACACCACAAAACCACTATGGCTTTGTGGTTTGGTCTTAACCCTCACAGGGACCTGGACACTCACTGATCATCATAAAAAATAGCGTCAGCTGAATATGAATAGGAATGGTTATTCTCTTCCAGATTTCTGTTTCTTTAAAACTTTAATATAATTGTGGACCTTTTAAGAGGCTTTTTGGAGAAATTGAAATGCTCCAACTTCACACATACGGTCCTTTTGGGTGGTAATGGGTCTGTAGAAACGCTCTGTATACCAGAGAGTGTGGAGACTTACTGACTTGGAGCCACCGAACCACCCAGCGCAGATCCCTGGGACCACAAACAGGACGTGTGCTAATTAGGGTCTCATTGTCCTTTCATGCCATTAAAAAAAAATTCCCAAATTTTACATCATTTGTTCAACTTCAAAGGAAAGCAAAACCCAAAGTGTAGCTCACCACAACATCTGTTAGAGACGTGAAACAGAATGCAGAGTGCGCTTCACAGCCAGAGAAGGCAGGATCCCGACTTGAAGGCATGTGGAGAAACACATGTGTTCACACTCAGTACCCAGAAGCACGGGGCTTTGAATCATCTTGCAGCACTTATTAGTGAAATATAAATCAATTCATTAATCCATCCACTGATGCTATATAATACTGCTGTAGTGTGGAACTAAAAGCTAGAGCAACAATGTAAGAAAATGTGAGCAGGGCGCTTTGATCTTGCAGTACTTCACAAAGGCAAAGGAGAACTTTAGAACATGGGGTTTTGTAGAGGGGAACGGTAAGTCACCGGTGAAAGATCAAGAAACAGCATGACTCCTGAGTCCGACACCCTACTCTGTCAACGCACTTACTGCACACGAGGTATGCCAGGAAAAAATGTGAAACTAAGTAAGGGTATTAGGGGCTGGAGTGTAACCAGAGAGAAGGGCAATGGAGCTGGGGAAGGGTCTGGAGCCTGCGGGTTCTAGGAACAGCTAAAGGACCTGGGGCTGTTTAGCCTGGAGAAGAGGAGGCTGAGGGGAAACTTCATTGCCCTCTGCAGTCCCCCGAAAGCAGGTTGGAGCGAGGTGGGTGTTGTCTCTTCAACCAAGTAACAAGGGATAGGACGAAAGTAAACGGCCTCAAGTTGTTCCAGGGGAGGTTTAGGTTCGATGTTAGAAAAAATTCTTTACTGAAAGAGCAGTAAAGCCCCGGCAGAGGCTGCCCAGGGCAGTGGTGGAGTCTCCTTCCCTGGAGGGGTTCAAAAAGTGTGTGGCTGTGGCACCTGGGGATATGGTTTAGCAGGTACAGTGGGGTTAGGCTGACAGCTGGACTAGATGATCTTAGAAGTCTTTTCCAACCTTAATGATTAGATGATTCTCATTTTATTCCCGAAGTGGACTAATATTCACCAAATACTGGATCATTGTTGTAACGAGACAGAACTGTGACTACGGAAGAGAACATAGATGGACATTTCCATAAATGCTAAGTATTATAATCTTTGTTACAAAGAGAAGTTCTCTCCTGCTGCAGATAAGCTGTTTTTCCCTTCCCGTCAGAACTAAGTGCCCAGTAACTGTCCCAGGCCATCAAGTGAGAGCTCTGCAGCAAACACAGAGAATCTGCAGTGGATAAAAAGTTAAAAAGTCTCTCCTCCTCAGCACTTCGGCACTCTACTGTGAAAAGAAGGGGTGCAATGGAGGGAGGGGACAACAGAATCACTTTTACCAAAAGTAACTAGAAAACCCTGGTTCCAACCTTGCAGAAAGAAACAATTGGGAAAACAACTTCAAACGATTGGTTTTTAACCTCCCATGCTACATTTTCTCTCATTTTACAAGAGTTTAAAGCACATAAATATTTCATAAAACTAAGTGAGTGAAGGAGACCCTTGAATGCTTTTTCTCCCTAAAACCTATAAGAACAAAACATGATAGAAATAACCAACGAACTGGAGCAAAATCCTGCCTAGGGCTAGGCAATCTGCAACGCTTCGGAAGAAAACAGGCATTTCTTTACAATTTACCTAACCCAAACAGATAAGGCCACAGAGCAGGGAGAAGGCAAGGAATACCCTCAGGATCTGCCCAGGTAATCTGATCATATTCTGCATCATCACACTGAGAACACCAAAACCAATCATCATAAGGACAAACTCTCACACTTGGTGCCAAGACCCAGCAGACCAGCCAAGTTGTTTATCTGAACTCGAACTCTTCTGAGTTCCAATAATAAGAGGTTCTGCAGAAAACTATGTAAAATATTTATTTTTCCTTTTGGAAAAAACCCCCTCATTTAGCATTAATAAAACTTTAATTTATAACAACCATTCAGCCACACATGTGATCATAAGTGCAACAATCATTCAGACAATGGTGCACAGTGTGTTCTTTTGAGATACTTTTCAGTTGCATGGAAAATCAGTTTTCACTTTTTACTTTCTTTTAAAAATAAAACCCAGTAAAATAAGCCAGACTTATAAACAGTTTGTTTACCTTGCTTCTTAAAACGGGCTATGCACAACAGTCCAAATCCTAGCAGCAAATTAAGGGTAAGTGCATCAGCTGACAGGAATGAGCATGATAATCCTAATTAAAAAAATTCAGTGCATTTAAGTTTGTCCCAACTCTATTTAAGCAAAATTACAAGAATTAATGCCTTCACAGCATATTAAAAATGTACCAGCATGACTATACCTTGACCAATCTAATTATCTGTGAGTTACCTTTCCCAGGCTCACTTGAAATCCTGCCCTTTGATCTTTTTTGCCTGTTGTTTAAGCACATGAAAATATGTAGAAGAATAAATGTTACCAAACCTTTACTAAACCTCTCCAGATTGTATTTACGATAAACAACAATGAAATAGCTAAACAACATTATACTGCTTTGATAGCTACAAGCCACGGTAACGGCTGTGGGTTTCCTTCTGCTGAGCACAGCGTGAGCAGGAAAACTCGAGATCACCCTTGTATTATTGAACCCACCAATTCTGCAACTTTAATTCGCTTCAAACTCTCTCCCTTGGACCACTACAACCCCTGGCTCCAGAGATGTTTACTCTGAATCCCTGATGCAGCAAAACCCACAACTGCCAAAAATAGAATTTCAGCCTAGCAAAGTAACCTATGGATAGCAAAATACACAAGAGTATTAGAAAGGATGTGAAGGATCTTACTAAGAAGTAGCCAAAGACAAACAAAACACTGTAATATCAGAAGCAGATAACTTATGAGAGAATTAGTGGATTGAAGCCAGCGTAAGAGGTCAGCTGTAAAGCAGCAGATGAAACACACTGCAGACAAGCCAGATGATTACTCTCCTGCTGTCTCAACTCCCTCCCCAAGATCCTGATGAGTTATTAAAGACTTGAGAGAATTAAGTTTGAAAATAAAATGCTACAGGCCATTATAAAAATGGGGATATTAAAAATAACCCTTAAATTAGGAGCAACAGCACAGTTGGGCTGCACTGAGTAAAGCCAAGAGCTGTGGAGAACCTTGAGAACCAGGTGGCTGAGTTACACATAAAGTTATATGGCTCCTCATCATCAGAGCTGACGCAGCAAGGAGCTAAGCAGGGTCTGAACGGGACATGGCTTTCACCATGACTTGTGTGAATGAAATGTGCTCTTCTTCCAACCAAACAATGAAATAATGGGCAAAGGAGAAATGTTACAATTTTATTTGGAGTTTTAAAGAAATTGTAAACTGCAGGACGTGCAAATAGTGCAACAGAATGTATGCAAGGCAATGGGCAGATTATATGCTCTCAGTGTAAAAAACTGCATGACATGATTTACTGAATATGTGTTCAGTTCTATTTATGACATCTCAGGAACAAATGCAGCATAAAACAACCACAAAAATATTTTAAGGGATGAAAAGCTTTGCATATTAAGTGAAACAAAAAGATTAGGATAGTTTAGTTCAGAATTGAGACAAATAAAAGAATATTACATTAAATGATCCACCACATAAAGCAGATAGGCTGGGTGTTCCTGGTTAGTGTTGATCTCAAAAACCAGTAACAAAGCCAATGCAGCGTATTAAATCAGTAAAAAGAAAATGATTCCATATCAAATGCTTCCTGGAACAAACTGGCACTGGGATCAAGAGGTCAGCAGGATTCAGAAAAGTCAATGAGACATTTATACATAGGGTGAGACAGTGAACACTGTATTAGGTGTTAGCCCTTCCAGCGCTTAAACAAAGCATTACCTCTGAGTTGAGAAGAACATTCGCTCACTAGCAGATTATTCCTTTACTGATCATTCTGGAAGCCTGGGCAACGTGAAGGCCAGGGCTGCGACAGGAGCTGGCACTGTTTACAGCTGCACGCACCCACTGTGTCACACTGTGCACCAGCCAGCAGCCTCTTCACACTTGCAATGCTGCTCCATGGCTGATGTTGGGCACACAGGACCTCAGGCTATGAAATACTTGGGCTAACTGCTGCATGAGCAGGCACCTTGCAATGATCTGCACAAATCTGTGGCAGTGTGTAAGTGAGAAGGAGGCAATTACCGATGTAAGGAAGCCAGATGGAAGTCTTGCACAAGATTAAAACTATTCGAATGTTGTATGAGACAGAAGAACCAGGATAAGAAGTGATTTTTCTCTACACCTTACCTAAACAACTGAACTGTTGAAGACAGATATGTTAGTAGTTCATGCTGAAAAATCTAAATAAAAAAGCCTCATTCAGTACTTGGTGAGCAAGTGCCTGGAAAGGGCTTGAATCTTTGCAAAACCTCCTTCAGTTTCCCACTGCACAGCATCCATCTCCTCCCACTGCCTTCCACTTCATAGAGTTGTTTTGCCTTGCTCCTTGCATCTGCGATCAAAGACCAACATTCTAATTTGACGATCTCTTTGATAATCTTGAGAAACTAGCTACAGGTAATTTTTTGCCCATCAAAGCTAGTTCAAGCAGCTTATTCTCACTCAGATGACTCCTCTAATTAGTATGTCAGTTATTCATCCCAATAAGCTACTTTACCAGGCATGATGAATGCAAGAAATTTTAATCTGCAGTCATAAGCCACAGCAATGAAATGAGCGATGAGCTGTAAACTGTAAGTCAGAAGGTTAAAGTTATTATTGTTTATTAGTTTTGAAGTTAAAAAGACAATGCGGCCACTTTACAACAGATATTCTTAGGTATGCCTTATGCTTATCCCATCCCCATAAAATGGGATGCCACTGCTGATGAGAATGCTATAGGGGTATTACCATTACAGAGGAGATTTTATTCAAAAAAGGAATTAACAGATACTGAAATATATGATTTTAGAATTATTTTTTTATTTATTCTGCTGATTAGGTGTTGTCCCTGACCACCTTAGGATAGTACCCCCAATACTCAGGACTGTGTTCTCTGTAGTTTCTCTATGCATCACCTGGCACAGATTCCCACTACACAATGCTGCTGGCAAAGCAGTATTGGACAGGTAGGAAAAGATGCTATTCTGTAACTATGTGTGCACAGAGAACTCAGTTGCACAGACCAAACAAGGCTTCTACTAACAGAGAGCCTTCTGCTTCTTTGTACCATTTGGTACCAAAGTGGATTTACCATAACGGTATCAAAGACAACAACCTACATCGTAAATGATTAACCAGATGTAAAATCCTACTATGCCTGCAACAGCAGGCTGGAAATGGATCCAAAAGCCCAGAAATAAATACCTTACTGCATTTAAAAGACTGTTGAGGACCACTATGAGAAACCCAGAAGTTTTCATGCTCTTCAGCCTGCTTGTCAGAGTCGGCAATATCACAGCCCCTAGAAAATTTTTCAAGCTCCAGGCACATTGGGAGGAGCTCTATGATGCAGCTGTAAACTTTCTATACTTAAAAATAATCCATACGTGGAGGAGCTAAGCAATGAAGACATCATTAGAAATAATCAAGGACAGAATTCGAAAGGAAACGTAATAGCAATTCTGTATTATTATCTTTACATTCAATGCCTCTTTTTTATTTTTTCTTTTTATTTTTTCTTTTGCAGCTAGGAAATTTGCTCAATTTACTTCATGAGGGAAGAAACACCCTTCACTTCCCAGAGTGATGTTTAAACCTATCAAGTATGCAAACCACTATGACTTTTACCTCAGCACTGTAAGACAAGGAGAGGGACAGAAGAAGATGACTTGAGAAGATTGACTTTACACAGGCAAAACCCACCCTAAGAACCAATCTGCTTTGTGGGCAGCAGGGACACTCAGCTTAACCCCCACACTTCAAAACCAGAGGTGGCTTATTGCAGAGAGTCAATAGCACCCAGAGCAGAACCTGGCACCCCCACCGCCTCCAATGTCCCTGCTGCTCTGAATGTTCCAGTGAGCCCAGGGTGCCCATAGAGCTGTTCTGTCCACCTGTGATAGCCACGCTATCAGAGCGCTCAGGTACTAATTCAGAGCCTGCTGATTATACTTGGAAATAACAAACTTGAAACCCAGCCAGTGCTTGCTCTTGGGTCAGGGCACAGTAGGGAACAACAAAACTGAAGCACAGTAAAAAAGCTCTGGCAATGGAAAGAAAAATCAACACGAACTATAGTCATCAGAACAGTACTCTTAAATTCTTTCTTTAGTTCTTCTTTGCAGATATAAATTTTTCCTGAAGGAGCAGATTTCCAAACATAAATTTTGCTACTTGTGCTTGGCAGAATCCTAAAAATGCAAAGCGTTTTCTATCCAGAAAAACGCACCATAAAATTTCTTGTCTTGCACTGCTACAGTGACTCGAATACTCGAATACACGAATCAGAAGGTAAAAGCAGAATCCCACTCCCTTGAATTCTTCACATGCCCAAGGAGTTTTTCCGATGGAATAATTCATTAGCACACTGGACGGCTGCTAGTCGACTGCCGTGCAGGAATGGATTGCACAGAAACCCTACTAAGGACAGCGCAACCACATTCTGTCAGCACCAACCCAAGTAAGACATGAGAAGGGTGCTGCTACCTGCCCTCTTGGAGGGAAGTTTCATTCCTGCTGTATGCAACACTTAGCTGTTTTGAATTAAACTGTTCACAACACTAAGAACCAGCCTAATGGAGAGACCAAGACCTCCTCTCCTGTCCACGTAGGCAGCACTGAGTTGCTAGGCAGTAGCAATACTCTTCCCTCTGCTCTCTGCTGAGGTCCTGGCCTCAGTCTCCATAGGCAGTGTTAGTACTCCACCAAATGAGAGGAGTCCCTCAGGAATCTATGTCACACTTCCCCAGCACTAAGGACAAGAAGATGGCCTCCCAGGTATGATCCGCAGAAGAGATGACACCCTCTCTGTAGTGCTTAATCTTGCCATTCATACACAAAAAAATCCCGTATGGCAGATTTCAAGGTTATGGGCTCAGACTTGGCTGATAACACATGGTGGCATATGTTATAGTTACATAAACAGTGTATTGGATCCCAACTGTTAGGCAAATGGTGAACTGCGGCAGTAATTGCAACAGCTACGCAACACGGTGTTACTCAGCTATTTTGACCCCATCCTCAAGAAGTATGATTGGTTCTGCTTTGCCTTTAACAAAAAAAAATTAGCAAATTTAGCTCTCAAGTCTTCTCTGTAGAACAAGCTGCTCAACCTTTGATCACGAGGGACACAATACAGCATTCCTGGAGCTTTGTAGTGGTGACAAACATGGTGGAAACAAACCCTTCCTGCTCTAGAAATAGATTCCACTGCATGTGAAGCCTGGGCACTGTCCTAAGACGAGGCAGTTACCCAGAACTCATGATAAGGGGGTAGGCATGGATCCACAACCTTCTGAGCAACTTTGCTTCTCTCAGAGCAGTCAATCGAGCCTGGCCTAAACTCTCTATTCCCAGGTTATGTGATAAATACAAGTGATTTGCTCAAGCCTTTTTTCAGTATAATTAGTGAGTACCCCTGCTTTCAAATTCCCTGCTCCGTTCACATTTTTTTTCAGACTACTCATAAAAACCCTTGATTAATTTCAGGACAAAGATTAACACAGAGCATCCCGTGCCACCTCGGTAACAACCTCCTACGTACAACCAGGTTCAGACCTATCACCTTTATCCTGCTGTAACCCACATAATCTATCCTGAATTCTCATTGTTGGAGTCTCTTAATAACACAATAGCCAAACATGAAATTAAGTTAAGCCACGCTGTATTTAAAAGTTGATTTAGCCTTTTGTACATTGGTTACCAAAGATATCTATTCAGAGCTCACTGAAACTCAGCACCCAGAAACAGGAGATACAGAGGTATTGGGAAGAGAGGATGTGGTATTGCAAATATAATGAATTTGTGTTTTATTGTTAAAACTATTTTAAAAACCAAGCCTTTTGGTTTGCAGACCTTTTAGTTTGCAATATTATCAGGTAGTTATGCCACAGAACAAAACAGTCTGAGTAATTTGCATAAAGACTCAAGGTTTAATTTTCTGGATTTACACAGAGATTTGCAGTAATATTTTTTTGCATAACCAGAAAATTCACCACTACCAAGTTCAACTTTCCTGTCTGTTTTAAGTACCCCATACTCACATAATACTCATATAACAATCACTCAGAAAAGTGTCAGCTTTTTAAAGTCATCTGTTTTAAAAATCCTTTTGCTGAAACCAAATATGCTAACAGTGATCCCAAAGCCTTCATTCTGATAGAAATTGCAGTATGTCAAACTCAATAAAGGCAGCAAAACTATGTTTGGATGGCAGAATGCAGTACATAAAACAGATAATGAAATTCTATAATCGGATATCTATCAGCTGCTTATCATGTCTGCATGCAGCTGTAAGACTTGGCCCCTGTGCTGCTTCATACATGTATGCTTAAAAACCCGAAACAGATTTTCTCTGCATTGCACAAGTTTTTCACCGCATATTAATACAAACATTTTTCCTACATTTTTTTCTCCTTTTCTCTGTAGAGAGCAAAATAATTTCCTTAACTCCACAGCGTATTGCAGGGACAGGAAGGATAAAGAGAGGAGTGGGAAGAGACAAAAAGCTAACAGTGTTTCTCAGAACGTCCTGGTTACAAAGAGCAGCTTCACACAACCCCTCATTTCCGTTCCCCTCCAGATCTGCCTCCCGAGCGGTGGCAGCGGAGCAGGCAGCCGAGCGGCTCTGGGCTGGTGCCGGGAGCAGGTGCGCAGCCGTTACACTCGCACCATTTCAGCAGCGCTTCCGCTTTGCTCCGGTGACTGCTCTGCTGCTGCCAACCCCACGGCCTTGTGCCAAACGCAATTTAGTACCAATACACTGCATTTCTGTTCCAGCAGAGAATTCTTCCAAGTCTGATATAATTCACCATGATTAACAAAGGGATGGTTTCATAATGCTAATTAGCATTGTGTAGTCAGAAGATAGACTCTATCTCTAATGTCCTCTGTCAAATTTGCTCTCCAGACATAAAAGACTGCTGCATTAACCATGTCTTATTTTCACATTTTTCTTTTCAGAGAAGCCCAGATATTCGTAATGTGCACAAATAGTCTGAAACACTCGGCAGATGATTTCGCTTAAATCTCAGCTAAAAGAAATCAGATGAGATCTATGATCACAGCCTCGGGATGTGTGGGTGATACATTACATTTCACAAGTGGCAGCATTTGGAAAAAAATCAGTTTTCACTCTTCAGCCCTTGTGCTCTTATAATTACATGCTAAAACTTGAAGTAATAACTGGAAAGGAAAAGAGCAAGAGAGAGACTTCACAGAGATGAGATGTCTGCTTGCTGAAATTAGGCGGCATCGTTAATGCCTGCAGTGCTGAGCTAAAGAAGGAAACAGCAAAGTCCCCATCCTGCCTGTGCATTCCTTCAGCAATGGAGCCGTCCTGTAGTAACCAGCTTGAAGTAAGATCTGAAGATCTAGCTGCAAATTCACTACTTGAGTAAGGAGTTTTATTTTATAAGGTGAGATGGAAGAGCTAGTTTAGGGGTACATAAAAGTTACAACGTAAATTCTGAATCAGCTCTCTATTAATGTTTATTATGTACAGACAAATGAAAGGCTTAAAAGGCCTCTGAAATCTCACTGCTTGGTATGTCCATCAACCTCCTGGCGCACACGTTTTTCATTCTCTAAAAATAGAGCATGAAGAAATAAATTAGGAAGAACTGTTGAACCAATTTTGTTTGAAGTCCAATTTCAATCTCCCTAATTGAGAATATGATTCAAAAACTCTTGCAGTTATAACTGTCCAAGGACTGTAAATTTTTGAAGCTGTTCAGCTGGATTTGGTAAGTTATCCCACAAAAATGCAGACAATACCTTTGTTTTCTTGTAGATGAACATATGGGATTGCCATACCAAGATCCAGCATAACCGCTACTGCTAAACGTACACAAACAGATCTCAGGCGAGCTCTTACAGCGGTAACTAAGTTGTGAATATTACATGTTCAAAGGTTATGCAGCAGGTGGCTGGCTTGAGAGTTTTGCAAATGGAACTAAAGCACAACCGAGAGCATTATTTTCCTTCAGTGTAATACATGGAGACAAATGTAATACCCTGAGTATACAACTTCAATTGAAACGTAAGCTGCTTGTTGATATTATCTCTTTCAGTTCTCCTTTTCTAATCTAAAATATTGCTGAGCCCAAACATTTGAGAAAGAGATTGAAACCACTATGCGGATATTAAGCATAGTAGTTCAGGGGTAGTGCATAGTAGGCAAAAGTAGTGCTATCTTTAAAAATATACCTGGTACAGTTTGCATACTGTAGCAGTGGAGAAGTATGAATTCTCCATATCTATTGACACAGACATGCAAAGGAAAACATTCACAAATAGAAAATATGTCAGTGCATTTCTGAGATCTTCTGATTGAGATATACTTAGGACATGCACATCCGAAGCAGAAAGCTAAAAATGAGGGCAACCACGTAAAAGAGGACTTCAAACTGAGAAAATATTAAGAAAAGAAAAAATACACTAGTAATGAATCCATGGGAAATGAATTCAGACAGCCAGCTTAACCAGTGAAGGATGGAAGCCTAGCAAATGTTCACACTGTATCTACAAAAAGCAGCCCACTGGACTACAGCTCACAAGGACACACTGAACCCCAACTCCACACCTCTGGGTACTCAGTGCAGGTGACTGTGTGAGATTATATGGCTTTGCCCACCACAGTGGTTTTTAGGGATGATTCCCAGTGGGTCTGCTGTTACCAACGCTAGTACTGGGAACATTTCACCATCCCACAACATGAACTGTTCAGAACCAAATTCTAGCCCATGGTGAATATGAGCAGCGCCGGCTGTTTGCTGTAGTGTTTTAGCTGGTCCAGGAGGCTGAGGGAGAGTGTTTTGTGTGATATTTACCGAGATAGATGCAGTCATATAGACCTACATATCATTTACAGAGTTCCCATACAGAACTTCCAACATAGAAAATACAATCCAACTGTTAAATAAGCACTGTAACTCTTCAATCAGTATAGAAACTGTGGACACAAGCATGTGCAATCTATGGCAATTTATTTTAAAAAGGAGGAGAGAGGTAATAATAGATAACGTTATAAGCAAGGAACTTCCAAACCCAGTTCTAAAATTCCCTTCAGCTTTGATAAATCAATTATCCCATCTCCTTTTTGCTCATTTCTGAAGTCTTTCTTCTTTCTCCTTTCCTTAGACTGCTCATGTGACTAATGCGATAAAAGTTCTTTAAGGATGTCAAGGGGATAAATTAGCAGACGCTGGTGTCTATTTGCTTTATAGAAATGTGTGCACTTTGAAGCATTGGACCCCCTGTTAGGTATTCGCAGAATGCGCTATTACCCAGAGACAACATGAAGTCGAAAAAGAGCAGACTGAAACATTTTTTGCATTAACAGGAGGACCCTCCAAGTGGTTTGCAGAGCGTGCTCCAGGGTCATTCACTTGTTCTACAGCATTAGCTTAAGGTCTTCTGCTTGAAAAACTCTTTCTTCCAGAACCAAAGGATAAATGCAGGGAATGAGGTATTAATCTAATGCAGGTAACAAGATGATGCATGAAATATATATTCTTATTAAATGTTAAACACAACTGTTTTAAGAGAAGAGTAGGGAACACAGCACTGATCTGTGTTTTGTCATTGCCAACAAGTGCAGCCCTAAAGCCCCAAGGAGCCCACAGTTCCTACCAACCTGCCATCAAATTAATAGAGCAAATGCAGCTTCAAAGTAATTATGGGTACTTTATTATGTGCATTCAAAAAGAGACAGCCATGAAGCACTGCCCTGCTAAATGTTATAGAAGTTCTTATAAATATTCATGTACAGCATTTGTGTTCTAAGCACTTAACCATTTCTTTACAAAAAAGGAGTAGGGGGAAGGGGAAAGGAAGAAATTGTTTCCCAAGTTCTAAAGAATTTAAGGCAACAGAAAAGATAAACTTGTGCACAAGTGCTCTGTAAATTAGGCAGTATCAAACCCAGGAACATGCAAACGAGATTTTCCTCAGGTAGATTTTTTTCTTGTTTTAAATTATATCTGATGCTTTAAAATAGTTTGCAGGTACTAAAACAATGATTTTTTATCACTTGAATTACTTGAATTTGAATGTTGATCATTTGAATTTCCATGTCATTAGCCTTTGAAAAACAAGATTGCTCTGTTGCTTCTGACATTTGCATGAAGACAGATGTAGCTGTCTTTTCTGCATTTTCAAAATCCCATTGTCAAAGATGAACCTAACGTCACAGGCTGCTTCGCAAGAGCAAGGCATTGTCCAACTGGGAAACTCGATCCATTGACACACAGCTGCTGCAAACTAAAATAGCAAGACCAAAAATCCTTCCATCACCCCTTGGAAGCCTTGCATTTCTAACTGCATTCCATGGCATACAGCCTCTTGATTAAGTCTCTCTGACTTAAATTTTATCAATACTACTGTGAATTAATATAGATTGCAGGCTGAAACACACAAAAACCTGTTTATAAGTACTTCGTTCACAAAAAGAAAAGATATTGCAAAGCAGCTTTGACATAAAATTATAAACCTAATATAAAAGTTAAAAAGATGTAGACCAATAACGTGAACTTCTGAGAAATCATGTAAACAGTGCGCAGTGAGAGATCAGCTTAGATTACCTGTCTTGCTGTGACCCTGCCTCTAACCAGACCACGATAACCAACACCATCTTTAGTATTCTTTTACCCATCCCTTTGTACCAGGAACATCACTTCTCGCCTGAGAAACACATTACACACAGCTTTGGGTATGAATACCTTGGCAGTATCTTTTCAGCTATTACACTCTGGACATCCTCCCCATCCAAGACACTGTAGCTAGAGGGGAAAAATGTAATCTAAGGAGATGCTTATTAATGCAGGCCCAACTCCTTCACACACACCTTGGTTGGCATGTAGCCCTACTGCTGGCTGGGCAGGGTGGTAAAGCAACATCAACAGCAGAAGAGACTTTTTGCTATGGCACCTTTGGTTCCTTCTTGGATCCGTTAAGTCAGTCAGATGTACCTGGCTCCATTCTCAGGTGTATCAGACAAGTCTCAGCGGAGTTATTCGAGGCACGTACCATGTTTAGAAATACAAAGCAAAATGAAAAGCGGTGCTGCCTTTTCCTTCCCTCAGGAAAACTACTTCTTGCAAATGGTTTTATCATTTTCATTATATCCTGTTTGATTTGCTTTGCCATCTTGACTGGAACAATAGCTAAGACATAATGGAAAAAGATTTTTCCACAGGCTGGTTCTAATTACATTAATTCTCAAGTGAGATAGGACATTTAAATAGGAAACAACAACTGCAGACGCTGAGATAATAACATACCAAGATATTAGGCTTTTTCAGCGTCCAGCTAAAATGATTCATTTAACATCACAGTGGACTCCAATCACATTTCAATATAAAAGCCATTTCTTCTGTGGCATGCTTGCAGGAAGAGGTTAGCAGTATACTGCAGTCAATATTCAATGCCAAACAATTACAAAACATTATCCTTCATGCTGGAAGTCACATAGATCTTTGTAACATGAACTGCAAGATACATGCTTTAAACTTCTGCACAAGGGGAGGCAGTTGGGAATGCAGAGTCACTATAGGATTGATCACCTCAGGAATGACAGCGTGGAGCTGAGGAAGTTCTGAAGAGCTCCTGGATTGTGCTTCCTTTAATATTTTGGTACCTTTGTGGTAGCTTTACTATTTTGTCATGGTAATTGAATTCTCTTTTAATGTGCTTGGCAAACATATCCTCTTCACATTGCCCAAACTTGCCAAAATACAAACACGCTCAATGAAGACTGTGGTGATGTGGTCTGTACATACAGGGAAGGGGGTCACAGTTCTGTAGTCTGCGTTTGATGTTACAAGCCACTGCACAGCTGTGCCTCCGGTACTAGTGTTTATGGGACCCTGCAGCAAATCCACCTTGCTGGAAATCAAAACTGAAAACAGGGACCTTACGTGGGGAGGGAAGGAATTGAACTACTGCCCCTCCTCCAACTCCTTTGCCCTTCACTAAGTGCTAGCTCAGGCTAGAGGAGAATAGGGAGAGGACAGTGCATCAATTCCCTTTGCTCACAGCTTCGTACTAGACTGACTTTAACAGCAAACCAGTGATTCTGCAGTGTGATTTACTAGTGTCTGGCTGGAGCTGAAACAGTAATGTACACACAGATTCGCACATCAGGTACTTATCTGTTCAGCTGTTTTTCCATTGTCATCCAAGTTTCAAGGAAATTACCTTGATACCAAGGATTAAGAGACTTGCAGTCAATGAACAGGATCTGTGACTCTAAATTCTGTGCTTGGTGAATACAAACTTCCACAGCTGCAGTTCAGCAAGTAAAGCATCCTTGTCTAAACAGAAAAATGCATATTATTTCTCTATTGAAAGTGTAATCAAGTACATGGGAGAAAATGGAAAAAGTTTTTCTTGTGTGAAAGTTCTACACTTCAGGCTTGCAAAACTAGAAGTGCTCTCGTGCATGAATTACTTGTGTTTGTCTGGCAAGCAGTGCTACCACACTGAAGAATGACTACTCACATGCAGAAGGTTTAGCAGTAACACTTAAAGGACCACACTGCAAAAACATTTTCTAAATGCAGCTCAGAGATCTCCACAGCCACTGCTGAAGATGCCTGCCTGAACAGATCTAAATCTGAAAAGAAAATGCAGACAGACAGGAAGGTAACCAGTAAAAGACAGACAAAAATATTACTACCTATGAAAGTATTTAATTTGCATTTTATAAAAAAGGAGGAATTGAACTTGTACATCTTTGTCAACTATATTTTGTCAACTTCCTTCAGGCTCTTATGCTTCTAAGACATCAGCTGAAGATGCTCACCTTTACATATCCTCACTACTGTCTTGTACTGGCTCCGCTATTCTCCAGACATCTCTGAACCAATTCAGCTTCCAAACTGTGGCGAATCAATTTGTGGATGGAGAAGAGCCATCTCCTGCCAGGTCGGCAAGCTGAATAGGCTGTTGAGGAGAAGGAATGAGCCACAGGGCAGCAGTGAGGTACCAGTTGTAGCTTGGTTACTCTCCCTCCTTGAGAAGCAGTGGTCAGTAAAGATTTGAGCAGATGAACAGCAGCAAGTTTTAAGTAGGCACCAGGGCAAGACAGATGTTCTAAAGCTCTTGGGCTCATACTGACTTACCGTGTTGCACAAAACCTTTTCACCCTGCCCAAGTACACCTTCAGAAGAATACTGCAGGCATTTAAAATTACCAGCTCTGTGGTAAGGGTCACACTATCATCATTCTTGCTTCCAGCAGATTCCCTAGAGCCAAATGTTGTCCTTGGGAATTGTGAGTGGCTCAGATAAATCACAAAGACATGTCCTTGTTTTACCTGCTCTCTCAAGATACAGGTGAATGTACTTCACGTGAGGCTAGGGACTGGTATTATCCATTTGCAGATGTTCCTGGCATATACCTTCCACAGCAAACACTACTTAAAATACCAATGTGTAATTCTACACGCAAATTAAACAAGAGGCTATTTCTTCCCCAAAGAGTGTAATAATTTAAAAACTTGCTAGTCTTCATTGTGAGTTGACATAAGAGCTGACAGCGGCAGAGGCTGCATGGAGCATGGGTCATGATGACCCAAGAGAGAAGGCAAGACAAGGTGTGCGTGCATCCTGGAGCTGGGATATCTGTAACAGGCAGTGCCACTACTGCAGTGCTAGGAATCCAGTTGCTTCAGGACAACAAAAGGGAGACTGACTTCAACAAATTGGATGTGATACATGGCACTTCTAGTGCTGTATCCCATGGCTACTGACTCACTGAATCTTCACCGACTGTTTTGTTACATGCCCCCCCAATTTGTTATGCAACTTGCTGTCTGCATAGGCTGGTGCCTCTCATTAAGACAAAGAGTTACAGAGCACAGATTTCAGATTTTATAGAACCCACTGTGCTTTCTAAACATCCTTTCCTTGTGAAAAACTGAAATGACACTTTTTGGCTAGGACTCCTGGCATTTGCTTTTTTCAATTTGTGAGAGTTTTTTGGGGGAGGGAATGGGACTTGCAGGGCAGATCGCTCTGTCAGACCTCTAAGGATGTTAGTATTAGTTACCCAGACAGCCTCTCCCAGTGCTCACCCCCCTTTAATTCTCCAAGATACAAGTACTTTTATGTTACAGGAAATGAGGACGGCAGAAAGCTGCAGATCCCATGAATGTAAAAGTTGTATTGAAGGCATGGAACAATTCAGCCCTAACCACAGCCAGCTGGAGTCTGCTCTCTTTGCAGGGATACTTAGATAATTAACCAAATACTGACTGATGCAAGACTCAAGTACATCACTACCACTCAGATATTCAAGGTTAATTTCTGTATCCATCACGGAAATCAAGCTTAACAGATGTGATGAGCTAAGGGCTTGAAGAGCAGTTACACAGTCATACTGTGAGGCAAGGATTATTTTTCCTTCAACAAGCTTCATGCTACCTTTCTTCAGCTGTAGAAGAAATGTCTTTTCCATTAAAAATACAAACTTAAATTTTTATTAACTCGATGCCCCTTTAATACCTGGAAATTCACTCAGTTGAAGCCCTAAACTGAAATACAGTAAAGCCACAATACTGATGTAATAAACTAAACCCTAAATGTCTCAATAGCCATTACCATAATGCACATTTATTTCTCATGCTATGCCACCTTTATATTTGTGGGGTTGTGTTTCTTCCTAAGTAACCCTTATCTGGATGTTGAAGCCAAATACTCCTATGCCAAAAGTCAAACACACTGATTTGACTGCCAAGGCATAGCGTGTGGGACTATTTACAAAAGAGAATGGCAGAGAGAGTGCTCAATAAGTCTGAAATGTTTGGAAGGCAAAGCTGCTAACATGTCTCTTCTTCTGCTTGTAATGAAACAGATTTTTAAATTGTTAGGTATCCTGAATTATATTTACAGCAAAAAATAAATCTGAAAGAGAAGCCAGTACAAGAGAAAATTGTCTTCCCTTATTCTGTTTTCATAGAACGTGAGTTTTTAGACAGATCCAGTGCCCTCTGACTGGTCTCACAGTGCTGCACCGATACAAGACAATGTTTTTCTCACTGCTTTTTATCAAGTTGTAGCTCCTGTGACTTTTATTTCTACTTACTAATCTCAAGAAATCTACTGTGAAATATTTAAAATATTCTAACCTAGTGGAGATGATTGTACAAACAGGGATGCATCCCAGAAGTTGTTGGTAAAGGCACAGTGCAACAAGAAACATAACTCATTGATAACTGTCAGATCTCGGGCAGGGCTATAAAGAATATCACAGATCTCAGTAGCATACTTGGAGTGTTCTTAAAAAATCTGGGTGGGGAGACAAGAATTTAAAGAATCTGGGATAGGGATTCTTTTCATTTTGTACTTTATTTGTCCTCACACCTCTTTATCTTGTATTGAAAAAGAAACTATCCTAATGATGTTTGCACAGGGCCTAACGTACTCCTTCAGTCCTAAAGGTCTGAATTTTGTTAATGATCTTTGGAATGCTACTGTAACACAAAACACAAAGTGGGACCATGACATGGGAAGTTAAACTATAACCTGTGTTTTTTCTCTGGAAAATGCACACAATTTAATTCCAGAAACGGGAAGTAATGGAATAAAAAATAGAAGTTTAGCAAAAAGTTAACTCATATAAAGAATGACATATAAGACACAGCTGAAAAAGAAAGCAAGCCACATGTTTCTGGAGTTATTCTGAAGTCTATTAAACCCCTACCTATTCACTTGTGAAGCATTTTTGCTTAAAGTACATATATGCTAATGTTCATGTTTAAGATAGTGATGATGGGGCTGAAAAAAACCTCTGCTCTGCAAGAACAAAGGAAGAAAGACTCTGCATCAGCAATTGTTTCTGAACGCATTTTCCAAGAGCTGCACTGAACAGAGTTAAGGAAATACAGAGTTGAAAGGAAAACCTGCATTAAGGGTGCTTTGCTAAGAAAGCCTTAGAATATGGGCAGCCTCTAACATTCCCATTATTTTGAGTTCAAAGTTGAGACAAGAGATGTCGCTGCAGCACCCCGCCAACGCGGACATCATAGCATGACTCCAGCCAGAACACATGGGCAGGGGGGCTACCTGTGCTCCAAACCCTCGCAGCTTCCTGTGTTTCCAGTACATCCCAAGGTGGCTACACGAAGGACACAGCTGTGCTGTAGGCAGTGCAGACATCCTTTCTTCACGCAGTGTGCAGCGCTGCTCTCTGCAGTCTGTTTCTCAGGTGTATTTTTAGATGGGGCCGCTTTCTGTTCCCTCATTCTCTCACTCTGTTCTTGCTCAAGTTTGATATTTCCATAATTGTCTAACATGCCATGTTCTAACAGGGGGAGTAGGGAGCACACGTAACACCTTTGAATCACAGGCTGCAGCAAAGCCAGCACTAATACTGTTGGCTGTAACTCCTGAGTATCTGGACAGAACTTAAAAAAAAAATAATCTTTTTATAGCAACTACATATGTAACCTTTTCCAACTGTATAAGAAATTATTCATACAAAATGATTCTTGCTTGCAGCACGTTCAAGCAGGTTGATTATCTTTTTCAATGCTAGAAGCTGATCATTCCCTTAATTAGCAAGATCTGAGAGGTGTTCAGTTTTTTTTTTATTTTAAAGAAAGGGAATGTGTTTCTTGCCAAGACCACATCACTTAACAACAGGCTAAAGACAAGTGAAAGGGCCCAGCATGAAAACTACAATCTAATTATCACCAACAGAACAGCTGATAAATGAAATGACAAAGTAAAGCACACTGGTTTCATGTGATGGAAATTCAGGGAGGGTGAATTTGTTACGAATATGGAACAAATGTAAACTAAAGACCTTGCCATAAGCAAAACCTCTTACCTCCCATCACTGAAAATTCCGTTCCCACAATAAGCAATTGACCATCCCAACACAGAAAAAAAAACCCTGGAGGATCTAAGACCCACCAGCAGAGTCCTTTTGATGTAAAGTATAGGAGTGGGTTCAAAATGAAGAGCAATGCTGGTCTAGAGCTTTACAAGTTTGGGAGGTTGTTCTCCCTCTGTACTCGGCACTGGTGAGAACTCGCCTCGAATCCTGTGTTCAGTTCTGGGCCCCTCACCACAAGAAGGATGTTGAAGCTCTGGAGCGAGTCCAGAGAAGAGCAACAAAGCTGGTGAAGGGGCTAGAGAACAGGCCTGATGAGGAGCAGCTGAGAGAGCTGGGGGTGTTCAGCCTGGAGAGGAGGAGGCTGAGGGGAGACCTCATTGCTCTCTACAACTACCTGAAAGAAGGTTGTGGAGAGGAGAGTGCTGGCCTCTTCTCCCAGGTGACAGGAGACAGGACGAGAGGGAATGGCCACAAGCTCCACCAGGGGAGATTTAGGCTGGACATCAGGAAAAAATTTTTCACAGAAAGGGCACTGGAACAGGCTGCCCAGGGAGGAGATTGAGTCACCTTCCCTGGAGGTGTTGAAGGCACGGGTGGACGAGGTGCTAAGGGGCATGGTTTAGTGTTTGATAGGAATGGTTGGACTCGATGATCCTGTGGGTCTCTTCCAACCTGGTTATTCTATGATTCTAAGTTTAGGAGATGATTTTTCCATTTTTCCTGTCCTCTTAATTGAGGTTTTCAGGGACAGCCAACACACCAGCAGGAATGTAACAAATGCAAGCATCAGCCTCCTTTTATCAGATGAGCTGACAATGAGAATATTTAACATACCTGTAACTGGACAGACTTCATAGAGAAGTGTAAGTGAAAATGGATACCATTTTCAAGCTGGTGAAAAAACGGAACCCACCCTTTGGAAAGAACTGTCAATAGGCACACTTAATAAATATTTTGATGCTAGTGTTGCTTGCTCTGTCCATGTTTCCATTTGGAATCATTATCTTCAGACAATGAAACCTCAAGTGGAAAAGCCTGGCTGAACCTGAAAAAATAGCAACTCAGATCTCCAGGGGAGAACAGAGTCTTTTCTTACCCTCTCAACTCAAACACATCCTGAATTTAATATCTTCATCTACTTTAGAGTCCGAATCTTTTGCTTGTATGTAAGTTAAAATATCACTCTCTCTCTTCCCTAGTTTGGTGATAGAACTCTGTGATTCCTACAGCACCACAGATGCCCTGTTCTGGACTGGACACACATGGAAGACAGTACTTCCAACTCCCAAAGCTTTTCTAAACTCTAAGTACACAGTAAATGATACAGCCGAAGGTTGGCACACTGGTTCGGAATGCACAAAGGAAATACACTACAGGAATGGAAAATGGTTGAAGGAATATTTATATGGTTATTATCTCAAAAATGTACTTAAGCCAGTAGCCCCTCCCTGTCTTCTGCAGTTAGCCAGCTTTATCAATACTATGCATCAACCACACCAGACTCTACTTCGGTGCCAGTATTTTATGTTCCCTCCCTGCTCTACGTGCAAAGCCAAAGAGAAGAAACAAAGGCTGTTATTATTCCTGGAGAAAAATGGGTTCTGCATGAGCGAGTGGGCAGTTTCCTTTCATGCAGACATATGCCTGCATTCTATATGATGAGCTAGCCTATGCAAACGCATTCATAGCATAATGTCTCCCCAGTGGAAAGTGCCCCTACAGAAACATGTGTGGGTACTACGTGTGGGACAGGAGGTTGGCAATAATCTCGGAAAAGCTCTCTCCAGTGATGACTGTGTGGCTGGAGAACAAGGCAGGCTGATGACCAGAGGTGTGTTTGGCTGCCTACAGCCTCCCACTGTTATCAAGAAGGTGGCAACTTCCTCATCATTGAATCTTTCCCTTTATTTTGCTCTTCCTTCCTGATGATAAATGCACTTTATTATTCTAACCAATTCAACATTACTTTTAGTTAAATCTAAATGAGTGATAAAATTTCTCAGTGAGTCAAGTGGAAAAAATGTGTTCTCAAGCTGAGAGAAAACCCTCCCATTTGAAATCCCTGAGCCAAGAGCACCTCCTGTACAACATCCTCCAGCTATTCTCAGAGACAAAGAATCTGTTCACGTGGCATCCTCACTCAGTTCCCACCTAGGACACTCTGGAGCACCTCCAGCAGGAAGGGGATCTGCCCAAAACGGCAATCCTTGACTCTTGCCAGGCCTCCCCCTGTCCAGCTCACCCAGCATTTCCTCAAACTACACCAACCTCTTGATGTGCAGCCTGTTAAGATCTCTGCCAGCAGAGAAATCTATGACATAGCATATCAGGTAAACAGCAGTAATTTGAATACAGCAACAATTATGGGAACCTATTTCCTCACCTGAAGCCATTACTCCTGGTAGATGTAGCTAGGGCTGTTTTGGCAAAGGTTGGATGCATAAAGAAAATGCTGCTCTGCCAGGCAGCAATGTACAAGGTACCAAACAAAACATCAACTTTCAGTTTTTTAAGTGTTCTTCCTCTAAAACTATGACAGTCGTGAACTATTTGTGCTGAATAAAGGCATGCCAAAGTGGTACATTTTCCTCAGCAAGAATGAGTAAGAGCTTGTGATTAGTATTGGTTTTTAAGTTGTTATGCTGGTATTTCTGGGCTCTAAAGTGCCTTACAGAAATGTGAAAGCACACTGAAGTGCCCTAGCTCCACCGCTTTTGCAAAATAAAGACACGAGAACAGGAATTGTCTTTGCGTCTTGCTCTTGTCAGACACATCAATGAATTAGAGAGCTATAAGTAAATGTACACATATTCAGAGGCCATAAAGGCAAGGCCAAGAACAGAGAAAGAACATTAGAAAAAGCACAGTAAATTTGAAAACTTGAAGGAAGAAGAAAAACATTTTTCTTGTGAGTCCTTTTTGAGCTTCATTCGTCACCACTACAGATGAACGGAACCTGCAAGCCCTCCCCTCTCGCCAATACAGTATTAGAAATACAAGAATACAAGTGACTGGCAAAAAAACAGACAATTCAAAGACGGGAAACCAGTTTGGGAAAAAAATCCACCAGGCTATTGATTGACTCGCGCATTAGCCAAGCTGTAACTTTTGGATGGGAGGCTCCTAAGTGTTCTCACAAAAGACCTAAGGAGCCTTAATGTGGGTTCCGGGTAGGAACAGCCATGTTAATGCTGAACATCTAAAATCCTGTCTTTAACTCTCACTGAAATTCAGACAAAGATCCTTGGGCAGTAACTTGCTCTTGTGAGACTGCTCAATTGAAACTCTGATAGTACCACTATGTCTTCTATCATCCATATAAACGATCTTACAATACTGTATTAGGGAATAAAAAGGTGTCAGAAAAATCAGTTACCACTTAGGTTTGCAGCATTCCATCCATTCTAACGTCAAGGGTTGGCTTTGTAAAACCATCTGCAGCTACTGGCAATAAATCCCGCTGAAAATGTCAAAACTTCCTACTTATCCAGCCAAATTCGCTTTACCCCCATCTCTTCATGACTGCTGGTCAGGGCAGCAACATTTTCTGTAAAAGAAAGGCAATTATGTCATTTCAAACAAATTTCAAATGTGGCTTACTATTAATTTTCCTTCTTTAGTGATCTCCTGACTTCTTAAATTTTACTAGAATCACATAAAGAGACACCTCAATTCTTTTCAGAGTTCTCGCTGCAATTATATGCAATTATATTTCTAACTGTGCTAATCCTTAAAATGTAGATATACGGGGATACTATAATAAAATACCAACATTACAAGCATTTTCTAATTTCAGTTGCATGTAGGCGTTTCTGCCTCTGTCCTGAAACTCAGTAGCCTTTGTACCACAGAAGTGAAGAGTTTTCCTTGGCATTTGCCTTTCCTCCCAACAACGCTGGCACAGCTAGAGATGGCACGGCTTCACCACCACAGTTTTACACAAACCAGGTGTTCCTGTGGCTTGGGAGCAACATTCCCATGTTTTTTCAAGCTGCTATTACATTGTATTTTATAGGTGCCATAGAAAACATTTTATCTCCAACATAAGCACGCTGCATATTAAAAGGTAACTAAGTCAACAAGTGGTATGGAGATCATCAGTAAAGTTGTTCCTGTACTCACAAACAGCACGCTGCCTTAAAAATGCAATTCAACACTACAAAAGACAAAGACTCAAACCCTGGCACAACTACTGACCACTCGATATTTACTTATGTTTCTGTGTTCAGCTCTATAGATTAATTTACAACATTTTGAGTCAATTGATAGAGACAACATTAGCTGCTGCTCTAGATAATTGGCTATTTAGACAATTAACATGGATGGAGTGAATGAAGACGTAGATAAATCCCTCACCATTTTTCCCTTGGCTTTCTATGGAGGCTGCAGGGGCAGTAGAAACAAAGTATGAAAAGTGCTGCCACGTGATTCAAGCCCATAGAGCCTGTCCTCAAAAAACAAAGAGCAAAGAATGCTAAACAAATAAATCACAAACCATTTCTGAAAAACAGCCCCTACTTTCTAGCAACTGCCAACATTGGGAGCTATCTGCCCTGTCAATCTGAGCAACAGCCCATGAATAAAAGGGCACCTAATTACAAGATCAGTAAGAGGAAGTCTACATTTCAAACCCATGATATAAGTTAGAATTGCAGACTGTGCAAGGACACAAAGTGAATTAAATCCAGCAGGAAACAAAGCCCTGATGCGAGGAATATTTTTCCTGTTAATGTTGACTGCAAGTGAACTACTTCATGGGCTGGGAATGACTGGTGATGCTTCAGCATTCTGTACATTGCCTAATTTTTATCCTAAGCGCTTGGCTTTTAAACAGCTATCAGACTTGCCAAGCTAGGAGAATTCTGGCAACATTAATGCTGTTTAATGCATCAGCATCTTGGACACAGCACCCTGTAAAAATAGATAATTATAAATATGCATGTGAGGTTATTCTTTTTGCATGATACAGCAAGGAGGAGAAACAGATTATTTCCAATTGACTGTATCAGCAAAGCTTAACACAGTATCACAGGGTCAATATCAACAACCAAAGCATTTCTATAAACCATGGATATGCTCAATGAAATTCCACGGCCCCCCCTGCACACAATGCACATGTGACAGCTTTGCCAAAGTGACTGCAGGAATCACCTGGCCCGGAAAATCCTGTTGTGCAGACCAGAATTTCAGAGCTCCCTCTGAAATGCAAGGGGACATGGCTGTTGGCTATCGCTGCACACGTTGTTGGGTTGCTCGGGGTGGCACCACCCAACCCTTCATCAGGTAACAGAGGGATGCATTCTTTTTCCAGAAAGGAAAAACTTCTTCACTTCAACACTGACTCCTTTGAGTGAAAAAATGCTGTAGATGGACCACATCCATTCTTAAGAGATGGAGAAAGGGAAAGAAACATTACAGTAAATGTGCCTTCCTTCACAGATATGCTTATGTTTTTAATATAAATTCATAGATGTACAGGAGAAGAGACTCAGGAAAATGGAGTTTAAAAGTCAACACTGTTTAACTTTTAAAAATATTAAATACAAGCACGAATATGCTGCTAAAAATAGAACTGATTCATGTAGAGAAAGGAAGCACTTAATGACTTGCTCATGTTTAAGGACTCTTAAAAACAAGTATCTCTTACTCATGCATTGAAGGATTTGCTACTCCTGAACTATCGATTTGAAAAGCTTTTGCCACTGCAAGCTGAAGACACATCCCAAAGAGCTACCATATAGGTTAGAAGTCTGGGTGCTCACAGAACACACTCAAGAAAGAGGATTAGCAGCAGGAGGGAAAAAAAAAAAAAGGCATTTATTGCTTTAGTTGTGGAAATGAGGCGAAAAGAAGGTTCTCTGTCCAGAAGAACCACAGCCATCTTGCAGTCTGATCATCCTGGCACAGGCGCAAAGTAAGCTCTGAATATCACAGAATCACAGAATAACCAGGTTGGAAGAGACCCACTGGATCGTCGAGTCCAACCATTCCCACCAATCCCTAAATCATGCTCCTAAGCACCTCGTCTACCCTAACCTTAAACACCTCCAGGGACAGTGACTCAACCACCTCCCTTGGCAGATCGTTCCAATGCCTAACCACCCTCTCCGTGAAGAACTTTTTCCTAATCTCAAGCCTAAATCTCCCCTGGCGGAGCTTGAGGCCATTCCCTCTTGTCCTGTCCCCTGTCACCTGGGAGAAGAGGCCAGCTCCCTCCTCTCCACAACCTCCCTTCAGGTAGTTGTAGAGAGTAATAAAGTCTCCCCTTAGCCTCCTTCTCTCCAGGCTGAACACCCCCAGCTCTCCCAGTCGCTCCTCATAAGGCCTGTTCTCCAGCCCCTTCACCAGCTTCGTTGTTCTTCTCTGGACTCGCTCCAGAGCCACAACATCCTTCTTGTGGTGAGGGGCCCAGAACTGAACAAAGTACTCAAGGTGCGGTCTCACCAGTGCCGAGTACAGGGGGAGAACAACCTCCCTGGACCTGCTGGTCACGCCGTTCCTGATACAAGCCAAGATGCCATTGGCCTTCTTGGCCACCTGGGCACACTGCTGGCTCATGTTCAGTCGGCTGTCAACCAGCACCCCCAGGTCCTTCTCCTCCTGGCAGCTTTCTAGCCAGGTTTCTCCTAGTCTGTACCTCTGCTTAGGGTTGTTGTGCCCCAAGTGCAGGACCCGGCATTTGGCCTTGTTAAACCTCATGCCGTTGGTCTCAGCCCAGCGCTCCAGCCTGTTCAGATCCCTTTGCAGAGCCTCCCGACCCTCCAGCAGATCAACACTTCCTCCCAGCTTGGTGTCATCTGCAAACTTGCTAAGGGAGCGCTCGATGCCTTCATCCAGGTCGTTGATAAAGACATTAAACAGGACTGGACCCAGGACTGAGCCCTGGGGAACCCCACTTGTAACTGGCCTCCAGCTGGATTTAACTCCATTTCCCACCACACTCTGGGCCCGGTCATTCAACCAGTTTTTCACCTAGGAGAGTGTGCGCCTGTCCAGGCCAGAGGCCGACAGTTTCCGAAGCAGAATGCTGTGAGAAACTGTATCAAAGGCTTTACTAAAGTCCAGGAAGACCACATCCACAGCCTTTCCCTCGTCCAAGAGTTTAGTCACTTGGTCATAGAAGCTGATCAGATTAGTCTGGCAAGACCTGCCTTTCATGAACCCGTGTTGACTGGGCCTGATCACCCGGTTCTCTTGCAAGTGCTTCATGATAGCACTCAAGATCACCCGCTCCATGACTTTCCCCGGTGCCGAGGTCAGGCTGACAGGCCTATAGTTCCCCGGATCCTCCCTGCACCCCTTCTTATAGATGGGCACGACATCAGCCAGCCTCCAGACCAGTGGAACCTCCCCAGTCATCCAGGACTGCTGGAAGATGATGGAAAGGGGCTTGGCCAGCACATCCGCCAGTTCCCTCAAAACTCTTGGGTGGACTCCATCTGGCCCCATATACATCTACCTACCATCCCATGACCATATACTGACTTAAACCATTACAGAACGCTCTGCATTGCATAGCTGTAGTGGCCAGCCTAAAAAGGTGGAAACAATTCACTGCAATCAAACTGACCTTCTCGAACACAAATCTGCTGTTTGTACCTGGAAGTGGCATCACCTTGGGTACATACATACACCAGAACATATTTTCACATACCAAATAAAATACCTTTCCTGAGCTACCAAGATAAAAAAAACCAAGATACTAAACACAGCACGTCTAAGTTGAAATGTTTAAACCAAAACCCACCCACCCTCATCCTCTCACAAAAATACTCTGAAGTCATGTCAAGAAGACCCAGTGATCAAATTCTGAGACCATCAAGGACTATCCAGGCCCTTGGCTGCATCTTTCCTACTGCAGTTCTTATTGATAATAATTTAATATTACAGAGCTAATAGTATTTAATAAGAGGAGAAAGTTAATAGAGAGCTGACAGACAGTACCACTAGTGATCCCTCCTTATGAATGAATCATGTAGTACAAACTTCTCCTAGATTAAAGAAGCACGTGATTTATTAAAGCCAATAAGAGTTTCAAGCTATGTCAAAAGGAACATATTAAATTCAGACAGCTGTACAGTCCTGGGAGGGAGGCTGTGGGACAGGAGCAGCTCCTGTCAATAAAACACCACAAGCCTACGGCATCAGTGTTAGTGTTCTTTGCTCTCACAAGTAACAGCATTTCCTATCAACAGTCACTGAAAAATTGGGGTTTTAATGGTATTTCATATTTACAAAAATCTGATGACTACATGTGGCTTTCTAGGGGACTCTGGGCACAGCAATATGCACCTCAAGTAGGAACGCAGGCATCAGGATACAGGAAGAAGGAAAAATCAGCAACACCATAGCAAGAGGAAAAATGGAAAGCAACGATGAAACCCCACCAAACCTCCGAGACCTCAAATGGTTGTTGATGCAATTATCTGTCACAAACTAAACCCCAAACTTGCACTGGGATTTCAATCCACTTCCCCACCCTCCACCACACTCCTTTGCTGTTTGCGGAGTTTTATTAGAACCATCTGCGAGATCCTCCCCCTTCAGATCCTTATGTTTGTTAATCTGGCAGCTGCGCTTTATCATCTATTGAAAAATCCCTGTTTCAAAATTGTTGAGACAGAAGGTCTTTGACAGGCTCAAAATTATCTCTAAAATCAAAGAAACCACATCATATGCAGTGCTTTAGAGATTAAAGGGGGAGAACGGAAGTTGGACAATATATATATTTTTAATGGGAAGACAAACAAAGGTTTTGGGGATTAAGAATTTTTTTTCCCCCCCATGCAATTTATCTGACAAAAGCTCCACTTGACTGAAGCACTGCAAGCTGTACTGCAGAACAGTTTCAGGATCATCATTATCATAGACTGATGGAAGCAAAAGACACACCAAGCAGCATCTCCTTGGAGCATCCCATTGGCAAAAGACAAGAGAAAAGCTCACGAGGAGGAGGAATATCAGTGAAGTATAGTAAGAGAGTTAGATGTTCTGTGTACAAGTACTACAGGTTTTTGAATACAACAGTGTTCTATTTAATAAAAGTGCCTCAGCACCTAATTATCATGGTGATGCTCTGTACGCACCTCACCACAAATATTCACCCCTGTGCGTCTGCATGTGCACCTTGGCACACAGGACATTGTGCAACAGTATGAAGCCCAGAATGCTTTGCCTTTCTCTCCTTGACTTTATCATCTTAAATCTTCCCTTGGACAGATACACATCATCACCATGCACTTAGCAGTGGGAGAACTTCTGCCAGTAGCACACGGCAGGGCAACCACCATGGATGTAAAAAGGCAAAAATCCTGGTGCTTTAATTTGTTTAGAAATTTCTCTCCTCCAGTGTTTCTGCAGAAGTATCGGCCCACTTAACAAGCCTGGCAAAACTTTAACTTCTGGGGGAGTAACAGAGAAAAAGTCTTACAGCTTTTACAAATCGTCTCAGAAAGCAATTTTTTAAATAATAAAAAAAACCCCGCATTTCCAGTATAAGCATAAAACACTCATGTTTTTAATACTTGAGGAACATCAATTCTATTTTTTTATACTTATAATAGTACAAATATTTTCTATGTTTCCCCCTGCAAACAAATACTTGGCTTTTCCCATGCTGTTGCTGCTTCAAAGGTAACAAATACAGACAATATTAAACTGACATCGAGTACTGTTTGTATGTGTGTAAATTTGAAAAATCTGAGAAATTACCCTGGCCCAGTTACCTCAATACTGGAAATAACTTTCTCCTTACATGCACAAAAACTGAATTGCATTTAACGCCATAAACCATATCAGAAACATGTGCCTTGCCCTCATCTCTCATGACCTGTTTCTGTTTTATATAACTGAAAGCCCATATCTTCCCTGACCATATTCTCATTTTATTTTGTTCAAACAGCATCATTTAAAGTTTCTCAAGTACTCAGACTCTGACAAGAGTTCCACAGCTTCATACACTGGGATTTGCCATTTTCTCCCCACCCATTTCAATGATAATAGAAATCTCTCAGTTTTAAATAAATGTATTAAGCAGCATTTCAAAACTGTTTTGAACAAATTGGCTTATCTTCTCCCTTGAACTTTTCCAAAAAGCAGACAAATTAAAGATATTTTACTTGCACAGGCTCTACAAAAGAGATGCAAATGTAATAATTCGAGTTGACAGATCATGCAAGGCATACTTTAAAGGTGATTTCAGAAGCAAAAGCAACAGAACTGTCATAATCTAACTTTATAAATTTTATACGCAAATAAAAAATTAAAAATTAAGTAGACTTGACAAGATGTACATTAAAAGAAAATTCATATATATTTTCAAATAAAAGAAAAAAAATGTAGATCTGCGCATGGCAAGTGTCCTGGAACCTTTTAGGAGAATTAATGAAATGATCACAGAATGTGTGTGAGAGACCAACTTGGAGGAGAGATTTTTATTGAAATGCTTATCGTTGCGTCTGTTAGCACGTACTTCAGTGGCTTATTAGCCATTTCAGTAAAAAATAGGATCCCTTGTGAGAACAAGAACTTTGAGAGAACAAACTTAAAATTCCTCTTCTTTTTTTTTTCTTCATGTTATGTATTTGAAAAAATATCACTTGGACTAAAAATCTCTTACAAACCCTCTCCTTCAGGTCACCTGTGATCTTTACCAGAATACATACATCTACGTAAGCTAGAAACAACAACAAAAGCAATTTACCTCCCCCCACGCCCCTCAGGTATATCTTTATTTTACAGTATCACAAATATATTTAGACAAAATTGCAAGCAAAAGAATGCTTGAGACAACAAAAACAAAGTTACACCCTGCTGCAAGTGCTATTTGAGTTGCTCTTGAATACGTAACGTTGATGTCAGAAAGCTTTGGTGACCTGCAACAGGAAGGGAAACTGGCAGACTGAATTAATGCCGAGCACTATGTTTGGACTCAACAATCCAGTGGGTCTCTTCCAACCTGGTTATTCTGTGATTGTCCTTACGGAACCTGTCCATGTAGAACATTGCAGAATGGATTTCCTGGGAGCAGAGGACAGATTCTGGTCTAAGCCTGCTGAACAGGTTAATAGTATGCACAAACACAGACAGGCCTCAACATCACTGCACTTAGAAGAACTGCCGTACGGTTGCAATTTGAGCACCAAAATCACAGCATGAACCGTAACACCTCCTTCTTGGGCTTCCCAAGGGCAGCAGGTTAATGCAGCGCTCTGCAACACTTGTAGGGATTGACTGGCAATTATGATGTACACACACATGCTGTTGATTTGTTACGCAGTTTGATCTTTCCTCTGACCAAGACAGAGAATCTATCCCTGTTGATTCTCTGTGTCTCTTAACCCAAATAGCAGACAAGTGAATACACACACCACCAGGCAAACACACACCAGGCAAACACACACCAGGCAAACACACACCAGGCAAACACACCATTTAGGACATGAGGTAGAGAGTAGCAGAAAGCTGGTGCATTTCAACTGACCCTTAGCTTAGATTTTATCAGTGTTCGCTAGTTAATACAGAAGTCCAGTAAAAATTCTGGTGCAAGGCAATAAATTAAAAAAACAATGACAATTCACAAAGTGAGAAAAACTGACATTGATATTGGATTGCAAATAGTATATATGTTGTTAAACCAGAGAGCTAAAAAAACCCACCCCAAATAATTCCGAACTATATATTTTTAGGAATGACCTTGATGATTCTGTCAGAATGGAGTATCAGTTTTTCAATCCTCCCACTTCCCTGGCTTGCCAAGCACCCAGCTTCCTGACTCACTTACGCTGAAACTGCCCTTCCCAAAGCCCTGACTCCACTTTAACACAAACCATCCCAGGCTCCCAGAGAGCCAGCGTGCCCCAGGAGAGAGGGCTCAGCTGCAAGCAGAGGCCCAGATAAAGCTGGAAAATTCCAGACTTGTGTCACACTGAGCTCTTCCCACAGCTATGGCCAGACAAAGAAAACTTAATGCAGCAGGAAGCTGCAGAGAAAAGCTATAGCTGCATATTTCTCATCACCAAAGTCTGACATGCAATCGTTACAGAATCACAGAATCACAGAATGACCAGGTTGGAAGAGACCCACTGGATCGTCGAGTCCAACCATTCCCACCAATCCCTAAATCATGCTCCTAAGCACCTCATCTACCCTCACCTTAAACACCTCCAGGGACAGTGACTCAACCACCTCCCCTGGCAGACCGTTCCAATGCCTAACCACCCTCTCAGTGAAGAACTTTTTCCTAATCTCAAGCCTAAATCTCCCCTGCTGGAGCTTGAGGCCATTCCCTCTCGTCCTGTCTTCTGTCACCTGGGAGAAGAGGCCAGCTCCCTCCTCTCCACAACCTCCCTTCAGGTAGTTGTAGAGAGTAATAAGGTCTCCCCTCAGCCTCCTCTTCTCCAGGCTGAACAACCCCAGCTCTCTCAGCTGCTCCTCATAAGATTTGTTCTCCAGCCCCTTCACCAGCTTTGTTGCTCTTCTCTGGACTCGCTCCAGAGCCACAACATCCCTCTTGTGGTGAGGGGCCCAGAACTGAACACAGTTACTTAAATGTTAATCCACATACATGGGTCATTAGTCAAAATACCTTTCCTTTTTAATAGCTTTACCTTTTCCTTTCCTAACAGGATTATTTGAAGTCTGGTGTGGACACAAATTCGCACTGATCTTTAGGAAAATTATTTTTTAAAGACCATGCTAAAATATCTTCCATGTATTAACTATCACTTGTCAAAGTTTCACTTAAAAGCGGGTATAAATGAAATGGATCAAAAAATGGAGTACTTCCAAGACCATAAATGATGGTTAAATTAAATCTGTGACAAGAGCCAATCCACAAATTTTGACTTCTCAATGAAGTACCATTTGCCCTAGTAATGAGAAAGGCAATACTTTAATACGCAAATCTAAAGCGAGAAACTACAGCAGAGAGCAAATTGAATTGGCTGGGATAACCAGAAGATAAAGAAATGCGAGAAACACTCTTGGCATTGAATTAGTGAGATGATGCCAGAAAATTAACACAGCTCAGTTATAAAGACCTGAACCGTAGGGTCAGTCAACAGCAAAACCGAAGCTTGAAGATAGGTCACAATTTACACCGCTCTGAATCTGAAATCTAACTGAACACTGACAAATTGAAGAGCACTAGCAGTATTTGCTGAAAAGCCATCTCAAGGCAACCAGCACTCGAGTGAGTGTGAAACCCTGCAGCAAAAGTCAGAGGGCATTAGAAAGAGGCTTTGTGACTTCCTTTTATGTTATTTCTCTCCCTCTAGTATTTTAAGGCATTTCTTGCTCTGACTGCAGTTTAAAACTACTGATGGGAATAACCTAGAGTTGTAAAAGGTAACTGCAATCAGCACTTTGCATTTCTGAAACAAATTGTTAAAACACACACCAGGCATTGAAGTGACAAAATCCAGCAAGTGTTCAGCAGTTCAAGGTTTTTCCTTAAAACTATCAGAAATTCTCTCGCCTGTAAACTGCACTTGTCATCTTATGCCTTCAGCACATGCAACATTGCACGGGACAGTTGAAACCCAACTGTTTAACCACTTTGTCACAGCTTACGAATTGAGCACAGCAGGGAAGTTGGGATCATAATCCAAAGCATCTTTCAAGCCTGCCATTAGACTAATGACACAGCTTAGCTGCAAGCACGCATTCATGCTTCTAAATAGGGCAGAGCATGTTCTCAATAGGATGTACTAAAAGGATGATACTGAAGGTTGGTATCAAGCTTAATGTAAGAGCTATACACTTGTGTTGATATAGGAACACATATGAAAAGTGAGGACCCAAAATGCTTTAATTTTGATCTCTATTATCAGAGAAAAATGTTTATTTGAAAACTTCAATTAAAGCAAAATGAGATAAAGTTAAAACAGGGCAGTAAAATACTACTAGTAATGTAAAAGGTATGACTTGATGAAATGTATGGCTGCAAACCCACACCTGAGAAACCATTGGTTGGGAATACACAGAAAGAGGACCCTCAGTGACAGCAATAAGGGGAGAACTCTAGCTCAAAAATAAGAGCTGTGCTGGACAGGAGGAATTTGACAGGTCAGTGCAGACCACAGGGCCAAAGTGAGCTTCCCAGGGTGAAATGACCTCAATGAACCTTAAGGTTTGATAACAGTTACCAAAGCTACAGAGAAATGTGTTAAGACGCTCCTCTAGAAAATGATGCTATATGTTTGTTCAGAATAAAACTCCAAATTGGAAAAGCCAAAGTTATAAGTTACCTTTTCAAAGATTTTACTCCTAAATACAAATTTACGAACAGAGGAGTCAACTCTCTTGGAAAAGTATGAGTGATCCATCTGTCCTGGATAAATAATTAACTTACAGAAAGTATGAAGGGACAGTCAGCACTACTAGGCTTCATCTAAGAAGGGACAAAATTATTCAGCTGATGGCATTTGTAATAACAGAGGGAATGAACTGCAGACTAAGCCAAACTGCCAGACATCAAAGATACTGAAAAGATGACCAGAAGGATCATAAGGACACCAAGAAAAGCCCAGAGAGCACAAAAATGGTTCACAAGACGACAGCAGCCTCACTGACCAGGCCAGAGGCCCAGATCCTCCATTAGTTTGCTGCTGGCAGCAGATCCAGAGCAAAAAGGCATAAACAGCAACACTTTCTCCAATCCCCTCCCCAACTCCAGCGATTTGCAGCATTGAGACTTCCAGATAGGGCGTCTTTCTATGCGATGGTGTCGCATGGAATTTTCCTCCATAAATTTATCCAATTACCTTTTGAACTCATTTACAATTTTGTATCCACCACATCCTGTGGAAGGACATTCCACAGCTCAATAGCTTTGTCTGAGGTACCAGTGCACATTTGTTTGAGCAGTCAGGTTATTGTTGGAAACAAAACAGAAAACCTTTAAGAAATTTGTTCCTTTGCCTCACCTCTATTTACTGTTTCCTATGCCATTGTGATCTGTGATTTCTTTTATAGGCCTCCCTCAACCTACTTTCCAGTTTGAGTGTCCTGACGTACGCAATCATTCTCTCTGTACCTCCAACTTTCCACTCTGCATTCCTCTTTCACATTCTTTTCAAGTTAGACTGCATGTCATACTCAGACATTTTTGAAAAGAGTGTGAAAGAATTTGAGTAGTGAAAACAGAGAGGCATGTTTAAAGGTAGAGAAACATTTTCAGTGGAAAAACCCCACAGAACATAAAAGAAGGTTCACTGGGATCATATTTGCAAGCAATGAAAGTGTTCAAGCATTATTAAAAGAAGATTTAAAATAGGAAAAAAATGTTTAAGATTTGTAGTAGAAACCCAATCATTTCTCTATGTCTTCATGCTTTACAGAGCTGAAATAATTTCTATGCTCTATTTCCCCCCTAATGAGCACTTTGCAGCATTTTGTACCTTTCTGCCCCATCCATAAAGAGACAAGCATGCTAGAGGCAGTGTGCTAATGAGACCCTCTATTCCAGTTATATTTATATTTAGCAAGGAGATAAAATAAATAATGGCAGTGAAACAGGCTGCAAATAAATAGTGGATGGTGGTAAGGAGGATGAAGAATGATTTCTGGTCATCTTATACTTGGAAATTTTAAGTCTAACACTAGAATATACCTTTTTTTTTCCTCTCCATAATAGCCACCTGGGGTCTTTATTATCCACTTGCAGAAGTACAAACCCTTCCTCAAACATTTGAGAATGCATTTTGATCGGGTTTGCTCGTCTGCCCATGAGAACAGGCTCCCCTTGAGTCGCTGCTGCCTGCACTGTCTCTGTGGAGCAGCCTGGTACAGGCAGAGCTGCCCTTCTCAGTTTGCCACTGCCCGTGCCCTGCTGGAACAGGCAGAAACAGCTTATGGTAACTGGTCCTCCACTAAAAGAGTATTTAACGAATTCCAGTCGAGGTCAGGGAAAGTCACTGCAACTACAGTTCCCTTGGGCAAACTTGTATTCAGAAAACCTTCAAACCAGACCCACAGCACACACGTAGCTGGAGCTTGCCTCTCCGCACTCAGCTTCTACACAAGGTCAAGTGCTACTTCAAGAGGCTTGGGAGTTCTACAGATCAATACTGTTCATTTGCTACAGCAAAATGTATTCTATTACCATTTTTGAGAAACTGCCCACTTCCAACCTCTGGTATCTCAATTACCAGAGAGTTGTCTTATAAAAAGAAAAATCCCACAGGAGACAGCCATGAAACGTAGTCTGTGTCAATACATCCCTGAGTTGTAGAAGCCCACATAGGAATTTTAACATATATAACTCTTCAGATCAAAAAATATGCTCATAAATGCTGTAAGATGGATTAAAAATGTTGGTTCCCATAATTTAATAAAAACTACCAGCAGGTGTCATTCAGGAGAATATTGATTTCTGTAGTCTGCCCAAGCAACCTCATTTTTTTGTAAAGTTGCAGCAAACGTATTTTGGATTTCCCCAAGAATAAGAAAGAAGAGGAAAAAATTTCCCAGTGCTACCATATCACACTCAAGCTCTTAGGAATTCACTTGATAATTAAATTTTAGTGGCTGCAAAATTTCTGCTGTCTTTATAAAATCCCTCTAATTTGGCTGAGTTATGAGAGCTTGAAAAATAACCCATGTTTGCATTTTCAGTAGAATGCATGAAGCATTGCTAAAATCCAGTATTTACCAAATACATGTCAGGACTCGGAACCAGGGCAGGAATATTTGCCCTGAAACAAAGCGGGACCAGACTGGAGGAAGTGCTGGGTTTTCAGCATGTAACTGGGTGAAACCCCACAGATATATCCACCGATACATTACAGCTTTTCAGTATATACCTTCATAAACTTAGCGCTGCTCTGAGCAGCAACAGTACATTAGTAGTCGGGGCAATAACACGAATGTATTGTGCTGCTGCTCTGCAACATCTGCAGTGGGGCAACCTTCCCATCCTTCGGCTGCCCACTATGCAGACACAGATCAAAGTCTGAGCGTGTGCTCCACCACAATTTCCCCACTGTAATCTGCACCCATTATTCTCTCAAACCCCATCTACAGGTCATTTTTCTGCCAAATTGGCTGGTTAAAATTCCTTCTCCTTTGTTTCTTTTAAACCTAGGGGAATTTCAAATAGTGCAGCACTAACCGAGAGGAATTTATTTCAACCATTTATGTAAAATACCAGTGGTTTTGGATCGCTGCAGCTCTGCCTGGTTTCACACAGCCTCCTTTCACTGTATCTTTTTCAGAGACACACATTATCTTCAAGGGTGCTGAGAAGTATGGCTGGAAGAGTGATTCCCATTCTCTTCTTTCAGGCTTAGATCTGTTTCCACACAGAGTTTTGAACAGCACACAAAAATTTACATAGACAGGAATGCATGTACTGTGAAAATAGCTACTTAACAATTAAATATATTTGGAAATGTATACTAAAGTAACCACAAATCCTCCTTTCCTTTGTAATTTAAGAATTGTGGAGGTGCTGTTCCTTAAGTAAGGGAAGCAAAGTGATTATTCCCCAATCTTTGGGGAAGACATTACTTAGGAGTCAAAAACCTGCGCATGCATATTGAACTGAAGCTCATTTTCCTCTACAAGATACTGCCCTGAATTAAAGCACCACACTTGTCAGCATTTTCCTCCATGCCAGAGGACTGAGAGGGAACTTGACCTGGATAGGACTGTATCCTAAACTTCACTTTCTAACTGTTTTAACAGGCCACTTGGTTTCAGGCAGATTGACTCGTTTCACAGAGCTCAGCAAAACCTCAACCTGTGCATCTGAAAAAAACCTCTTTCAATTTATTTTCACTGAGTACAGTTTGAGAATCTCACTTGTAGGAAACCAATAGAATAAAAAGCAATGGAAAATTGTCAGCTATAACAGGGTTTGTAAGTTTAATAAACAAGGCCATGAGCGCTAAGGTTACAACAACGATCTCCCTAGGAAAGTACAGCCTCAGGAACGCAGTGTCAAAGCTGCCAAACCAAGGGTCAGGTGCCTGTGCTTCACTGCTCAAACACTTGCGGGTTCCAGAAGTTACACAGAAGGCTTATGCTTCACAGTAAAAAACAATTGCAAATACCACCAAGAACGTACATTGAGGTCCTTCTTCCTTTCAGCAGAGTACTCAATCTATTGTTCTGTAAGCTAAAAGGAGAAACATTTCTTCCTCTTTGAATTATAAGCTATGTACAAGCTCACAGCTGTGCTCCAGCTTGGCTACGCACTTATTCTTCTTAGGTGAAAAGGGACAGGAAAACTAAGAGGGAGGAGGACACAAATTGGAATTATACTCCAATCATTTTAAATCAAGGCAGGAGCTCTTGGGCTAAGATCTGAGCACTAACAACCTGTCTCTAAGTAAGATGCATGAAGCATGGCATAGAACAATAAAAGATGCCAAACAACGCAGCAAGCTGTGTCATGAACATTCTCTCATTTAC
Organism: Clamator glandarius; assembly: GCA_033459285.1. Lineage (NCBI taxonomy): Eukaryota > Metazoa > Chordata > Aves > Cuculiformes > Cuculidae > Clamator > Clamator glandarius. The sequence continues at coordinate 1,350,406 of JAUNZM010000115.1, read as the reverse complement.
TTTATAGAGATTTTAAACTTGAATCAGTTTGTTGATTTAGTTTACGACATACCCAGAGGCATGTGCAGCAGGCTAGGCAGGTTGCTAAAGCCAGCAGTGACACCAGACAGCGGGACATGCTCTCAGACTCCCGCTTCCAGAGGGCAGCCCTGCAGCTCAGAGTTGTCCTGCTCTCCCTTCACAGCAGATGACAGTACCAGTGAGAAGACTTCCTCTCTCACGCTAAAGCAGCCCACTGAATAGAGAGTAGACTTCCTTGACACGCAGAATGAAGGTAAAAAATTATCTGTAATAACCACTTTTTCCTCTACCCTTTTATTCCATGGCACCTCAAACTGAGCATCCTTGTTTGGGGTTTCACTGGTCAACTGGACTTCAAAGAGTTTGCCAACACAGCAGTATACATCTCGGCTTGCCTCCTCACTTCAGAAAAGTTGACTGCCACCTTAATTAGGTTCCTCCTGAGTGTAATAGACTCACTAATAACTTTTTCCTAATTCTTACTGTTAATTAGCATATAAAATCCCTTAATAACTTTAGGACTGCTCCCAGTCCCAGCTTTCAGTGTTACAGGCAACAGCACAGACGACAGGCTTTGCAACACAAAGCCTGCAGTAAGATACCTCACACATGCAGCGTTAATGCTATCAGTAACGCTCCTTATCAGCGCTTAATGTATCACCAAGAGTGAAGTTACGCAACACTGCTGATAGAGATGAAAGCCTGAGGATTCACTCCTTTCCCTGCCTCTACCAGCAGCCACGCCCTTCTGCTTCCCCTTCTGTGCCCAGCAACTCATTCACAGGAGGAAACAACCTCCCCTTGCCAGGCTCATGTTCTGCCAGGTGAGTGAGTTAAACCAGCTGACACAGACTGAGGGGGCAGCATCCCCGTGGGTGGGGTGGAAGGGGAAGGGTAAAGGGCTCTTGCTCAGCAGCACCAAGCTGCCAGGCTGGATCATCTCCTTGCAGATAACTGCGCTTCAGGAATACTTTGAGTTGCTACATCCATCTCAACTCTTTTATCTGCCAGTCATACAGTGGTGCAAGCACACAAGCAACAGTGTCAGTGCAAGTTTGTCCCCAGCATTAGACAAAAATGAAAAGTGGAGGAATCAATAGCAAATACTTGATAAGGAACCCTCTCCTCCTCATTTACGCTGTCAGACCCAAAGCTGCATCAATCAGCAATGTGCTCATAAATCAGAACACCGAAAACCTGCCAGCATGGTTCAGCTCGCTGATCCCAGCATACACAGGATGCACAAAGCCTAGCCAGTGACAGACACACCTGCATTTCCAGTGTCGGCTTCTACGGGGGGCCTGGGAGGCTGCAACCTGCAAACCTACAGGCTTACAGAAACTGCATCAAAAACGTTGCATCAATGAAGTAAATGTCAGCAATCAGGAAGTTTGCCCAAGCCTCACCAGCATGTTATGCTTTATTTACTCAGGAATGCTTTATTAATTTAATTTAACTCAATAAGGAACTGACCTGGGCCAAATCAACGCAAGGATGTGAACAACACAAGAACATGAACTAATAAGTGTCAATAAATTTTAATTAAACCTGCTTATACATACTCCCCTCCCCCCCGACTTATGTATCACCTATTTGTAGGCAAAACCTTAATTTTCAGACTGTGGCTCTATGAAGAGTTTTTCAGCAGAAGAATGAACTTAAGGAACTCATGCCCAGGGAGGCGGGTGAGTCACCGTCCCTGGAGGTGTTTAAGGTGAAGGTGGATCGGGTACTTAGGGGTATGATTTAGGGATTGGTGGGAATGGTTGGACTCAACGATCCAGTGGGTCTCTCCCAACCTGGTTATTCTGTGAACTCCTACCTTTCCTCTCCCAGGTGTTTGTTCCTCCACCACCCTAACTACCTAAGCTGGTAGGTAACAGATATGAGTTACTGGAGACTTAAGAAATGATCCAGCAATAAATCTAGGCAAAAATCCTTTACAGCCTCATTAGAGGAGACAGTTTGGCATCATCAAAATCTTGTAGAAGCTTGAGAAGCTCAGAAGTCTTCTGCAAATGATAAATAAGGTTGACAAGGAAAACCAGAGAAAGACCAAGATGCCGCACATCTATTATATACTTACTGCCACTTTGCTGCGTCAAAGCACTATTTTTTTCCCTATGATTCTGTCACAAAATGCCCAAGTGGTCAAGACAAGCAACTCCCAAAAATAATAGTTTTAATTGTATTTTGCAGTATTATTGTGCTATGGTAACTAAGAGAGCTCATATTTCAAACCAAAATGAAAAGGTCAGGGATATACTTCAACAGTCAGCTGAAAAGCACTTCACTTCTCCAGATTCCGATTTCACTCTAACTGTAGCTGTCTCAGAGTTGTGACTGATTCCACATACCATTTTTTTTTATTATTACACACTCAGTTAAGCCCTCTGCAGTTTCAGTGACCACTGAGCAGATGCTTTTACAATCCTTAGTGTTTTAACCTGGCAGCTCCTGCTAGTCCTCTACCCCAGTCAATGCTCTACTGCCATTAGTCCACTGAATACATTGTATCCTCCTCCTTTTCATTCATCAGTCCTTATGTTGTGAATTCCCAAAGAAATAGTGTTCTGTGATGAGCCCAGCATGTCACAGGTGTTGAGAGAAGTAAACAACAACATATAAACCCCATAAGCACATAACAAACATCAGCATTTAATTTAGCACATCATCTAAGTCACACTGTTCAAAAAAGTGGTCATAAACTATGGAGTTTTATACTAAGTTTTGATGACTGAACTGGTTCTTCATTCCAACAAACTAAGCATACAATGACCACAGGAGCCGCTTACATGCTGGAAGTTACAGTTATTTGTTAACTAATCCATAGGATCCCAGCAGTTCTAAGCGTACAGTGGTGGCAGGTCCCATGCTTATGACTCATGCTACAGCTTTTCTCTCTCCTATTGTTCTGCAAATTCTCTGCTTAATCTAGTATCCGTTTCAACTAGAAAATTCCAGGCTCAGCAGAAACTTGAAGACAGATAATATATTCCAAATGAGCAGTGCTTCAAATGAGTCTGTATCATCTACATCTTAAATCAATCTAAAGCTGGGCTGACATGGCCCTACCCTTGTTGGAGCTTCTGTTCCTTCCTGTACACGTGCATGGATGCTGGCATGTTCCCTTGATCAGCCAGTTTAGAGAGCTCATCGAGCCGGGAACTCCGCAGGTGCCACCACGAGGAGCCAGAGGGAAGGGAATGGGCTTGTGGCAACGGCTGGGAAGGATACAGGACATGTCCAGTTTTAGGTATAGGCTTAAGTGGAGACAGACCACTAGGAGTCATTAATCATCTTGAACAAGTCATGTCTTAAAGGAAACTGGCATCCTGAGGTTTGGGTTTCATTTTAAGGTATTGATTTATTTTCATAAACCATTTTAAATCTGTACATTAGCAGGAAAGTTATCCTACACTCACTAGTAATATATTCTCTTAATGGGATACATAATAATGAAATTTTGTCTGAATAGATCTTTAAGAGCAGATTCAAGCTTCAAGGATTATGAGTTCAGGCAGAATAATGCCTGCTTTCTCTGCCTTATTGCTGGCAATAACACTTTGAATCTGGTTTTGATAATATCTGGGGTACTGCAGTGGCCCTACTGAAATTTAGGACTCTCTTCTGCTTCACTGCTTTAGCTTAGCTTAACAGCCTGTTCTTATGTGGGAAAAGAGTGATAGAAATTAAAACATATTGATGAAGACAGACTAAACACTGTAGTGCTTTTGTGGGAATACACTTCAGATTCTATCCAAGCTGTAATATAAATCCCATGGGTCTGTAAGAACAGCAAGAGGGGTGCAAGACAAGATTAAATCGACTTCATGGTGATAACTTTCCATGCAGGGAGCCCCAACGGCACGAGTCCATCAAACACATCTTCAGAAATTAACAAACCAGCAAATCTTTTAACATCACCTCTCCATGCAAAACGTTTCTGTCAGCCCACCACCCTTTTTCAGATGGGGAAATTCCCACCAAGTCATCAATAATAAATACACCCAGCTATTAATTCACCTGCTAATGAGGAGCTGGTAGTGTACAGTGCCTATTCAGAGAAACCAGGTCTGGAAGATGAGAGCATAGTCCTTAATAATTTACAAGGCTCATTAATCTTATCCCTAAAGACAAACAGAATTTGCCCTCTACTCAGATTGCCAGACCAAATCAAGACATAGCTTTTCAGAAACCATTAGGACCTATCAGTCAATATTCTCAAAATGTTCTTCTGTGGAATAATTAGACAGCAGAAGAATTATCCATCTTAAAAAGCCCATGTTATTAGAGGCAAAACATAAAGAACCTTAAGCAACTTCTGCTGAAAATTAAAACAAAAAGGTTGAAAACTATTTGATACCACGGACGCAGATAATCTTTAAAATTTGTTATTTTAAGTAGACAATATGTAGGTCTAGTTGGGTTGTGCACGGTATAAAATACCAGTACTCTGCACACTCTAAGTGTGCCCATAGACAGAATTCACATACAACATCAAACAATGACCTTGACAGTACAATCCGAAGAATCAGGAGAGGGGGGAAAAAAGCCTATAGCCTCATCCTGGGACTAAACTCTCAAGGTCTGTGCTTGACTGTAGGGGTGATTGGTATTCCCCCCAGGTGTTATGAAGGGTCACACAGTGACTGCTAAGAATCTCTGGAAAAGACAAATTATTATGCAATAGCCAGGTCTGCTTAGTAAGGCCAGAAAACTGCCGTGTATGTCTAAAAAAGACAACAAAACGAACCCAAATACAAGCTGCTATTAACACACACCTTACTACCCTAAAAGTGCTTTTTGTTCTGTGCAAGCACTCACAGTGCTGAGGGCTGGCCTACAGAGAAAAGGTATCTAGCTAGATCTCTACTTGTATCCAATGCCATATTTGTTTGTAGTACAATCATAGCCTTTCTTCTGATATCCTCGCAAGTACGATAAACTAATTCCAAGAGTAGCTGGCTGGAACAGCCAGTCATACTCTGTGGGAAAGGAGGGAGGGCCGGTATTCTTCCACAGGCTTTGTAAAGCAGATGTAGGAACAGGAGCTAGGGAGGTTTAGGTGCTTCACCTCATGTCTCACTCCAATTACATTAACCATGCCCTCCAAATTCCATAGGTCTCCAGCAGGGATCTTTTCCAGGCGCTGCACATGAACTATTGTGCCTTCCCTTCCTTACCCACATAACTAGTGAAGTCTCCCTGTCACTGACAAAATCAATGGGCAGAATTACTATATGATGCAGGATAAAAACGCTTAAAAACCAGATGTGCCTTACAGTCCACATCCATTAGATTCCTACAGAAAGCAGGACACAGAATGCCATTTTAGTGATCATCCTGAAATGGCTGTAATTAAGGAACATGCAATTTACTTAATCGCAATTTCCTTTTTATAAAAATATCCCTTTACTCGTGTCACTTTATATTACAAGCAGTGAACCACAGCACTATGCTGCCTTTTCAAAGCAAAATGTCTGTGACATTTGTAATTTCTTAAAGTTCTCATGTATCACCATAACATTTACCTTAGACTTAAGGCTTTTAAACAGCACATCATAACACACAACATTCAACTTGAACTATTTGATAACATTTTGGGGCTACAAGGAGATTAGAAAAGTCACTTAAAAATTACAAAACAGAATAAACATGAAAGAACACAAGGAAAGGATAACTATAAATACCTAAAATAGTCAGTACTGATACAGATTATCAAAAGACTAATGGTTATCTTCACGTAAAGAGGTAACTTTTATCGGGTTTTATGCACTGCCTATTTTTTTGAAACAGGACACAGATTAATGAATAGGTCTTGTCTTTTCAAATTTGCTTTTGCATCTAGAGTGAACCCACTTAAGCCTAATTAAACTCAGACCAAATCACTCCAGGTAATGACGAAAAACAGCTTAGAAGAAAGGTGATCTGATGGAGCAAAATTATTATTTCAGTGCATGATCTGGGACACACTGCAGCAAAATTATTAGCAGCCTATGCTCATGGAAGGAAGCTAAAAAGATGCCCTGTTGAAAAATGCATTTTTTTTTCTTCTGTTTTTTGTAAAGTTATATTAGGTTCATGACACACAAAACCCCAAATGCTTCACAGTAAGGAATGGTATATATTGATTTGTCAGCCCGACGCAACTGAATGTCTCAGCCTATAAATACCATTCCCTGACTCACACAATTCTGGTTAATTAAACATTATTCCTACTCTTTAAAAAAATTGCTAATCTCTGTTCCTCACTGTCTTTAAACTAGTAGCTAGCTTTAAGTTGTTCATCCAGAACGTCATTTCTTAAGTGCCCATTGCCTCTGTGTGGCTCTGGATGATTTGCAGTAGCACCTCAGGGGCTGACAGGGAAGGGAAGCTGGTCTCCTGACAGCACTCTCTGCTGCTGAGAGGGACAGTCACCCTGTCCTCCTCAACAATAGGTGAGTGCACTAATTAGGGTGTATTGTGGATGAAATATAAATACTGCAAGAACAGCAAGTACTTCCAGACCAACAACTCTTAGTTCTGTGAGCTCTAGGAAATATTTACAGTTGTCTTGCAATCAAGAGTGGTTCACCGAGAACAGGAGCCAGGGGAATTCAGCTCACACCATATTTCTGTTTCAACATACAAACCTTTTTTCCACAGAAAAGTGCTTTTCTAATATCCAGAAATAAAAGAATTTTTGAAAGACCATTCTGTCTCCAAAGAGACCATTAGGATCACTTTTCCATTCTAAACAGAGATTTCTATCTTCTCAAACAGCTCCAGCTCCAAAATAACCAAGCTATCCTGAGCTCTCTTAGCGTACTGACGTGCCAAAAGAAACACACGCTTCTAACGGAGGAACAGTAGAAAACCAAGAAGTATTATTTAATGGCAATGAAGTCTGAATGACTGAAAATATTGCTGCTTTTCTTGGAATTACAATTACCAAAGATTTAGGCTAGAAATGTTTTGTTTTTTTTTTAAATCAGGCTGCTAAGATGAGCTGCCTTTACCTACTTGTTTTTTCCACAGACTTTTATCTTCAAAGATCTGCTGTCTGCAAATGAGAGATGATCTGTGTAAGTACTTCAAAGATTCCTACTTCTGCATGCCAATGCTATCCTGAATTTTCTAAATCTGTATCTCCCAAAGTTTTGGGAGTTTTTACCTCCAAGTATCAGTCCTTAGTAATTTGTATTTGCACATCCCATCATAAAACTTGATTTACAATCTTAAAGACAACATGGTCCTGCCAAACATTTCCTAACACACAGTAATGGGCCACGTGTGGTCAAGAAATACACATACCATATATATTTAGATGGAATGGAGTATAAACACGCACCAGAGTATCTAACATCTCCCCCTCCCATCCTGTGTATAGAATCATAGAATAACCAGGTTGGAAAAGACCCACTGGATCATTGAGTCCAACTATTCCTATCAAACACAAAACCATGTCCCTTAGCACCTCGTCCACCCGCGCCTTAAACACCTCCAGGGAAGGTGACTCAACCATCTCCCTGGGCACCCTGTTCCAGTGCCCAGTGACTCTTTCCATGAAAAATTTTTTCCTGATGTCCAGCCTAAGTCTCCCCTGGCAGAGCTTGTGGCCATTCCCTCTCATCCTGTCCCCTGCCACTTGGGAGAAGAGCCCAGCTCCCTCCTCTCTACAACCTCCTTTCAGGTAGTTATAGAGAGCAATGAGGTCTCCTCTCAGCCTCCTCTTCTCCAGGCTAAACATTACACAGAAGGGATCTGTGCCATTATGAACCTTATTTTTCACATATACTACTCATCTCAGACCCTGCAAGTTTTACAGAATCATAGAATGGTTTGAGTTGGAAAGGACTTGAAAACGCATCCAGTTCCAACCCCTTCCCATGAGCAGGGACACCTCCCACTAGATCAGGTTGCTCCAAGCCCATTCAACTTGGCCTTGAAAACCTCCTGGGATGGGGCAGCCACCAATTCTCTGGGCAACCTGGGCCAGGGCCTTCCTGCCCTCACAAGGAAAACGTTTCTTCCATCTCATCTCAGCTCAAACCCATTCCCCCTTATCCTATCCTTGCACTCCCTGATCAAGGGCCCCTCCCCAGCTTTCCTGGAGCCCCTTTCAGTACTAGGAGGCTGCTCTAAGGTCTCCCTGAAGCCTTCTCTTCTCCAGGCTGAACAACCCCAACTCTGCCCAACTGTCTCATTCAAAACAGGTGAGAACAGAGCATACACAAAATGCTCAACTTCACAGTACAGGTATTTTGAGTGTTACTAAGATGCTGCTGTGGATGTTCGGAAGACAATGGTACTTCCAACCCTTCCTGCCAAACTAAGAATGCCAGTAAGTCCCTCTTGCCGCGCAATTGCGGTGTTCAGCATGCACAATTATTGCCCTGAAAGTTACAGCGCAGCGACATTAGCTTACAAGGGACACATGGAATACAGGGTACAAGCTATCCCTGAAGAGCCCCATGCTTTCTTGTTGACTAGTGAGAAATATTACATGCACAAATTACCTTTGCACTTGGCTTTCAGAGCTGTGTTTTTAAATACTAATATTTCATTAGGTATTTCTTTCATTAACTTATTGACAATCTTTATTTGTTTCCAGCACTGTGTAGGGTTTTTTGTAATAGTTTTTCAGACCAAGGGTAGGCAAAAACTCCCTGAGGGTCTGAGTTACTTCATTGCTATAGATCAGTTTTCTCTAGTTTTACTCCTTTATAACTCAATTTCTCTGTTCAAAGATTTTTCTCCCCCAGTGGAAAACTAACATAACAAAGGTATAAAACTACACTTTTCTCAGTAGTAAGGGAAAGAGATATATGAGCTATTGGATCTTCTATACAGTATTTTGTGGTATAATTTATGGGATGAAAACTTTTTTTTAATGGCTTGCAGTTACTGTATATGGTAAGTACTAAATAATCCAATATATAAAATACTTATGAAAAAATATTCCAATATTAAGTTCTCATTTTAAGCATAACAAATACTGTAAACTCTTCTGCAAATGCCAGTCTTTCTATCTGTAGGCATGCATAAACTCATCTTTCTATCGCTACTTCTTTCCTCTGTTCAAGAAAGCACTGCAATAAAAATGGAAAAGCTCTGAGGGACAATTGTTGAGGTGTTCCTGAGGGACATTTACAGTTTCACAGCTTAATCACTCTAACTTTCTATTTTGTTAATAATGTAGCTGAATAAAAAAAGATCTGATACTACTTGTGCATTCAGTTTAATGAGTCCCTGGAAAGAAATGCCTGGAGTGAAGCATGTCCAGATCTCCCAAATAAGTAGGAACATTTCTGCACAAAGAAACATCTTGGTTTTATATACATCAATAGCATCTTTTTGATCCCAAATCCCTATTCTGCTCCAAAGGGGGGGGGGGGGAGGGGGAGGAGGAGGAGGAAAAGAAAAATTCACAGAAAGTTTCTCAGTTAAATATGAAATTCAGTGCCTGTGCTAACAAAATCCTCCAACTCCAGCTTTCTCTTCCAAGTCTTAGTATATTAATCTCCTTTCCTTTCAGCTGCTCCAGTGTGCTTGCATAACAATGCCATTTCCTGAATTTAAATCTCCACAAATATACCTTAACGCTGAATAATATTTTATTAAGCTCTATGAATATTCCCTTAAGCAGGACATCCTTCTCAAACTGGGCTGTACTGTCATAATTCAGCATCATTCCTTTAGCACTTGCAGAGTAAAAGCCACAAGCACTGCAGCTATTAACAACCTAACGTCGTCTGAAACACAACACTACCACCCTCTCCAGAGGAGATTTTTAACAAACTACCAATGTTTTGTTTAAATTCTCACCACTCCATGCAGCAGCCATTTATTTCTCTGCAACATTTGGATGAGCTCATACGGAAATTCTTAACAGCTATTTTTAAAGGAGAAGCATACTGTTAGCATCTTCCACCCTTCTTTACAGCATGACACCACGTACCCATCCCAGTGCTCAAACCATCAATACTTAAACCTTAACAGAAGTGGTTATTCCAGTAAAATACAAAAATTTAAAAAGCATCTACGAAAGATGCTCATTTTTGATCTGCCTGTTAGGTAGCTCCTTTCTTGACTGGTATTCCTCGAGAGAATCCTCACTAGAGGCTAAAAAACACCCCATGTAATTACTGTGCTCAAGCTCCTATCTGAACCCAGCTTGGACTTCGTGTGTTAGATATTATCTGAAATGTGCTCCCTGAAGTGTGACAGTTAGGATGAGGAGGACAGCAGCTGATGGCAATGAAGATTGTAGATGGATATGGCCCAACGGTGACTTTTGACTAAAAGTGAATAAAAAAAATAAATAACCTTGAAGAGCAATTTCTTTGGGGAAAAAAAGCATGGAACTTGAGATGGCAAAATGTATTTCACGATTAGGTTCATTAAAGCAAATAATTCGCTATCCCAGTTTAAATACTCTACTCAAGACAGAGATCCTTTCTCAAAGGAGTTGTAGAATAAAAACATTAATTACCTGTTGTAGTTTTAACATTTTAAAACACCTTTGCAGTAATCCCCAGTAAGAAACAGGCAATGACATTCAACAAGACAAGACAGTGTTTTCCACACTGAAACTATAAAAGTTCGTTGCACAAAGAACAATAAGTAAGGACTTAAACAAGAAACAAAAGACCACAGTCTTTCCAAGTCCTTAGTCTGCCTTGGTGGAAACCGTAGCATTCTTTTTGTCAGCCACATGCATTTGTTCTGCCCCAAAACATACTCCTTGCTTGATGGAGCAAGTACTCAGTCCTTTTATCATGTCATTTAGCACAGCAAGCCAATGTTGAGATCCGACTATGCCACGGCAAGAGGTAACGCCAAGTAGTGTAAGCAGCAGAGCCAAACCCATCCTGTGCCAGTTCAGCCTGAGCAGCGCTTTTGTAAGGAATGAACAACAGAAACCAATGCAACTGTAAAAAACTGATCTTGAAAATATACAAACCAGGAAACAGCCTCACAGCTCTTGGAGTGGCACCATGTAATCAGCATCTCCTCACCTCCATCCCCATGTCCTCTTTAAGGTAAATCCTCTAAGATGAACCTGAAAAAAACCCACAACTGAAATGGAAATGAAGAGTCTAGAATGGCAAGTTAGATCTTAAGGTATAACTATCTACCTAAAAAAATACGGAAGCCTGAATACAAAACTCACAGTTCAGTCCACTGTATTGCAGCTCACTGTGTTAAACTGACAGCTCTAATTCCTGACATCTGTATCAAACTTTTACTCCGATGACAAAAATCGGGTGAAATTTATGTACTAAGAATACAGCAGTGTAAAACCAAATTGAACTACACAGCCTTTACCACCTTCCAAATGTACAAAGCATGCTTACAGGGTTTTCTGCTCTGAAATATCCAAACTTGCTCACTAATAACTTTACTTTTAAAATACTCCAATACGTTTGAAGCAACAAGCTTTGGCATCTTCATTTTCTCTCTAAACAGTAGGCAAGCTGATGAGCCTTCAAGCCTTTCTGAGCCCATCAGCACGTTAACAAAACGCTTCTTATGGTGCAGATTTACAATCTGTGTAAGGAGATAAAAATCTGCACTTCTGGTCAAAGGGCCATCCCTCTACTTCCTTGGCCTTATGTTCCCAGTTGTAGCTGATGAAAGTGCTTGTGAGTTGTATAATCAGCTAGATAAATGTGATTCCAAATCTGGCTGGAAACCAAGCCCCGACACAAGCAAATTTCCAGCCAGATGAGGAACTTGACTCAGCTGGTCACATCTGCACAAGTGTTAATACCACCCAAATCCCCCTGCCTTTGGCAGGGCTGCCTAAGATCAACTGTACACAATCAAAAATTGCATCTGCTGAGCCACAGTTAAGTACCTCACCCATAAACAACTTTGTACTTTTAATATTGCTTCACTTAAAGATGCTACATAAGAGGCAACTCAACTTTCCTAGCATGTTGTTTCATCTTTTTTGCAAGTTATTTCTGACTATAGAAACACATATAAAGAAAAAACACTCTTCCAATTATTATGATAATTCTTAAGTGAAACTTGAATTCTAAGACTTACTCTGTTGTACTAATTTCCTATAAATCATGTCTATATTAGTATTTTAAGAAAATTAAGTCTTTTGCCTAAGGGAGGATCCCTTAAAAACTGCCAAACAAACAAACAAAAAGAGTGAAGATTAAAAATGCATGTTAAAATCTGTAAACTTTGTATGAAGCACTAGCTTCAAAACAAAAGGCCATGGTGTGAGGCACTGGGTGCAGCAGAAGGGATGGGAGAGGTGGGAGGGGGGGGGGGAATGAGGAACCAAAGGGCAAGTGTACTGGAAACAAAGTTCTCTCCTCTACTCACAGAGATGTTAATAAATAAATAAATAAAAAAAAACCCCAGTTTCCCCTGAACTTGTCTTTTGCCTCAAACTGAGAGGAGTAAGTATGTCTCTCTCAAAGAAATCAGATATTCAACAGAACTTCTCAATTTTGTGGTTATGCCAAACAATACCACCATGCTAAACAATAAAAAGTTAAAAGGCTCAACAACATACATTTCAACTCTTCTGGGAGGAAATAGAATGTGTAAAGTAGCTCAAGAAGATTAATACCCTTTTGTGAATCATTTTGGTCGTAAAACTGACATCTTTCACTGCAAAAACGTCTATCTACCTTTTCCAAACATGAACAAATAGACTTTTATTTCCACCCGAGGTCTTGTTTTTCTACCCTAATGCTTAAAATTTTCTGGTGACCTCAAGTACTTCCATTTCCCTATAAATCCCAAAAGGATAATCAACATCATGAAAGCTCCATCAGAACAGATACCGGATCCATTATCATAGAATCTATTAGATAATGGATCCATAACTATAAAATATTTATTTACATTTGGCATGTGAATGCCAAACAAGCACGTTCATTAGGCAGCTTGGTCCAAGGACAAATTTCTTGCAAGAATTACTCTAAGCTTTTACAAGGAGTTGGGGTATGTTTTGAATCATACCTGTTTATGTAGAATATAATCAAGCTGTAGAAGAATAATTGCTTAATTTACAGATCATATTCAATAAATTCTCACAGAACCACCTCATTAATTCCCTCCTCCACCTCCCTGAGTACCAGTCACAGGAAAAAACACTCACACTGTTTTAAATTGGTCACCTCAGGACAGAAAAATGGAAGTCATTTTTTACCCTGGTAACAGCTTGTCGCTTGAATATACATTAATAGCTGGCTTCCGTTTTGATGATCAGATTTGAGTAATTGTCTGAACAAAATCCAAAAATCAGCAGCTGGTAACTGAAGAAACTGTTATCTTTTAGGGAGAAAATTTGTACCTTACTTCTTAAGACTCTCATAAAAAAATGCAGTCATTACAGGAGAGAGAATTTCAAGCTGGTTACTTTCTGTGTGGCTCTGAGATTGGAGTAAGCCAATAGGATGAAAAATTCACTATTCATCTCCCTTATTAGTTAGGCTGAACTTGGAAAACAGAAAATGACACCTAACTCAGCACCTGGAAGGAGGTGGTAACTAAAGTTATCAATATCCATTTATCAAAGGGTGCAGGGATAGGATGAGGGGGAAGGGTTTAAAGCTGAAAGACAAGAGACTGAGATGAGATATTGGGAAGAAATGTTCTCCTCTGAAATGGGGAGGCCCTGGCCCAGGTTGCCCTGAGAAGTGGTGGCTGCCCCATCCCTGGAGGTGTTCAAGGGCAGGCTAACCAGGCTTTGAGCAACCTGATCTAGTATGGCACAGGGGAGGAACTGGATGGGCTTTGAGGTCCCTTCTGACCCAAACCATTCTATGAGTCTATGAATACTTAAATACAGAACAACCCCTTTGTGCTTTCTGCATATATAACAACCCCAGAAGGAAAGAAGAACTGAAAGTTACCAAAATACAACTGCTGCAATGTGTTATGTCAACAAATATTTACTGTCATAGCCAAATTTATTTGTTGATATGTAGTGAATACATTTTGCACATCAGAATGAAATCGCTACATAATCTGCCAAAATGTTTTTAAAGGCAAAACTCCCTCCATGAGAACCTGATGGCAAGCAGACAGGCATTTTATTCTGGTTAACCATGCAGAATCAGCAAGACTATCCATCAACTGCAAGAAGTTACAACTTCACTTGTGAAAAATGAACCATCCCCAATGCTACAAAGACAATCAAAATTCTCTGAAGAATGATGCAGCCTAGGAGAATGGCAAGTTTCAAAGACTGGGATTATAGTGTGACAAGTTTCACTTTTTTCTAGATGCAGTAGAAGAGCACAAGTGAGGAAGTATTCCAAAAAGCAGTTCTCTCAGCTTATAAAGATGAAAGAAGTGTTTTCGCTTCATTATTAGTTCCCTGAAGATGAAACTTCTCTAAAGTTTTTAATGGTGGGGAGCACTACTTTAAAGCCCAAAAACCTAAAACGATTTTCCCAGAACTGCAGCACCACTTGCAACATAGAAATTTTGCTTGTGTTTTCCAGCATTAAAAAGCAGATGTTTTCTCTTGCATTAACAACACTTGACTTTAAAATAAATTTAGTCCCTGCACAAAGACAGGAGCAAACGTAACGGCTTCCTTAGGGCACAGCTTTGAGGTATGAGGGACATTAGTTCAATTTCTTTTTCAAATGCAGTGGAGAAGGATGACGGAAGGAAACAGCTTCCAGTTGTCATGCTCGTAATCCGTCAAGTCTGTAGATGGCTCTGCTCCAGATTTCTCTAATAAACTCTATTGCAGCATATCCCTTCACTGTCCTCACAATACGCATATTGCGATCTGTGTGGTCTAGTTAGACTGGCTCAGGAAAAGCTTTTGGTACTTTGAATTATTTGTTTAAAGCCTGGGACAGCAAGAGAAGGTCACTGCATTTACAGAACCCACAGGAATATAATCATATTTAAAGTATTTTTATTAGTGTGTGAAGACAGACGCTTGTGCAAGATGTGGTGGGGAGTTTCAGGATTGTATATTAGTTTATTTGGGGCAGGGGAAGATTGCTAGTTTCCTACTAGTGTGTTTGCTGGGTTGTTTTGCAAAGCTGCCTTTGGTATTAATTGCCTGTTAAAATCTGAAATATTTAACTTGTGGAATTCGTGAAGCAGCGATAAGACATCAATGTAACTGGAGAACAGTAAAAATTACCAAAAGGGAAAACAAATCTGTGTTGTTTAGGAGTGGGAGAATAATGAATAAGCGCTGCTGCTATATTTCAACAGAAGAGCTACATTTATGGAAAGACGCTGCATTCAAGTGTAAGAAGGAGGGAAAAACAGGAAGAGGCGTAAAAAAAGATCAGAGAATGAACACAGTGAAGAGTGACTGGGTAACAAAGCCCATGCCAAAATCTTGGAGAGATCCAATCCAGCTAGGAATTCTTCAGCAAAGGACAGATAATATTTGAAGCAGTACAGCACTTAAAATTCAAAGCATGCAGTTTCACTAAGCCCAGGTCCCCAAAATAACTATTAAAACCATGTCTGAGATTTCAGCACAAAAGCTATGTTTAGCCTATACATTTTTCATTACATTTTTAAACAATAAATTACTGACTGTTTCCAAATAAGGAGGCAACAAATTTGTGATAAGCAGAAGGGAATACCAGCATGGCTAAACAAATGGAAAAATCATACAACAACTTCTTGGTGATGATGACAACCTTCTCCATGACCACAGGTTGAACTGACTTGGGAAAACAGTAGCTCTGTTAAATATAAGCATCACTCATCTCATTCCCATTTTTTTAGGATCCATTTCATACCACAGCTATGCCACCATATGTACTGACGCAGCACAATACCAAGAGATGAGGCACAGGAGGGGAAGGGCAACTTTTTAAGATGACTTATGCAATATGTTCCCCAAAACACTAACCAGAGACCAAGGGTTCGGACTCAAGTAATAATTACAGGATTGCGTGGCTAGCAATAGCCAGAACCCACAGTGTGATTTTTCTTCTCTTCTGGCCCTGGAGGATCTTCTGTTACCTTCCACATGCATTCAGACTTATGCTCATCTGACTCTGATGAGCTCTTTGAAAGATCGAAAGTACCATAAATCTTCAATAAAAGTTCTGGTTGAGCAGAATTAATAGTTTGCTGTTAGTGACATCAGTGATGGTGCATAGGTCCTCCCTCTTACCATGGCCTTGGTGCCAGTTTGACTCCCTCCTCTGTGCTGATTCCGATGCTTGTAAGCCCCCTCAACCAGCCAATTTGAATTGCAAACCTATTGCTAAAACTGCCTTTTCTTCGCTGGATGAATTCTCCTGGATGAATTCTCTGTTGCTTTTGCAAGTCAAATCAAGTTCAGCGGAGAGCCCACAGGTGCTGCTGACAGGGGAAGAAGCAGAAGCACACAGCTGGGGAGAAGAGATGGAAGGAAGAATCAAGCTATTATTTTTGGATTAATTTAGGTGCTGTTTCATGGTACAGCTGAGGGAAGGAAAGGAAATCAGATCTGTAAAGAGAAAAGTCCTGCTGTAGGATAATTAAGACCTAGGAGTAAACATGCTAAATGTCACTTGCACATGACAACAAACAAATGTGAATCAGAATGTGAATCAGTACTTCAGCAGAGGAAGGAATGTTTTCTCTACTATTCAGGAAGCACTTCAATTGTTTGGAAAAGGTGTGAGTCATTAACTCCCCGCATGTACAAATGAGACACCCAAAGCTATAAATACCTGACATACTTCAAGGGCTCTTCAGAATGGAAATCTATATGTAGTTTTCAAAATTACAGAAGCGTGAAGCCATGTGTCATTTCAGATTGATTTGTTGTGTTTCAGCTCTTCTGAATCACATTATCCAAGCATCAAAAGAAGTGCAGCCAGTAGTGGAGGAAGGTGATTTGGCCCCTCTACTTCTCCCTGGTGAGACTTCACCTGGAGCCCTGCTTCCTGCTCAGCACAGAAAGGACGTGGATCTGTTAGAGCGAGTCCAGAGGAGGGCCACAAAAATGATCACAGGAATGGAACACCTCTCCTATGAAAACAGGTTGAGAAAGATGGAGTTGTTCAGCCTGGAGAAGAGAAGGCTCCAAGAAAACATTTTTGGAGCCTCTCAGTACTGAAAGGGAGCTTCAGAGGGGTTTTCATTCTTAGGTGGAAAGTACCACAGAATACCAGTGCATTAGGATTATCAAGCACCAGTGGAGGACTTGGTTTCTAATCTAGACTTAGCCAGTCTGGCTGCTTAATGCCAAGTACTACTGTAATTATCGAAGTATAGATCCTGTTCATTCAGATACGCAGCTTTAACATTATTCCCTCTGAAATTCATCAAGCTGAGATGGTATTAAACTCCTATACAATCCTTCTGGAGAAAAATGTTTTCTCCACACGTGTGTTCTTCAGAATGATTCTGCAATGCCTTCTACTTTGGATAAAAGAGGTTCAAAGAATACGGATGGACTATATATGACCATGCTGCAGCTGCCTTCCAGAAGGTAATCATAAAATACCCAAAGGGTTCTGCTTAGCCTAGGTTCCTACAGTAAATGTACGTTACTCCTCTGTGACTCTCCTCCATGAACCCATGGGAAAATTGATTGCACAACAGGAAGAGAGCAAAACAGAGCTTAAGAGCTTGTATGCACATAAGACGCATTCATTTATCCCTGACCCCTAATCTCAGAACAGAAATAAACAAGAGACACACAAAAAATATGCTTGGTTTTGTTAAGCACGTATAAAGTATGATTTTACAGTATCACAAATATTTAATTACACTTTTACATTACTAGCGATACCCTTTTGTAATTCAAATTCCTTTAAAATCCTGTTAAAAACATCTTTACAACTATATTTTTGTTTTCCTTAATTTAATAAAAATACTTATGAGAAACGCTCTTGTGAAGATCTTGTTCCCCACCCCATAATCTACATAGGTTATTTCATCTTCAGAGAGATTGATCAGGCATCACAACAACTAAGGCCATACACAGTGATTTGTAAAGTCTTTCATTGATTTGATCAAGAGGTTTTTGTAATGTAATGTTTGACTGCCCAGGCTATCACTGCATATCACTCCCTTAGCAAGTTTGCAGATGACACCAAGCTGGGAGGAAGTGTGGATCTGCTGGAGGGTCGGGAGACTCTGCAAAGGGACCTGAACAGGCTGGACTGCTGGGCTGAGACCAACGGCAGGAGGTTTAACAAGGCCAAATGCCGGGTCCTGCACTTGGGGCACAACAACCCTAAGCAGAGGTACAGACTAGGAGAAACCTGGCTAGAAAGCTGCCAGGAGGAGAGGGACCTGGGGGTGCTGGTTGACAACCGACTGAACATGAGCCAGCAGTGGCCCAGGTGGCCATGAAGGCCAATGGTATCTTGGCTTGTATCAGGAACGGCGTGACCAGCAGGTCCAGGGAGGTTATTCTCCCCCTGTACTCGGCACTGGTGAGACCGTACCTCGAGTACTGTGTTCAGTTCTGGGCCCCTCACCACAAGAAGGATGTTGTGGCTCTGGAGCGAGTCCAGAGAAGGGCAACGAAGCTGGTGAAGGGGCTGGAGAATAAATCTTATGAGGAGCGGCTGAGAGAGCTAGGGTTGTTCAGCCTGGAGAAGAGGAGACTGAGGGGAGACTTTATTACTCTCTACAATTACCTGAAGGGAGGTTGTGGAGAGGAGGGAGCAGGCCTCTTCTCCCAAGTGACAGGGGACAGGACGAGAGGGAATGGCCTCAAGCTCCGCCAGGGGAGATTTAGGCTTGAGATTAGGAAAAAGTTCTTCACGGAGAGGGTGGTTAGGCATTGGAACGATCTGCCAGGGGAGGTGGTTGAGTCACTGTCCCTGGAGGTGTTTAAGGTTAGGGTAGATGAGGTGCTTAGGAGCATGATTTAGGGATTGGTGGGAATGGTTGGACTCGACGATCCAGTGGGTCGCTTCCAACCTGGTTATTCTGTGATTCTGTGATTTGAAACACTGCAGTCTGCATTTAACTACTGCTACTTCACAAACAATTTCATCACTGCTGGGAAACCAGTAGAATATAAGGTGATACCCCCTCTTTGCTAGTGACTTCCAAGTTTTGTTCAATTCCATCACTCGGTGAAGGCTTTCAGCTCTTTCACCCTTCATATTACTGTCTTTTCAGAAAGTGAACAATTTTCTATACAATTGATGAAAAATACAGCTGTTTTAAAAACCTAGAAGTATAAAACAAATATTGACCCTTACTACTTCAGAGCAAATAAATCAAGGAACACTGATGAGCTCACCATCAAAAGTCTCTGCATGCCAGAGCTGCCCAGACTGCAACATGATAACACAGAGAGCCTCACAACTACAGCTGGATTATCCTATCAATGTATTCGTACACAGTCACCGGAGAAAAGTACATTTAATTAGCTGGCACCATGCCATTTATGAATCTTATCTCTCCTACCATCCTAGGAAGTAGCAGCAAACTGCTACTGTACTAAGCCCTGACACAATTGTCTTTGTGCATGTGCCTGAAGGACACTAAGGCTTAAGTAGCCATTGCTGTGAAGTTAGGAGCTAAAGTTGCAGCACAATTCATACCGTTGTTCTTTATCATGGCAGCAATAAGAAAAATATTAGTTTGTCTCACTTGCAAGAAGTCTAAGGTAGGGCTTTTCAGACTGGAATCACAAATCACTTAACACTGTGCAATTTAAAAAGAATCCAGAAGATGCAGGTTTTCCACAGCAGGGCCCCTGTCAGGCTCCTGAGCCAGCCACCAATCTTCCATGATCTCCTTGAATGCACATTCTTGGACTAAAATGCACACCATGGAAAAAACCTAAATATGCAATGAAACAGACATACGTGTATAAACCCATCCAAATGTTTAAGAGAAGCATCGCCTCAAAAATCTTCAAATGATGAGCACTAAACCTATCCTCTGATTCCCATACAAGAGCAAGAACAAGCTTGTGGATTTTAGACCATCAAGGGAGACAAGGAAACAAACTACAACACTGCAACTTATCTCTAAAGGATCTAGAAGCATTCAGAGATATTTTAAATAATAAAGTAATCTTAAGGAATTTTTCAGATATAAAATAGGGAGTTAACTTGAAATTGTCCACAATCTACGTGTAAGACAGACAAGCTTGAACTACAGTGTCTACAGTTTCCTATGGCTTCTCTCAGCAAACTTTTTCCAAAGTAATTGTCAAAGATATTAGATGCCAGTATTTTGAAGATAGTATCTGGTAGTTCTTAATTTATCCTAGCCTGTAATCTCTGAAGCAATTCCATCTCTGTCTCAGTGCCTAATTTCCATTTTACACATCCTATAATTGCATTTGTCCTTTTGTCCTTTAAAGTTGATTTCTAAAAGATTCTCTCATTAACACATAGAAAGAACAAACAACTCACTCCCTTTCTGGATCCTTTCGTGGAGATATAATTAAAATTATATTTCCTTACATATCTAAGAAAACTGGAAATTGCTTTAAATTGCTCTTTTACAAAAAGCTATGGGCTTGGATCTCTTTCTCCTGGCAAGGATGTACGCCTTGCAGAGGTTTCAGATCCTTAACCTGTGAACTAACTCGCTGGCTGAGTTACTGTTCACTTTGTCCTCATCAAGTCCTGGCTATTTTTGATGACATTTAAGAACTACTCCTCTCAGCCCAGAAATCTTATCCGGGATTTCTAGAATTCCTTACTATGATTTTTAAACATTCTTCTTCAGCCCACCTACTCTCCTTTGTTAAACATACAGTGTTTTCTTCTGATTTTCTTAATGGGTAATGCACAACCTTTTCCTTCTTAGGACACGGACATGCTAACACTTTTATATCTGTAAAACAAAGAGTTGCCTGGTCCTCACCAAGATTAAAATCCATGAACAATAACTCGCAATATTGAGCTATATGTATTTATGATACACTCTTTTTTATAAATGGAAGTATAAATAGTGTCCACAGCTGTGCAATTTATCCTTAGTCATTAAGTGTCTCCACAATCTTACAATTTCTAAGAGTGTCTGCATTGCCTACAAATGAGTTGCATTAATATAAACAGCATATGAAGTCAGACAGCCTATCAAACAACAGCCCCAAGTACAGAACTTAACTAAGAAGTGTCACTTTTAGATTTAAAAACAAGAGCTTGTAACTTAGTGTTTGATAGGAATGGTTGGACTCGATGATCCGGTGGGTTTCTTCCAACCTGGTTATTCTATGATTCTATGATTCTATTTCATGGTTGATTGATTTGTCAAGAACACCTTCCAATGTTTTGATCTCACCACCCTGAATTCCTGCTTTATGCTCCTTGAGGAAACTGAGAGCTTGTTTTGAAAAGCACACAGCCGAGCATCTCCTCTGTGCTTCAACTCGCCAGCCTGATCATATACTGGAAATGCTTCACATCCTGCTGAAAGTTCGGGAATTGCTTAGTCTGACCAAAACACCCAACACCCTCCTGACAGAAGAGCTGATGAGATCACCTAGAAAGACTGACAGATGAACACAAACAATCAGCCTAACAACAAGCACACAACTAACTGTGGATTCGTTGTCTCAAGTCCTAACAAAACAAGTTCATTATATAGACTGCCTCATTAAAAACCGAACACACTTCACTTGCACCACGCTGCAGAGGAATAAGAGACACTAAAATAAGCTGCACATTGTCTCTTATCTCCATTTTAAGAACGAGCAAGTTTCTTAACCTCTTTGTCTCAGTTTCCAAGGCTACAAGTAAGGCATGACAAAAGCAGGAAGAAACCCCAGATATTTTTTGGCTCCCAGCTTCCCCCCCCCCTCCGTTTTGCTCTTCAGCCATCTTATCTTCCTAAACCGAGGCTTTCGTTATTTCAGCATACACATTATTCTGCATGCAGCCTGGGGTTTTGGTGATTCTAATCAGCCTTCCTTTCTGCAAATCTGGCCACTTGTTTGGTGATTACACATGGTGATCACTTCTTGCTTATATGCACTTGGAAATAATCAAGGAAACAATACCCTGGCCAGTGCAAGCTGAGGAAAGGACACATTCCTATAAAACAAAGTTAAACCAAACTATTTTTAAAGGTATGCAAAGAGAGAAGACAGGAAACCACATTTAAAGTGTAAACCAAACCCATTGTTTTGTAAAATTTCTGGAAAAGCTTTGAATAATGGCTTTTTCTACTTTTCTCCCCCAGAATTTCTTTGTTCACTGCAAAAGGAAAAACAAAGCAACACGAAAATGAAGTGAAGTCCCTCCTCCACAGAAAAGTACTGCAGCCTTCTCCCCTTCTAAAGGGGACTCCAGTTTGCCAGTTTTGGCAGCCACTGGTGCTATTTAAAAGAGAAATGAATCCAAAATGTGATTTGGCAAAAAAACTGCTGAAATGTTCACCAGGTCTGTTTTCCCTCTTTTCCGCTTCCCTTCTACCATTCTAATAATATCTAGTGTAGCTTTCAAACACCTCAAAGATTAGACGCAGGCATAATGCCCATCTAGACAAAGAGCCCAATGAACTTTAACACACATGCACACAGGACGCTGACAGACCAATCTTTGTCAGGAGAGTGCTCCCTGTATGGTCAACTCCCAGACTGCTGCAACGTGTCAAAGAGTTGGCTGGATCCTTACAGGCAGCGTGACCTTTCCAGGAGGCACCCTACACCCTATGCGCCTCCAAGACCTGAAAGCATCAGTTGATTTCTCCTAGTTGGTTTGCCATTACTAGAAGCCAATACTGTCAAATCTGTCACTGGTTCCATCATTTTTTCAGCACACATTGGCAGGACTAAGAATTCCACAGCATGGCAAGTTTTCACCTACAGTGAGATGAATCCTACAATCTAGAACACAACCTATTTTATAGATATTTTAAAAAAGTATTCAATACTGTGTTGAAAAAAATATAAGGGCAAAAGATGGTAGGGATATCCAGATACACTGCCAGACTAAGGCATGCTAGCTGGAGCCAGTATGCAAGAAACTCCTACCCCCAAAATGGGTTTAAATAAATTTAATATGAAACACAACTTGGCATAGTGTGGAAAGCAATAAGCCAGTTGTTACAGATGTCTGAAGCAACAACAGAAGGCACGTTTTACTAAGGTAGGTAGTTAAGAAATGAGATGTGAGGAAAACACCACAGTTCAGCTTTAAACAAACATTATCAACAAGAGAAGCAGACCACATGGCAGATAGAAATGCTGTTTCACGGAACCAAAACCTTTAAAACCATTGACTTCTCACTAATAGGAAGGGTTGTATAAAATATGTGAAGGTATTTTATGCATTCGCTGAATAATAGCAGGCAAATACTTCTAAACCCACAGGACAATAGTTTAGCAGGCAACTAGCCGACCAGCAGACTGCTTTGTATAGTAGTTGAAACTTCTAAGACAGTATATTATGTCTTCAGTATATTAATGCTATATCATCATATTACAAGAATGTTCCTGTTCAGTATCTTGCAACATACCTTCAAAAGATTTCAGGACCAAAATTTCCTCATTCAAAGAGTAGACAAACTTTCCAAACATTTTTGACATTTTGTCTTCTGTGTATTTCGAGTTTTAGAATTGTTGTTATTCACTCCTGAGGCCTGACAGCCATTGCTGCTTCACCATCAATGAGTCTGTTCAAGGGCAGCATCAGGAAGACTCACAGACCACTGGTTTAGGCAGTGTCAAAAAACTGCTGACCCAAAGCCACGGAGAATTGCTAAGGCCTTGTGGATTGAAGGGAGATGTACAGCTTGCTAGACAAATTGATTTCAAACCCGAGGTTAATCTGTCAGTTTTTCCTAAGAAAATCAGAAGAGTTCATTCTAAATGAGTCACATTAGCCCACACAGGCAGATCGCACATTGTTCCGATTTCCCCTCCTTCAAAATCAATCGTGTTCTCTCAGTACAATACTCCCGCACAAATAATTCAGGACTTGCCAAAAGCTACCAGCAAGCTCTAATTACAACAGTCCTGCTCTGTATATTCTTAAATCAAACAAAAATTAAACCAGCCTGCTAAAAAACAACCAGTACTTCAAGATCTCAAATGCAGATTAAAAAACAAATCTCGGCAATGAAGTATTAACCAAACCAGCCCGCATCAGAGCCTTGGTGCAGAATTTTCTTGCTGCAAGGTAAGACTGTGGTGCACATATGAGAACTACAGAAGAAATGACAAAAAGCATTAACTAATTTCACCAAGTTATTTTAATGCAGACATTGCTACTAAATGCTTCAGACAATTTAATGGTATTCCCACTTTGACTTTTTGGCTGCTGTTTAAAGCAGAATCATCTCCACTAGTGAGAATGTTTGCATTGTCAAAGTTTTTGCCACAGTCACTGTTCTGTTAAGAACATTACATCTTATTTTAGATTTCGGTATATCTTATAGAAGGGTTAATAAAAAAATTATGAGTGCATGTAATTCTGCTAATCATTCTCATCAAGTTTTAGTCATGACCTGACAACACCAAATGCATTTTGCTGTTTTGCAGACAGCCTGTTTGATCGCTCACCACAAGAGATGGAAAAAGCCATCTTGAGGTCAACAATGAAAGTGGTAAAAATGAGGCTTCCTTACTTAAAAAGTATTCATACAATCTCTGACTTGGAGATTAAAGCCAGGATCTCCTATGCTCTAAAACCAGCAAATCCCAATTTACTCTATGTACTCTTCTCCTATCTTAAAACTGAAAGTTCTGATTAGGACAATCTGAAAACTAAGCAACAAATTAAGCACTATCCCAGTCTCCAAGTTTTTCCTGTTGCTTAACAATACAGATATTAATTCCAAAGACGACTCCCAAATCACATGCTAACTTGAAGTATTCAGCCATGAGAAAAGCAAATACTGACCAGCAGGTCTGACTGCAAGCTTCTGATATGCAGTGTACATCTTCCAACTCAGACAGAAATATTTAACTAGCAAAATCTAGGGTTGCTCTGAACAGACCATAGCACATGACCCAGCATGTGCTTTGACAACAAGTTATACAAGAAAGATGACAATACAACAGAGTTACAAAACCAAAATATAACAGTGCCAGGATAAGCCTCTAGAAATACGCTTAGTGAAATAAAGCCATAAATCTTTACGATTTGAATTAAAGACTTAAGGCTCTTGGAAGCAGTAGCAAAACTCAGCCTGACTGCTGAGGTCAAAAGACATACACGTACTGTATTATGGCAACTAAATAAATATTTACCATAGCTGTTTTCAATAGGCTGGGTTAACAAAGTGAGTGAGGCAGTGTTCTGGGTCCTCTTTTAAACTGTGTAATAATTGCCTTCAGGCAAGCCTCTAGTTATCTAATCTGGTAAATCAGTGAAATATGGAGTTTTGGTTTTGATAGGAAATTATTAAAAAAGCCATTTCACTCTGTTGCCTATCTGCTTCCAATGCACAGACAGCTGGGACGCTCATTAAATGCTTCCTTAACTAGCACTTTAAAGGAAAAGTTCAGTAAACTGGAGTCAGACTGAATTTGTGGAAAGAGATGGGAACTGCAGTCACATTCGCCAGATAGCAACACGTGAGGTTGACATGCTGCTATGAGGGGTTTGTAAATCACCATTACCTTCTACGGCACCACTCTGCAGATAAAAATGGACTCTTGAGATATTAATATAGCTGGAAATTTAACACTACTTCCTAAAACAGCATGAATAGCTTCTTCAACACAAATATGACTGCAAGATATACACATATGCTTCCAGACAAATTTGAGCTCAGATACACAGTTCTCAGTAGGGAAAGAATAAAAAATGTCTCCTATATGAATGAGAATTTGGAGAATATATTTCTTCCCAATAACACAAAAAAGTTGATTTTGAGATATATTTTCTCGACCTGTGGATTTCAGAGCAATGTAGTGTAGAATGATCACATCTGCCCAAAATCTTCATGACTAAAGATACTTAGAGACGCTGCTCTTCAACTGTCAGCATAAATTATATTCCTTAACTTCCACAAATACTCAAGTGGATCTGAATATATGAATACATGTCAGGAATGAATTAGCAGAAGTTAGCACATGAAAGGGCCAGAACTGACTAGTCTGCAGAGCCAAAGAGCAAAATAAGTCACAGCTCTTAAAATTACTTCTTCAATTCAAGGACATTTTTCTCTCCTCAAAAGGCATACTCTTTTTTCTAAATCATGGCCTTTTTGCCAGACTGCAAAGTTGTACCGTCTGCCCCAAGTTTGCTGTGTCCAGTAGCCTCTAGCTATGAAGCAAAAGAAGAAATAAAGCAGAGAAAACAAGTAATTTGAACAAAAGTTCCAAAACCTAACAGCTTCCACAGTTTGTGCCAATGTTTTCTCAGGAAGTTATAATTTTAAACAGAGCAAATTCCAATGACTTTGAATTCTAAAAGCACTGAAGAAAATATTTTCCAGTCCAAAAAAGACTGCACATGTAATCTTCCCTTATGAACTCTGGGGGACTATAGGTCCCTCAGAGCTAGAAGGCAGGAAAATCTCTCAGGTTTCACAGGGCTACAGGCAGCAAATACTTTAGTAAAACCAAAATAAAAACCTGAGGTCATGCTTAGAACCTAAAAAACATAAATGTTATGTAATGAAAAACACAAAGCTCAAGAGAGTTGCTCATCTGAAAAATATGCTAAAAAAACTTTCAAAAAGACATATTTATTCCAACACATCTTAAAGAGGCAGAAGAGATTATGCTTCCTCTACTTTCAGACTTACAGCTTTTCCAAAAGGAAATGCTGGGTCCTAGCACACCCTGTAAAACAGTCCAGCCGTGCTTGGGTTGCACCAGTTAGCAAAGCACAATTTAGAAAGAGCTACCTTAATAATGAGACATCTTCACTTTTTTCTCTCATGGAAAAAAATAAAGGCAGCAGACATTGTACTGCATGTTTTTCCTTAAACTAAGGGCTAGATTTCTGATTTTTCACGTACCACTCAGTTTCAAGAATCATATCCCTTTTGCTTTCTGCATATTTTCTAGTCTTAAATGATGTTGTCACACACACCCCCAAGGGTATGACAATGATGAGTTAATGTAATGTACAGAGTGTGTTCATTATCAGCCTGAGAAAGGCACCTTGTGAAGGTACGATTGTCCATTCTGCTTGTTCTTTTTAAGCTTTAGAATACAAACTGAGATTTAGTTTGCCACTCAAACTAATGAGCACTTTATTTTTTGTGGTGTGACAGCTTTCCCTTCTAAACTAGATAATGAAACCACTGCCAAGAAAAAAAACAAGTATGTTCAAGAAAAAATGTTAGGGGTATAGACTGGAGATTGCAAATGCACCTGTGAGATAGCAGGTCCTGTACTGATGAGTCCTAGAGGGATACAGGAGCTGCTCAGGCTTTAACTGTCCACTGGAATAGGTTTTCAGAACTCTTTAGCAGATTATGCAGGCAAGGCAAATATTTTACTGTGCATCATCCAATGAGTATACATATATCTGATATACATTCATCTTCCCTGCAGAACAATTATCCCTGAAACTTCTGGGAAAGCTCATACAAAAACGATGATGGAAAACAAGCCTTGAACTATGTAGCAAAACTAAGTCAAGAATAGCTGGGATCTACAGATGTAAAATACTGAAGATACACACATTCAGTAGACCAGCAGGAGAAACCCAAATAAAAATTACAAGTAACCCTTTACTACCTCATGTTTGCATAACGGAAAGAAATAGTTTCTAAATGATAATCCAAACCATTCCCATATCCCTTTAAATACAAGTTTGAATGGAGAGATATCTCACTTATTGCAAGCAAGAGAAATCCAAGAGCCATACCCATGTGCTGTAGTCCGCCTTGGGCACGAGACTGCGCTGATGAATGCTCCTTTAGAATGTATGCACTAAACCCAGAACAATATTGTGATTTTTTTGGAAAGCAGAGCATACAATTGTTTAGAAACAAATACTGATTTTCAATTACTTCACTTGTTCAATTTTTCATCTACAGCTCAGCTATTTGGATCCAGCACAATCACTGCAACTATAAACTAATATTGGCTTCTTATTTTTTCAAATAGATTTTCAACCTTTTGATTGTTTATTGATGGAAATGTACGGCAACTCTCCTACCCAGAACAATATAAAAAATGTCACGTTATCCATTTTTACGGATATAACGCAATATCGGACTATTGGCTGAACTTATAACCGCCCCTCAGTAAGCAGCACTTGCCACTGAAGTCAGCATTATTCATTACACATCACTATATTCCCTTCTGCATTCTACAGATTTCATTTTGTTTGGATGTTTGACAACTTTCACATGAAGGCAACAAAAGACAGCTTTCTATGTAGACAGTGTGACTCAATATGCTATGAATTGAAGGTACTCCACGCGAGGGGGAAAAAACCCAATTATGTATCATTTGAAATCTTAAGAATCTAAATCCCATTTATATTTAAATGCTCCTGCTTTGTATTTCATCTGTTTACTGTTATTTCCCATATGAATTATTAGTGTATGCATGAACCTTCCATCAAGTGCCCTGGCAGTTGCATAGGAATGTTTTATAAAATGCTATTACACAGCCTTTTCCATAATCTCCTCTGGAGGGGGCTGAGCAGAACCCCTGATAACCCATGCCGGTTATCTTTTACAACATGTTTCTATACAACACTATTTCTCAGTCCGCAATCTCGCTTCAAAAGGTCTATCCACCACTATCTCCATTGTTCAGGAATAACACTGTTGATTTACACTGATAAACAAAGATAATGTACAACCATGAGCAATGAAGTCAATCTGCAAAGGACAGAGTAAGGAAAAGAGCCTGCAATGTTATCACCATTATGCACTACAAAGAAAAATTACAGCCTTGTAAACAAAGTGGGGGGAGAACTGGCTATTTTTTTTTTAAAAACAGCATCATTTACACTATTATGCAACCCAGTATGACTGCAATACTGTATTTAAAGACTGTATTTACTGAATAGCATACTGATACTGAGTGGCAATACCAATCCAAAGGGAACCTGATTCAGCTTCTCTCTTTGAAAGCAACTGCACAAACAAGCAAAACAATCAAACACTTCTCACATTCCAACAAGCAGAAAAACAGAGATAATTACATGGAACACAGGAGAACTCACCATGACTAAAGCTCCTGTGCAGCTGAGGAATCTTGCTCTAACCGCTTTGCAATCTCACCTTAAACCTGCAAAGCTGTCGCAGGAGGTTTTTCATGGCAACAGTTACTAACAGTATCTCACTGTCAACTGCTAAAACCAAGGACTTTATATACCAGAGTGCAACATTCTTTCTGATGCACACCTTTCTATACAACTCTCCTAAAAGAGCCACTTTCAGAAGAGATTGGCTCCCACTCTTAAGAAGATAAGCAGGTTAACTTCTAAGGAACCACAAACCAGCACCCTGTCTGCCCGCAGGCTCATGGAGCAAGATGACAACTATGATACTGAAGCCAGAACCCATGGAGATCACAGGGTAAATGAAATGTACATTAAGCCCTCCTTGTACTGACATTTTCTCTAACAGGGATATGGCTTCTGCTGCACAAGAAATACTTACAAGGCAAAATTCATAGGCACAAGAGCTCTTCAAGCTTCAGCAAGCTTTGTCCTAGCACACCCTCGTTTTCTGCACTTCCCAAGCAATCATTTCTAGGCAGAGATAGTGACCTTTAGATATAAGTCTGCCTCATTTTAAGAAGGGCTGCTGTAATATTTTTTGCATTTTGCTGTTAAAATTGAAAGATCGACTGCCAACAGCTTGATTTGCAGGAGCACAGCTTGGAGTCTTTCTTGCTAACAATCAGATATTGCAGCCCTTCAAACAACCACATTTTGAAAAAACCCACACTGTGAAAGCACAATTTAATAGAGATGAAGCTCTAAAATAGTCAAAATTTATGCCTTGGGTGTACATTTAGCACCAAGTTCAGTGAGTTGTCCCACTGACTACACAAACTGCAAACTGTAGCACGATCAAAGCATATGTGACTGATCACAGAGTTTCCATGTGCCCTACATTCTTTACATCTTTACTGTGAGCCATCTCCCTGCTTCTAAAATCCAAGAATGTCTACAGTTTACAGTATTAAAGTCATTAAATAAACAACTTCTCTGAGGATCATTCCAAACAGTAGGAGTCACACTCCTTAACTGTGTAGTTACAGTCTTCATTCTGAAACTGAAGAATATTGTGCAACCTGTTTTTAAGCAAAATAACCCAATCTAGATGAAGGAGGCAGAGAAAGACCATCAGCAAGGCTCAAAGCACATGGAAAAACAATGACATTATGATTTTTTTCCTTCACGGAAAACTCTGATATTAATATCTAGTCTCTCTGAGCTTGTATATATTTGCTTTAAACTTCAAAGTTTATAAAAACAATATTAATGTAATTCTGAGCCCTTATAGAGAGAATCTGCGATTTAAATGGGGTTCCAAACAGGTTCAGGGGTTATTCTGCAGAACACAATTAAGGGCTAATACATGGTAGAGAGAAAGGCAAAACTTGCTTCAGGAAGAGGGCTAAAAGACTAATAGCTACACAAGGACAGTTTCAGCTCAAGAGCTACAGGATTTTAGCGTGTCTCTGTCACTGTCAGACATGTATGTTTTTTAATTAACAGGCCAATTTACAGGCTAGATTATAATATTTTTGCTTTTTTAAAACTGTTCTTCCTTCCACATGCCACATTAAAAAAGCCCACAGAAAGGAAGCCAACAAGTATAAAAACAAAACAAGGATACTGACTAAAAGGCTATTTGGCAGCTGCAACAGCAGCAAGAGCACTGTGATATATACACTGACCTACAGTAAAAGGGAATATAAATGTAAGTCCATGCAGAAGGATATCTATATTTGTGCATGTTTATAGCATACATTTGAATGTCTCTCACATGTGTATGAAGGTTCTTCTGACACGAAAAGCCTCAGAACCTGAAGACTGGATATAAATGTATACATGCAGAATGTATGTCTTCCTCCTTTGGTGAGGTTTGTAGAGGCCTGTAGAAATACAGGCACCTATCCAAGAAAGAAAATGTTAGGATTGAGATTGGCACTTATTTAATGGTTTTACGAAAACATCTAAGGTCAGACTGTGAACATATCCCTATATAGCTTCCTGTAGAATCTCTACCAAATAACACAATAACCCAGATCTCCTTAAGCACCAAAAAGGCTGCACTTGGCAAATTATGTGCTAGTATCAACGTCTTCTAAAATAGCGCTAACTTTATGAAGTCAGTGATCTTACTTCTTAGCACCACAGCAAACTGGTGTCTCAGACAAGATGTTACTAAAACAAGTATTGCTAGAAGCTGACAATATTTAGGCTGGCACAATTTTTATCCATTTGTTTACTGTGATTTCAAAAACTTCACTAAGAATGTCTCCTGCAGTCAACAGTAACTGCTTTAAGATGGTTCAGCATTTTACAGCATTTATGTTTAAGTGCATGTAAGGTTACTTAACTGAAATATTACTCGAGTAAAATGTGGGATAAAGCCTACAAATTGGAAGATTAAAAATTGTCTTTCCCAGGTAATATCATAGGTTTTTTGCACTTTAAAAGGATAAAATCACTTACCCCCATGTTGAGCATTTCATCCCCTGCTCTGAAAGTTGGTAGCTAAGAAAAAGACTCTCAAGCAGGAAGAATGATGAATTTGGCATTTGGAGGTCCAGATAGCAAGTGAATGCTGCTAAATACTTTTTATATTCACTTCTTCAAAATGTAAACATAATTACTTCGTGATCAAAGTGCAGCTGTTCAGTAACCGTAATTGTGATCTCTGTTACTGCTACTATAATTCACGCTAAGCTATCTCAGTTAAGGTGAGGACCACACATGACTGGCAGTAGGGAGCCTGTGAAGGAACCTACTATTTGGAGATTCTACCAAGTAATTGCAGAGAAAGTCAAGTTTACATTTTTCACAAAATCAAACACTTTAAATCAAACATCTACAGAGTGATTACAAAATACTCCCTGCAAGTGGTGAGACTTAAAACAGATTTTGCACTCAACCAGAACAGTCACAATCGATTATAGGGAAGGGAGAAAGAGTGAACAAGGAGGGGTTAAGTTCTGCTGTTCTTGGTGTCATCAGAAGAGACAAATCCACAAACATTTGTGGTAAAGCTGTTTTGTAACTCAGTGTCTGAAACGCTAACATGGTGACTTTAGTAATAGCTGATGGGGTCCCATAAGAAAAGGGGCTTAAAGAAAGTGATCTCAGAGCTACACCTTTTAGCAGTTTGTGCGATTGTTGAAAATGTGATGAGAGGAAATCTCACAACAACTTAGTCCACAAAGAGATATAAGGGAAGAAATTGCTTTAGCGACTTAGCCACTTATCTATCTTAAGAAAAATGAATACTGAAAATTTCTCACATGGCTGATAATTTCTGCTTTTGATTTGGAAAACCCCAGAGGAAACACACTGCCTGTGACACTAAACCACAATTTATTGAAATTGCAGCTTAAATATTGGTCAACTAATTAGAATTGTTGTCAAGTAAAACAAATCATTTATCCTTGTCACTGACACTTCAGAAATATGAAAGTGCTCTCATTCTCTCTCTGCGTATACTGCTTACTCTTTCTACTTCACCCTGCTTTAAGATAGTGACAGTTAACTAGCAAGTCTTATTCCAGTCTGCAGTCTGTATTTTTCCACTCTAAATTTAGAGCTGTACAGCAATGGAAATTCTGCATTATTGTGCTGATACACATGAAACAATGAAAGTATTTCAGCCTTAGGCCAATGTAAATCCCAGCACAACACTACATTCTGAAGAGTAGTTGTGTGGAAGAACTGGTAAAACCAACAGAAGCTTCACAGACAAGGTCACCATACCAGTCTACTGCAGGTGATGCCATCACAGAAAGTGGCACCAGCCCCATCAGCCCGTGCTGATATGGGCACAGACAGTCCAAAGGCCTCTTTCCCTTGGCTGTGGACATGAACATCCTCCTCCAAAACCCACATTACTTTATAGTAAGAGTGGAATTTGCCTCACTGGTCATTTTTGGCTGCACTAACAGCCAGTAAACACTACATGTGGCTTACAAATAATTTCATGTTATTTATTTGAACTTTGCTTCAACTGATGAATCAAAACACATTTTACAGATTATGTTTTTTGTATCATAAGCAGGTTTCAAATATATTAAGTCATCACATATTAACAGTAGAACAATAAGGTTTTATTTTCAGTTTCCTCACGTCAGGTGCCTTCTTTACTATCTCTTTCCACGTCGTGTACTTCACAGTGTTCAAATCACCACTGCTTTTCAAGAGCGCAACACTGTCTCCTCACTATACTGGTGTCATTTGCATATTCTGCCCATACCGGAATGTCGCCTGTGACACACTGACTGCACGGGAGGGAGCAGCTTGGCTAGATTCCTCGGGAGCTGCAGCAGCACAGGAGGTGGGAACAGTGTAGAAGCTGGCAGGAGACAGACCTCATCTCTCATCTGTACCTGGAAAACCCCAGTTTAGACCTTTTGGGCTCTTTTCGAGGGCTGCAGAAAAAAAGGGCTAACAGCCATACATAAAAAAAAAAAAAAAAAAGAGAAAGGACTACTGAGTTAAAACCACTCGAAATCCAGTCTCTTCAGAAAGCCACAAAAACAAGAAAAGCAGTGACAAGGATAAAGGTGCAGATCCCTGCAGAGAAAAGGGGAAAGAAAACGTGCAACGAGTATGGATGGGAGGGTCTAATACTGAGATGGGATGAGGGGATGCTCTAGGAAACAGGGACACCTAAGAGCAAAGAATAAACAGGAAAAGGAAAGTAGAAACATAGGAGTGTAAATTCACGAACAAGGTAAAGAGAAGGAAACATGTTACAACTTGTTAACTTACAGTAAGCCTTCCACATCCCTATTTCTCCCAGCACGATACAGAAGGTTAACGGTGATTACCTCTGTCTGTGATCCTAATCAATAACTTACAATAGCTATCATAATCTTTCACTGTCCTGTTTAGGCAAGAAAACATTTAGAAGCCATTTAGCCAAATAGCATCTCCCTCCCCATTATTTTTCTTTAAGATCAATTCCAACCAACTCCTTTATTTGGTAAGTAAATACACATTTAGGTATATATGTTTGCAAGTAGATTTTCTAAAGAGCTGAAAAGTCAGAAACACAAATTACCTAAGAAGCCTCTTTGGTGGAAGTGACCATTAGACTTAACCATACATGGGGAATGCTGCTGTTTCAAAATAATTCTGTGTTTACTTACACGGCTAATATATGTTCTAAACCAGAAGGAAATGCAAACGCTGCATCCATGAGTGAAGCTCTCATCAGTTGCTCATTTCCACAAAAACACGCGCAGCTGGGTGGAAGTGCCTGCTGGCAGAAAGGCCAGGCAGGAAAGCCTGCTGGCTCCTTGCTCTGCAGCTGCCTCAGGCTTGGGAGTCACACCCTGCCCACCACTGCTCTTCAGGTGAAGAAGAGGCATTCCAGCCAAACGGAGCAACCCAGGAAGGCCGTGTAAGGAGTCTGTGAATTAAGTTATCTATATGAGATACCCTAACAATAAGGGAAATCCATCATGACATGAACACATGAGATTAATCGTGGAAAGTTACTCATGGAAAAAATGGTAATTCACTTCTTGCATACCTCTACATTTTAGAGAACTTAATGAGGTTTTCCTGAAAACATACCAGAGCAGTAGCTCTGCCAGGAAGAGGGCTCATCTGGATAAATCATCTTAGCTACTTTACAGACAAAGCCTTTTAAGCCAGTGTGAAGCTAGATTAAGAGCTCTAACTAGTCAAAACGACCAAATAAAATATCCACAAGTATTTCCTGCTCTGCCACACCACTGGAATCAACCTGTCTAGATGAGATTCTAAGTCAACCAAAAGTTACATAGAATTAAATGCATCTAATTTGTAACAAAGGCAGTTGTTTAGCTGGAAATTTCATGCAAATTCAAGTAAAGTTTCTAACTATAGAACCTAATTATTGGAATTCCATAAAGCCGTGGTTTCCAAAACAACTGCTTCTTCTTTCCTTCCTGCCCGTGTATCTTCTGCGTTATTTTTTCCCGAAATCCCAGAGAATAAAGTGCTTTAGCAGACATAGGACAGCCTTTAAGCCATGACAAATAAGTGGAAAAACTCTGGAGCCCCTTATGAAGTGATTAAATAAGAGTGAAAGGAAAGCTCTACAAAATAAGATGGCAAAGACCTAAAGTAAACAGGAATTATGTTCTCTGAGAAAGGACCCCTATTAAATTCGAGGTCAGGAATCCTCCACGCTCCTCCTCCTTCTCCTTGCACTCACCCAAAAGCAGCCTGGCAATTCTACTTTAGACTTCAGCTGCCTGGTAAGTTAACTAAGCACTCAAAGCTATTTCTATCTTTTCACTAGGCGTCCCAACGCAAATCCCAGCCTTTCCACTCTATTCTCAACTTCGACCACAATAAAAACAGGCAAACAGACCGACCCACCTACGGGTCCAAAACAACCTTCAAGAGAAAAGGAAGCACCGACAGCCTGCGAGGAGGATGGAACGCAGGTACGCGCGGACACACTCTCACGTAAAGCCTTTTATGTCAGGAACACAGCGTGATAACAGAGAAAGGAGCCAGCCCCGAGCGGGACAGCACCCACAGCGGCCAAATTCCTAGAAGGTGCCAGCCCCGCAGCGCTGCCCGGCGGGCTCGGGCGCAGGATCGCGCTGCAAAACTTCCAGCAGAAGTGCGGGCAGGAGCCCTCGTTGGCCGCGGGGCTGGGGCAGCCGGGTCCCCTCGGCAGGGACAGGCGGCAGCGCGGCCGCTCCCCCCGCGCGGGCCTCGCCGAGAAACCCGAGCCGGCGGCGGGCAGGACGCACACACACAGACACAGACACAGCCACAGCCTCCTCCGGGCGAGGGCGACCGGCACACCCTCCACCCCCCTCCTCGGGGCGGGAGGGGCACACACACCCTTCCCAATCCCCTATGGGGCGAGAGGAGCAGCCCCCCCCCCCCCCCCCATACACCATCTCCTATGGGGCGAGAGGAGCACCTCCCCCTCCAGCATCCCCGATGGAGCGAGAGGGGCACCTCCCCACACACCGTCCTCTATGGGGTGAGAGGCCCCCCACCCCCATCCCCTATGGGGCGAGAGGGGCACCCCCCCCAACTCCTATGGGGCGAGAGGGGCACCCCCCCCCAACTCCTATGGGGCGAGAGGGGCACCCCCCCCCAACTCCTATGGGGCGAGAGGGGCATCCCCCCCCCAACTCCTATGGGGCGAGAGGGGCACCCCCCCCCCAACTCCTATGGGGCGAGAGGGGCACCCCCCCCCCAACTCCTATGGGGCGAGAGGGGCACCCCCCCCCCAACTCCTATGGGGCGAGAGGGGCACCCCCCCCCCAACTCCTATGGGGCGAGAGGGGCATCCCCCCCCCAACTCCTATGGGGCGAGAGGGGCATCCCCCCCCCAACTCCTATGGGGCGAGAGGGGCATCCCCCCCCCAACTCCTATGGGGCGAGAGTGGCACCCCCCCCCAACTCCTATGGGGCGAGAGGGGCACCCCCCCCCCAACTCCTATAGGGCGAGAGGGGCACCCCCCCCCCCAACTCCTAGGGGGCGAGAGGGGCATCCCCCCCAACTCCTAGGGGGCGAGAGGGGCCCCCACCCCAACTCCTAGGGGGCGAGAGGGGCATCCCCCCCCCAACTCCTATGGGGCGAGAGTGGCACCCCCCCCCAACTCCTATGGGGCGAGAGGGGCACCCCCCCCCAACTCCTATAGGGCGAGAGGGGCACCCCCCCCCCAACTCCTAGGGGGCGAGAGGGGCATCCCCCCCAACTCCTAGGGGGCGAGAGGGGCCCCCCCCCCAACTCCTAGGGGGCGAGAGGGGCACCCCCCCCCAACTCCTAGGGGGCGAGAGGGGCCGCCCCGAGCTGTTCTCAGGGCAGAGGAACCGGTCACCCCCCAGGCTACTCTTAGGGCAGGAGATCCCATCACCCCCCCCACCCCTAACCCAGGGTTCTCTCATGGAGAAAGGAGCTCCTCACGGCCGGGGGGACCGGCCACCCCGCTACCCCCGAGGCAGAGAGCATCGTACAACCCTCCACCTCTCCTCAGGGCGGAGGGACCGTCAAGCCCCCTCAAGCCCCCTCTCCTCACTCTGGGCTCCCCTCAGGGTGAGCGGGACTATCCCGTCCCACCCCTTCCCCTCCCCTCCCCTCAGGGCCCGAGGGACTCGTCACTCCCCGCCTCGGGCTCCCTCAGCGGCACCACCTCCCCCGTTCCCCCCACCTCACCTGGCAGGGGCTCCCCACGGCGCCTCCCGCGGGCAGGCAACGACGGGAGGACAGAGACGGGGGCTGAAGCCGCGGAGGCTCGGTCAGGACCGGCTCCCGCCACCGCCGGGCCCCTCGCAGGTCGCGGCTCCCGGGACGGGGCTGACGGCGCTGCCTCCGCCGCGCCCGCGCGCGCAACTCGCCCCAGCGCCGCCGGCCCCGCCCCCGCCGCGCGCACCGGGGCAGGGGGGCGGGCCCGGCCGGGAAGCCAGGCTCCCCATTGGCTGGGGGGCGGCCCGGGCGGTCAGTGAGGCTTCCCATTGGCTGGGAGGCGGGCCCGGGCGGGAAGAGAGGCTTCCCATTGGCTGGGGGCGCTCCGGAGGCCGCCCATTGGCTGGGAAGCAGGGAGGGGGCGTGGCGCCGCCGCGGGTGGTGCCAAACCGGCTGGCGGCCGGAGGAGCCGCGGAGAAGTGGGAGGGGCCGGCACGGGGAAGACTACAACTCCCAGCGTGCTTCGCGCGAGCCGCGCCGGCCCTTTAAAACATCTCGCTCAGTTGCGCGCGCAAATTGTATACTTCCGCTAATGTAGTTTAAGTAGTCCTGGCACGTTGTTTAAGTCTCTCTTTCATTTCGCGCTGTTAAGTCGGGGGAGGTTTTGCGCTTCTATCCTGGCTGCGGTCCGCCCCGCAGGGGCTCCTCTGGGGGAGGCGAGAGAGCCGCGCTGAGGCGGGAGGCGGTGGCGGAGGGATCCGAGCGGGGTTGGGAAGCGGTGAGGTGGCGGAGCGGGATCGGCCAGGCGGTCGCGGGACGGCGCCTCGGGAGGTCAGTGGCGGTGGCCGCGGGGCTCTCTCCTCCGCCCTCCTCTCCTCCCTCTCCTCCTCCCTCTCCCGGCCCTGGCGGCGCCGAGGCGGCCCGGGGGTCCCGGCGGGCAGGCCTGGGCGGCGGGTGGGCGCTGGGGCCGCGGTGGGGCGAGGTGAGGGGCGTTTTTCTTTGAGACCCTCGTTCTCCCCTCGGCCCCCACACGGGCGCCACAGGGTAACAGTGGCTGGTGGCTCCTCAGTTCTAGTCGCTTCTTGTTTCGTTTTGTTCACTCGTCGTTCCCTTGTCAAGCGGGTCATTTATCATGCTGTGCTTCTCTGATGCTTCCTTCTAGGAATAGGTTTTCATATTCGTTTACCTGTTCCTGAGGAATTAAACTTCACGTGGAGGAAGCAAAAAAAAGTCCCAAGCCTAGAACTGGAAACGCTGGAGCCACGTGCCTTGTGAGGAGCCACGAATCCGAGTCCCCTGGAACCCCAGCGCTAGAGCCAAACCGGCCTGGTCCTCGCTTCCCAGAGCAAAGCCACACGGATTGGTGGTGTTGGACCTTGGGAGAGAGCGCGGAGTAGGTGTAGAGCTGGCTGTTGGAGGAAAAGGAAAGGGGGAAAAGGGGAAAAGGTCCTTTCAGAGGAAAGAACCCCAAAGAGAGAAGGATTTGTGTCATTTGGTGTTGACTTAATGGCATCTAGGAAACTGAGGGAAGGCAGGAGAAATGTAAATCCTGTTCTACTCAGCAGACAAAAGGAAAAGTCTATTCACAGAGAAAGGGAGTTTGTTTTGTAGAGATGTGGTCTCCAGTTTTTTTTTCCTGCATATGCCTCTCAGTGAGAAAACCTTTTTAGCGTACATCCCCAGTATATGTGTGTTTATTGATTACACACAGGTACTCCTCTACATTATAAAATGAGAGAACTTAATAAACCATAAGGTAAAGATAAAATAAATGCTCTTTTAATCTATTCTTGTTATAAAAAATATGGGTTGCCAGTGGGTTGTCTTTCTTGGGTGAGCCACTTCAGAGTCTGCTGTTCTGGAGCAGTTATGCTTCTAAGTTGGGTCAGGACTACTCTTATAAGCAGAAGGGAGCTGCATGCCACGTTAGTGCTTGTGCCGCTGCAGGGGAAGCTTTTTCGTTGGTTTACAGTTACTCCGCAGGTAAAGTCTTGTTAGAGCTTTGAAATCATCATTAATTTCTGGGAAGCACGTTGTGTAGGTGGACTAAACTTGGCTGAGGCCACATAGTGATAGCACTGGGCACAATAATGTGGAGGAACTGTGCTCTAGCAATTTTATGTATGTTTCTCTGAAGCAATCTTTCTTAATTTTGTAAGAATATAAACATAACTAGGTGCTGAAAATGAATTAAGTTATTTCTATGAGCTGTTTTTTTACAAATATAGGCCATATACGTAGCAACATATAAAAGATCTGATATTTCAAGGTATTGTTGAAATGCTGTGCTATCTTTTTTGTTTTTCAATATACCTATGTCATATGGAATGGATGAGCTACTTAGTGTTTCTAGTACTACACCACTTTCTGGTAGATATTCTGAGTTTAGAGTCCAGGAGATTGAGATAAAGTTGGGTTTTGGTTTTGTGTTTTGTTTTTTTTTTCCTGTCCTTAGGAATCAAAGCAGAAGCCGAGATGTGGTCTTGCCTATGGTGCCTATACTTAAGCAGAGTATTCAGTTTAGCCTTAAAATTAAAAAGTTAGTTTTTGTATGGGATACGAGCAGTTTTCAAAGTAGGAAAACTTCAGGTTGTGTGGTTTGACCCCAGTGTCATGAGTGAGAATTGAATGTTTTTTCCCTTTGGTTGCTCATGTTGTGGCACAGTAGAGAGTAAGGAGACAGATCCACCTTTTACAGCTCAGAGAAGAAGAGAATTATGCTCCTTACAGGGGTGTTTCCCTGGCATTTGAGAGTACGGTTTGGCTCTTCAATGTGTACCTGACTGTTTGGAGTAGCTAAAACAAATTCTAGTATTTTGCAATAAAGTAACAAAGAAAGTAGTGATTCTTATTGTCTTCTGTCTTCTGTTCTTGCAGGACATCTTCCCTCAAGGAGCACAGGCTTAGTCTAATGGCTGGGGACTGTGCGGAGAAATGAAGACGTGCTGATTTCCTCAGTGCTCCTTGTCTTCTGAATGAAAGTAAGGACTGTGAGTTCTTTTCTTGCCTTGTACCAACACCACAAAGTTAATCTTGGTATTGGAGCATAAGAATCAAGACTCTTGTAAACCAATACATTCAAGTTAACTTTGTAAGCTTGTTTTGCTAATGCACCTGTTCCCAGTGAATTTAAATTGAGGGTCACTTGTGTCAAGGTGTGCCCGGTTAGCAAGGTAGACCACCTCACCTGCCAAAGCAAGATCAGCCTTCCATAGCATGTGCTTTTCTTGAATTAAATAGGATTTGATTTAGGGCCAAATCTTGGTTGAGACTTTTGTCAAACTTGGTACTGCTTGGGACAAAGCAGTAAATTTAAAGCGTGTCTAACTAAACCAAGTTGATAGAGGTTTCTGAATTCTTGCTGTACCTCCTGCCCTCCCCCAGCTGTGGCTGAAACAATCAAGTACTCCCCCTCACTGTTACTGAAGTGCTTACAGAGCTGTGCTTGTTTTTTTGAGTGTTGTGGCATGAACTGTGAAAAACTGTTAGAGCACGAGTGGAGAGGCTGCACTTATGATAATGGGGGCTCTCTTCCTATAACAATCAGTGGGAGAGAAGCATAACTCAAGGGAGTATGTATAGACTTTTTCCAAAGACAAGAGGTGAGTGGAGAAATAGTCTTTTTTTCTTTTTCCTAGTTGTTCATGTATCCCCCCAAAATATGCTTCCCATCTGTAATTGTATTGGCTTTGGAGAGCTCCCCAAACCAGGCTGCTTTCTGCATTCCTTTAAGTTTTGGGTTTTTTTTTTCACTTCTGTGGTTTCCTTTAGAGAGTGGGAAACACATTGCCTTTGTGGAAGCTGTTAAGCTTCAGCTCTTTTTAAGAGACGAAGGATAGTGGATAAAACACTTCAAAACTGAGTGTTCACTAGGCATGAATTTACAGTTTGCTTTCAGAAACCACTGTTTGCCCCCAGTGGGTTTATTCATGAAGCCAGCTAAGGCTAGCTGGTGTCTGTTGGAAATCTACAGTGCAAATGGTAACTAAAACATTTGCTGGTGATGTGTGTCAGCCTCCACTGGTGAGACCTGCAATGCTGGCCTTGCTGTGTTAGTGTCTGACCACAGAGCTGCCTTGTTCCTTCACCAATGGCATCCATAGCGCAGCTGTTAGCTCAGATGGCAGCCATTAGTTTTGCTGTGTGTGTAGGCTGATACTGGTCCTGTGTAGAGTTTTGAGGGCAAAACAACTTGGTGAGGATTTGTACATGCACTGCCAGTGTTAATCCCAGTGGGACAGGTCAGGTAGTAAGCAATTTGCACCAGACTAGCTCTGTAATAATCTCTTCCACAATGGGATTTTATCTGTTAAAGCTTTCTGTATGCAAGTTAGTCCCACAAAGGGTTAGTTTTATTTAAGTAATAGCTTGCAGTGTTCATACCTATCTATTAGGGACAAACCTGAGACTGACATTCTGTTTCTGAAGGGCTTCATAAAAACAGTTTGATAAGGATGGCTTTCGGTGAATTGCAGCTCAAGCTGCTTTTCAGTGACTGTTAATCTGGGAGAAAACTTTACTCTGTGTTACAGGAGAACAAAACCAATATAGCTGGAGTAGCTCAATACTTCTCAGTTCTATGTTTATTAGGAAATATGCCTTGTTCCTTGACCTTACTCTTGCAAACGCTGATGCACTTCTAAGGAAACTCGTCTTTCAGAAATGACATTAAAGATGTTACTGGCTTGTAACCAGCTGTTACTGGGTTTGTCACTGGGATATGGTGGGTGTCCCTGTGAGGACAAGGAATGAGAGTTTTGAGGATTTTTTTAAAAACAAGCTTGATGGATGACGAAGGAGCATTTTATTATTATGGTGGGGCCCAATATGTACATAAGCCTGCAGTATGGTAACTTGCTTTAGTTGGAAGGGTTCTCAGGCAGTCTTAACCAAATTGTGGTTTAAGCCGGTCTGACTGTGCCTGTTCTGTAGTTCCTTTTATTTCAGGCAAGTGTAATGACTGAATTAATTTTTTTGTTTTGTTTTGTTAAAAACCCAATTTTTCTCATGGAATTCCCTTGGCTGCTGTTTCAAAGCTTTAGACATAAGGTGGTGTGTTGTTTTCCAACTTTGGAGTACTGGTTGCTGAAAAATAGCAATTGCCAAAACATTAGGAATGCAAATGAACTTTTTTTTTAAGAATGGACTGTATTTGTGTAAGGACAGGCTAAGTAATAGTCTCGAGCTTATGACTCTGGAGCCATAATTATATGTTGATCAAAGGTTGAATTTCTGATGTAATGGAGTTAGCGTCCCATAACTAGCGTTCAGAATATGCTGTGCCTGACAATGAGGAAAGTGTCAGTCTCCATAGCTGGAAAGCTAGTGAGAGGTGTGGTAAAACAACTTCTGATAATAGTATGAAACTATATAACAGAGAAAACGGATCAACACCAAGTGAAGTACTGAAGAGAGTAAACTGTGAATCTTCTTTCGCACTTTTGAATCTGGAGTTTGCTAACATCACATTTCTGCCAAGAGGGCTGGGGGCAGGGGGAGAAGGTTCCCGGTGCAGGATAAATGGCAGACAGAGGCAAGAGAAGAAAGGTTGGTGAACATTGCAGTTGTAAGATTTTTTTTTTTTTTAATTGACGTTCTAAACCTTTTATCTTGGTACAGTGCTTCTCTCATGTCACGCTTCTCCACAGTCTACTGTTATACTGAAGAATAAGCATAATCTTCCTTGTTTGTGTTTTCGCTTAGCCAGTCCATTGACTGAGACATCTTCTGATAACTAAAGGATAAAAACTTAAGACTTACTGTAGAAAGAGCTTCCATTTAAAAGTACCATAT
Organism: Clamator glandarius; assembly: GCA_033459285.1. Taxonomy (NCBI): domain Eukaryota; kingdom Metazoa; phylum Chordata; class Aves; order Cuculiformes; family Cuculidae; genus Clamator; species Clamator glandarius. The sequence continues at coordinate 1,307,446 of JAUNZM010000115.1, read as the reverse complement.
CTTCATATACACAAGCATCTTGTTGGAATAGCTCATTAATGACATTCCATAGGACTTCCAAAGTGTATGAGCAAATCATCAAAGTCTCTGAATGTACTGAACTATATGGGCATGTTAGAATGCTCTTATTTCTCCTTCAGGATATAGTTCTTGCTGTTTGGATCAGAATGTCTGTTACATCTCAACACAGAAAGGCTCCAAAACAAGAGCAAGAGGTTTGTGAGTCAAAACTGAGTACCACAGCAGTAATAAAGAAATCTGGAAATTGTAATGGAGGCAGTGTAGCATTAGGAGATTTGTTGGTTTTGTTGGACTTTGAACTTTGCCAATGCGAAACTGAATAATAACCACAGAAAAAAAGATGTTCTATGTGTTCTTGGTCAGGAATACTGTTATGTAAGAAACGCATGGCATAGCAGTTTAGTTCGGTCCTGCCATCTAGTTGGTCACCATCATGGGTAAGCATGTTAAAGTCATCTGTTGGAGCAGGTTTCTGGCTCAGGGTACATTTACAGAACTGTACTTCAGCAGGTCTTGCACATGACTCATGCTACTGATGAAATGAGATGAGATGGAGATTACCAATATTTGACTAAATCCTCACTGTTTCACTGTGTGAGAAGTGTGACAGAATAGACTTCAGCTACTCTTCTGCTGAGTTTAAGATGAGGAAGTATATTTCCTGCAATTAATATACTTATTACACCAGCTCTTCATTTTGTATCACTTACTAGAACAAATGAACCAGAATTTGTGGAATTCAAGTCCTGTCTGCAGGCTTATGGGCAAGGATCTCAGCTTTCATTGGGAGAATAAATGTTTAGCTTTAGACTGGAAAGACAAAAAAATGAGACTGTCAAGTCAGCTTATGAGATAATCCTAATTTTTTCTGGTAATCATATTTCCTCCCACTTATGACTATTTTGGGGCCCTCAGTTACTGGAATAGTTTCAAATGTTCTTCATTTCTGACACCACTAGAATTATAGTGAGAGCTGAATCTCAGGCTAAATGGTTATAGAGAAGTCAGTCACTAACTCTTGGCTGTGCTATTTTTATCCCTTTTTCTTTGGCCAGCTGCAATGCTTGTTGGATCCTTTACTGAGCCATTTCAGCCCTTAATCTGTCATAAACTGATTTGAGCTAATAGCTATTCTTTTTCCTTAGCACACTGAAACAAGAGTTGTCCAGTGAACAGAGGTGTCAGGCTGAAGATGATGCGATATGAATAGTTAGTAGTTAAATAGGCTTAGACTGATGCAGAACTGTAGCCTTAGGCAGTGAGAGCTGTTGTCTCCACCTTCAGCGCTTGTCTTGTCTTCATGCTTCTCTTGATGTCATGTGAGAACTCTGCCACGGACTACTAGCAGAATGAGTCCAGGAAGTTATCTTTGGGGATCGAGGGTGGCTCGTGTAGCTTAATATGGCCATTTACCACATGTGGAAGTGGAAAGTTTCAAACATTTTTTTGTTGTTTTTTTTTTTTTTTAATAATAAGCTCTGGTATTTATTTGAGCCCTCTGAGTCCTTCTGCTTGTCTGCCTCAGCTGCTGGATTTACCCAGCTTCCCTTCTTCCCCGCTGTTCAAAGGTAAGAGTTAGGGAGTTAGAGCAGTTCTGTGAAAAGTTCAGTAAGATGTGGATATTGCTGTAACCAGGTGAGGAAAGAGGAGGGAGCAGAGCCTTCCCCTCTCTGCAGCAGCAAGCTACTGTCCTTAAAGCTAGGTTGTATCAAAATATGCAGAGCTTGAGACAGAGGCCTGAAAATTGTGTTCATCTAATGTTCAACTTACGCCACCAGTATTTTGCCATTTTCCTATTGCTTCCTGAGCTGCAATGTGCAAATCGTGTGACGTGATTAGGATTCTGTAAACTGTTCACCAATATGAAGCACACATAGAAGACAAATCACGTTTTTATGCTCTGAGTGTAGGAAAAAGAAAGGCAGAAAAAAAGCTTCTGAATCATACTAGTTTGTGATCTCTGGGGTTTTTAAATGTCAGTTTAAAGTCACAAATAGTGCCTGATTCATCCTGCTTTCTGAAATTTGAGGTCTTTGAACACAATGACATCAATTTAAGACTTAGTTACTTGAGGGAGAGGTAATGTAGCAACTGCTTTTTCCGTAGTTGTGGTTTAACTTCTTGTTTTTAAATACTGTACTCAAGCCAATCAGGCTTGGTATTTGGTCACACTTAAGCTGCTGTACCTCAGAACAACTGTAGGGTAGGGAAGGCCTCCTTGAAAGCAGTGGCATGAAGAGGTGTTGAAGGATAATCCAGCTGAACATTAGCATTTAGTGAGGCTCTGAGGAGCTAAGCCTTAGTTATAAGAATAGATAAATCTTATGCGCAAGGTACTAATGGAACTTGTCTGTGGCTGGCACTGCTACAGCTGCTTTTGAAATTCAGAAGGAGATGCTAACACACTGGAGAAAAGGCACAGTCTAAAGATAAGTTTGAAGGTACGCTTTCAGTCTTAAAAATTAATGCAGGCACCACATTTGTTTAACTTCTTGAAAGGACATTTATCAAATCAGAACTTATTGATACTGGTTCTTAGCTTATAGGGTCTAGCCTGCTAAGCGTTAACAAAGTCTAGGTGACTGCTACAGTAGCAAGTTGTATGACTTTACTAGGTGCCTAACTACCCATTGCACAGTAGATGCAGTTACACTTCTCTTAGTGTCAGTCTTTAAAACAAGACTGGGTAACCACTATGTAGATTTGAATTCCTGGTTGTGTCTGTTTCTAACAGCGGGTAAATGGGTCAGTCTGAGCGATCACTGCCGTCCCCTCTAGCCCATGTGTGTGGGCACGCTGCAGCTCCACAGGCAGGAAATAAACTTTTTTAGTTCTAGCCCAGAAAAACTGTCTCGAAAGTGCCAAAATCTTGCAAGTATTTCTATTAGGCTGACCAAAGTGGTTTCTTTGTCTTGACATAAGATGCAATTTGATTGCTAATCTCTTTACGTTTGGATGTTAAAAGCTATAGAATTAAACACTGCATGTTAAATTGAGACTTTATGGGAATTGTTTTGAATGAGTAATGATATGGAAATCATATTAAAATGAAAGATTTTCCTTATTTGAGAAACCTTTCCTGCTAATATTGCCTTAACCTTATAAAAACACAAAATTCATTACAATTATGAAAAAAATGTGGACTGTTATAGATGGCTTTACTTGCTTGAAATGTTTGGGTTATTTTCAGGAAAGTTACTTGACAAATTTTATTTCCAATTGTAAAAACATACATTCTATCCTATGACTTTTCAACGGAGTAGTTCTCAGGGGCATTACGGAAGAGTTTTTTATCAGAAGGATTGCAAAGCTTGCAGAAAATAAGTGTACTAGAAACTTTCCACCATGTTCCTGAAGATTATGTTCTTGCATTGCTGTTATGTGGAAACACACACAATTTTGAATTTCTATAGGGAGAAAGAGTGGGAAGACAGCAGATTTCGAATGCATAGGAAAGACTAGAAACTTTAAAAAAAAAAAATCTATCTTCTGATTTTATTTCAGTGTTTTTATATGGTTGACTTCTGGGAATTATGTTTAGAAAAACACTTTTTCTTTACTCATGCACGATTCTTTATTCTCAGGTCTGACGTTAGTAATGTTTGTCAGATAAGGGTCTGTAATTGTTTTTTTATTGAGACATTTAAAGAATGCTGTGTAACTGTAGGAATGTACCGGTCTAGCTCTGTTGCATGGTTGGGTTTTTCCCTTCTGGCTTGTATGAATGTGGATTAGTGACGATTGGAGGCTCTGGGTAGAGGTGAGGCAGGGTAGCAATAATGCAGCCTTGCAGTAATATATTAAATGGAAGTTATAATGAAAAAAGTGTGCTAGTCTGTCACATACGAATTAATTTTACTTAAATGAGTTGTTAGTTTATGATAGGAAATGTATCTGTCATAGCTCTGGTTTTGGGGCTCCCAGATGTCTATGGCTCTGTACTTGCTTGTTAGCTTCTCACACTGTGAATGTATTTCTAAACCATTGAAATTAAAAATAGAGGTGTTTGAGCAATTGGAGATTTCTGTAGATCAGATAAATGAGTTTCCTGGCATTTGCTATGACTTTCTACTGCTAAATAACGTAGTTTTTAAACGATAAATAAATGCAAAATAATCACCCCAAAGAAGCTAGACAGAACATCAACAAATGCTGACAAATAAGTAGAATGGTGATTGATATTTGAAGCAATAGACAAATGCTAAAGCAGTGAAATAGTAGACAAATCGGTTGCTTTTTGGATGTTGAACGTATGGAAGGGGTTGCAGGTGTATTTTGTTCGGGTGGGGACAAAAGGTGATTTGTAACTTCCTAAGAAATTCAGAGAGGATGAGAGGTTTGTTGAAACCCATAAGGAGGTGGTGCCATGTGGTTAGAAGGTGATGGAGTTGAGAGAAATTGTATCAAAAGAGGATGCAAAGAGGTTAGGAAGATCTAATTTTTAAAGCTGTAGTGAGAAATTAAGGCATCGACTGTCAGTTCACATTGGAAAAGTGAACGTGTCTCTAAGTGATGTCTCTGCAATCAGTAACTGAAATTGATGTGCTTGTAGACTTCATTTTAGAATTAAATGACCACTTTGAGGTTACAGTATGGTCAAGCACCTGATTCTTGAAGGAATCGAGAGACCTAAATATTCCCTAGGTGGGTTCTTCCAGTGAGTCTCTGGCAATTTGTTCACCCGTGATTTTTATGACCTTTCTGTCATGCAGATAGTCCTACCTTGAGACATAATAGCTCCCAGCTCACTCCTGGCAGCAGTTGCTGAGTCTTAACTGCTGTGCTTGTAGCAAGGAGGAAATATGTAGTTATTGAGGCAGGGCTTGCATATTGCTGAAGATGGTCGCGTGCTACTAGTGGCATGAGTGTTAGTTTGTCAGCTTTTATCCAGCTTTGGTGCAGAGTGTCCCTTCAATTAAGGCTCTTCACCCAGAGGGTGGTGGAGCACTCCAACAGGCTTCCAAGGGAAGCAGTTATGGTGATCACACAGAATGACCAGGTTGGAAGAGACCCACTGGATCGTCGAGTCCAACCATTCTCACCAATCCCTAAATCATGCTCCTAAGCACCTCGTCTACCCTAACCTTAAACACCTCCAGGGACGGTGACTCAACCACCTCCCTTGGCAGACCGTTCCAATGCCTAACCACCCTCTCCGTGAAGAACTTTTTCCTAATCTCAAGCCTAAAGTGATAAGTCTGTCAATGTTGCAGAAGCATTTGGACAACGCTCTTGTACATGTGGTATGAATGTTGGGGTTCTCCTTTGCAAGGATAGGAGTTGGACTTAATGATCTTTGTGGGAGTTCCTTCCAACTCAGGTCATTCTGTGATTTTTGATATAGTGGAAATTCCATTTCTTTCCAGAGTTAACCCCCTATTGTCATGCAAGTAATAGTATATTCTCTGTGAGGCCAGAAATGAGGACTTATCTTGTGCTTATACACAATGCAGAGCTTCATGGTACAATACCTTCTTGGTCCCTCACCTCTGTCCTTATACTCCTGTGAAAGTGTAAGCAGTTCATTGTGCTGTGTCCTCCACTTGAAGGACAGAATATATCGAACAAGTGGACTAATTAGTGCAGTGGCAAGCACTGCAGCCTCAAGCTAAGCTTTCCATTTGAAGAAAAGATAAAACCTACTTAGAACTGCTACTGCATTAAACCTACTTGAAATCACTGAAAGCTGGGTTCTGTGTGGAGCCTAACGTGTAACTGTTCTCTGAAATGACAGCTTGATGTTGAACACTGCTTGTTGTATGCAGATTTGAGAGCTTAATACAAAGGGTGAGAGCATCTTTGTGCAGGGGTAGTATGATACTGAAGGTCCATCTCAAGCTTCAGTAATTCGAGAGAAGATCCTGGATCTTTACTGAGGTTGCTCTCTATGGATTTTTTTCTCGTTTGTAGATGTGTAAAGAGAGACATTTCTCTGCTATTGTGGTAGAGAGAAGAGTTGTCTGTTGATTTTTCTGTTCCATGAGCTTTCTTCCGATTGGGAGAGTTCTTGGCTGATACACCACTTCTCTGTCCTTTTGGCCACTGTGAGGAATTTTTTAAGCTGCTTACATGTCCTGTCTTCTGTTCATCAATGTCACTGCCCTGAGAATAAACATTCCTTATTTCTTCAGCTGTTGGTAGCCTTTCTAACAAAAAGGAATAAGAGTGTGTGCTGGTTCACTTCTGTATTGACCAGAAGCTTTGAGCCGGGCAGCCTACCTATGGTGGTATCTGCCATAAAGGTGACCTACCATGAGCAGGTGTTGGGACCAGGTGACCTCTAGCTGTCTGCCCTTGTTTAAAACGGTCTCTGAGCCATTAAATGTGAATGACGAGATGTTTCTTGATTTATGCAAGTGGGATTAGTTTACTATAGCAGAAAGTATAGAGTTTTTTACATTGTTTCCTTTTTCTTCTTTCACAGCTGGGCAGAAAAAGACAACAAAAAAAATGCAGGGACAAGACACATGCCTTGCTCATTAATGCTTTGCTGGGTGCATCTTAGTCAGCAAAAATAGTTGGTATCTGCAGATTTTTTTATGTGGTTAGAAGATATTTACATCTAAAATGTCTGATTATCAGGTGGTGTTAGGAAGTGTTACTGAGAAAGGCGTTTTAAATGGGAATACAAAGAAGCTTATGGTGATTAAGACATGGATACTTGAGTAGAGGAAAATTTCAGTGTGAAGTGGATGAATGTTCTGCTTGCTGTTAATTGAACTCTTAACTGTAAATGAAACATACTTCAGTTGTCAAAAAGCCCCTCCATTTTTACAAACTGAAATTTCAAACAGACTTTCCTAATTATCGTAGTTACTTGAAATAATGGGCTTCTCCTTTTCTTTGTCATTTACATGCTAAAGTCCAAGGTCTAGGCATATTATGCAGTGGAATGGTGATACTAAGTGGTGTCTAGTGCAGCACTCTCGTGTGGTCTCTGGACTCCTTATTTGCACATTGAAACCTGTTCTGGGAGGCTTACTTCTTGCTTGTGCTTATCAGGGGGCAGTAGCAGACGTGAAGGTCTATTTGGAGAGCTTCATACTCATTGCTGAAGAATCAGTGTGTGCTACATGTGGCAGCCTGAGGGTTACTTAAAGGTTAACTTAAGAGCTACTTACTTTTTTTTTCCTGGGGTGGATGTTTTATCATGAAAATCAGGGCTCAGTTGAGTTGTGAACTGAACTTGCTGTATTCTTTTTAGTGAACTTACCATGGAATTTTGGCATGTCATGGGCTTATTTTGTCTGTAGTTATACATAGATGACCCTGTCAGAGGTCAGGAAACAGTTCCAGGGTGGGAGTTTGCTCTTTTGGGAGACTGCTAGAGACCAGGAAAGCCAAGCTTCCATTACTGTAATAAATATTTTATCTCAGGAAGTCTGTAAGCTCATATATGATTGTTAAAGTTTTCATAAAAGCTGAATAATTTCTGCTTTTAAAAATTGAATGTTTAAAAATCCATGTCATGCTTTTTTGCCTTTGCTCTGTGAGATGTGGGTAAAGGCAAAATACAGACAAGTGTTTTTTCAGAGGAGCCTTTCTTAAATGAAAAGGGGGTGCTGGTGAGTGAAATGCCCCTGAACTAACTTCTTGGCTTAAATGTGGTGATGGGTCCTCAGGTAATATCTGTACTTGCTTCTAACAGGCTGCAGGAGGTAACCAAGGAAAGTAAATCTGAATTTGCAGCACTGTGCGTGCACTTCTGCTGTAAACTGTTTAGGCTTCACAAATTAGGAAAGATGCTGTGTTGCCTAAACTCTTATATTCCACTGGTTTCCTTTATCTGTTTCTGATCAAGGCAATGAACTTCAGGTTATGAGGTTATACTGAGGTGAAACCCATGTTGTAGCCCTTCTGGAACTACAAGTACTTTTTCATTTTCCCACCATTTAGTGCTGTGCAAACTGGAGCATTACTGACTTGTTGTCAAGGGTCATGCAGACTTCAGTTATTATTTCTCTTTGCAGTAGGAGTTGCATAATGTGTAGTCAAATCAGATTCTTGCAACTACTGCTTAAATGTCTGAAACCAAGCAACGACCAACAGCTGAGATGCTGTTAAGACTGGTAGCATTTTAAAGACTGTTTCTGAAGTTGAATTGTATTCTTAGCTCTTGGAGGTTTCCTATATGACCTTTAAATCAACTATGCCTCTTTACCCATATATAGGGGTGTTGGGATAACATTTATGCTTTAGCTTAGAGGAACCTTATTTACTTAAATGTATATAGAAATGAAATCATGAAAAGGAAATGTAAAAGCAGTGTAAATCTTTGCTGTTTGCTAAATATAGTAAATACTCAAACTTGAATGCCAAATATTTTTCAGAACATTTATAACTAAGCATGAATTAGGAATCCTTTCAAAGATCAGGGCTTGAGACTATTACATGTGAGACTTTTATCCTTGTGTCTGTTCAGTCTTCAGCCTATATGAAAAGATGTACGTTCTCTTTTAGAACTATATTGTGTACATAGATCAGTTCTATTTTGCTGCACTTGTGCACGTGTCCTGTCTGAAGTTCCTTGTTTCCAGCATCTGAGGAGCAGCTGTGAAGAGCAGATGACTATAGGCCTTAGCTGAACTTTTCACAGGTTCTTCTTCCCTGTTTGGCTCTAAGCTCTAGTCAGTGATGCTCTGCTCTTAGTCATTATTTTCCCCTGCCTTCTGTTAGCTTCTTGCCTGGGATACAGCGGGACAGACGGGGAGAAGAGACTGTGGCATCAGTAAGACAGTGGGAAGAAGTTAGCTGCTATTCTCACAGTGATTTGTTCAGGCTACTCTATGTGGCTTAGAGATCAGATGGAATATTGCAAATGTTTACCTGTTGTTTTGAGCACTTGGCCTATGATATTTAGCTGTTCAGCTGGTGTGCCTGCACTCTTTCAATCCTATAGCAGCTGCCAAGTTAGGTATATTCATTACTACAATGCACAGGTGGACCAGCTCTCTGCTGCCTCTTGCCATACCTCCCACACATCTCTGGATGCCTGACTTGTTGCTGGAAACTGGAGAGCACTCAGACTGTTCCAGAAGGCTTTGCTGGTTTTGGATTTTCCCTTGTTTTCCACTCATGATGCTAAATAGTGTAATTTCCTGTTGCCTTTGGAGGGTGAAGGATGGCTAAAGCTTTATTCTAACTTGCCAGCATTCTGCAGTTCATAAGTTAATTCTTTTCTGGCCCCTTGAAACTATGTGGGTTCTCATATGATTTTATATCTTGCTTTCTGTTTTGGTGGTGAATGGGGAATCCTGGTGAATATACTGGAACATACAGCTCCTGTTTTCTTTCAATTTCCCTGCAGTTTTGTATTCATGGTTTTGGGTGTAGTCCTTCCCTGTAGTATTTATCTTTACACGTTTCATCAGTGGCCTCAGACAATTTTAAAATCTTATTAGCACTGGTCAAAGGAGCTGTTTGCTTCCCCAGGAGATGGGATACATCTGCAGGATGATGCTGTCACTTCTATTTCTGTTTCTTTTGTTTTCATCAATGCAAATAAGGGTTTGTTAGCAGTGTCTGCTGATACCTTGGAACTTGCTTGAACCTAGTGTCTGTTCTTCTGTGCTTATTTTCCTTATTTGTTTTCCCATTGGCCTGTTTCTGAGATCTGTACAATTTTTACCCTATGATGCCAATGATACCATGTGTGTGAAACAATCCTGAATTAAAGACTATTGGAAGAGCCTTGGCTGAAAAGGAATTTTGCTGCACTTTGTGCAGTTTACATCTAAAATTTAATTTCCTATATATTTTAATCTACAACCAGAAAGCTTTAGGAACAGATTAGAAACAAACAGTCCAATCCAGACCTTCACTATTCTTACTATTAGAAAGAATTTGCTTCTCTGTTCTGTTGATTTATTTTTTTTTTAGGGGAAAGAAATAGCAGATCATTGTGAATAGTTGTGTACCCGATATTTTGCACAATAAGGCTATCTAAAAATTGTAATTTCTTCTAAATGGCAAGATTTGGTTTGCTCAAACTCACTTGTTTTACTTTTGCTCTTGCCTTGCACTATTCCAGAAAATGAGAGTAAGCATGTATGGAAGTTGACATGTTATTTTTTTCTATAGATATGTCTTTTCTGAAACAGGCAGAATTAGTTGCCTGTTTTGTGTGAGAATCACTGACTCTTCCCACACTTCATTTCCTCTAACCTTTGTCCCTGTATCCATATCAATGCAATTAAAATATGTAGTTCCATGCTGTCTGTGGCTCTTGAGGTCAGAATAGATGCTTTTGTGTTGGGTCATGAAGCCTGTGGTGAGTCATTCTTTCAAGTACATACCCAATCCCTTTTTCAGTATATTCTCACATCCAAAGTATTTACCCCCATATTCTCTAAAATGGTCAGTAAAGACTTGTTTTGGAGGGTATGTGCCTGAGAAATTCCAATCTGTATTCCTCTGTGGCAGCAGGCAGTTTCCTCTCCCAGAACTGGACTGAGCTAGGAGTATATACTGTACTTCCCTGACAACTTCTGTGATGAGTAAGACTTTGAGACAGAGCAATAGTGCTCAAGTAGGTTTAAAACAACTTTCCAGTCTCAGTGGGTATACCTGCTCTGCAATTATTTAATTTTCAAATATGTAAATTTTCATTTCACTGGCCTTTCAAAATTGGGATTCCTTGACATTCAGTGTTATCTGTAGTTCATAATACTTGGTTGGTATTTTAAATCAAAGTCACCCTCAAGCATTAATAAATACTGTTTCTTGTTTCACTTGTGTGATGCTGGTAAATGTTAGAGCTTGGCAAACATGATGTTCATTTACATTTTTTAATAAACTGCTTTGCTTGTGGTGCTTTCATGTTTGCATTCCCTAAACAGTGAAATGATTGAATCTTACTAGCGTGCATGATCAGAGAAACTGAAATTTTAAAGGAAAATAGTCATTTACTTGCTGGTGGGGAACGCAGCAGGATCCGGTTAAGTCTTGGATGAGGTGTAATCACTGTGGTTTGAGGGAAGTGTCTGTGCTCAAGATATGGTTTGTGTGTCCGTTACATAGTTGATGCATGTGGACTTCTGTGGGATTTCCCTTTTGCTTTGTTAATGTAAAAGCAGCTAATGGGAAACTGTCCACTGAAATATGAGGTCCTTAGATTGGAGAAAAGGGTTCAGGTGCCAGAGCAGGTGAAGAGGTAGGCTGGGAATTCAGAGGAGGTATTTGCAGATAAGCTACAGAAGCCAGTGCTATCCCTGGTAGTTAAATACTGGGCTTAACTGTGGTAAACTGATTAAGTAAAAATTGCCTGGATGGCTTAAGTTTTCTGATGCAAGATCTGTATTGTGAGGATTAAATTAATTTTGCTGACTTGTGTGTTAGTGGCATTTTTTTAAATGATAACTGAAACTATCATTATAAGAATAATTCAGAGTAAAATAAACTGTCCTAATCTGTTGATGCTTAATACCTGCAATACTACTTAGCAATAACAATTATCTACATGCATAAAAATATTGTGAAAATGTGGACAAGGCATTATAAAATGCCATCTTAAGTTGAAACTTCAGAGCCAACTTAGTTTCAGCTTTAGGGCCAACACAGATGAACAGGAACATGGGTTAGAAGAGAGGGATCTGTATTCCCATCTGCTGAATATGGTGAATGAAAACTTGTCTTGATGGGTAAAATAGAATTCTACAGTGTAATTTCTAGCAGCACTGTGGCATTGGCACGGGGCTTATTTAAGAGAGAAACTCTGAATTGAAGCATCATTTATGGTCTTTATCCTCTGACCTGAAGCACAACTGCCTGTAGGATGTGTCCTGAGGCTGACCAGCTATGATTGGCCACTTGGTTTATGGGGCAAACAAGTTTGTGGTGTGTTGCAAGGTTAATACTGAAGTGCTGTTAAAGGGAAAAAATGAGATAATTAACTTAATTTTTTTGTGTGTGGTGTTTTTTTTTTTTTTTTTTTTTACCAGAGGTATGGAGAACTTGGTGGCTGGCTCCACCCTTCCTCCAGGTTTTGCAGATGAAGATGGCTCTAAGGAAGGTAGTGAAGTTACTGTAACTGGGTAAGCAACTACTGCTTTTTAACCTTCAGCTGATAGACACTGTCTCTAGATTTGCCAGGGAAACTATATCAGTGGGAAGAGGGCACGCTAAGTAATTTAAACAAAGAAACCCAACAAAAGTAGATCCTACAACACTCTCTTGCCTTGATGGAACATGACAGGACTCTAGGAGAAACCAGGACTCTTCTGAACTGTTTAAGACAGCTTTAGACAGCACGATGGGGGCAGAGGGAGGGTCTGTTTGTTGGCTACAGCGGTCCCTGCTAAATAAATGATTTGTTAAACATACGCTGTTCATTACTGAAAATTGCAGAGAAACTGAGGTCTTTCATTTTTGTCAAGACTGATTCTGCTTTTACAGACTGAAACAATGACCCCTTTTAAAATGACAATGACAAAAGAAGTTGTCTTTTAGGAATACACAGGATTCTTGCTGTGTTTTGATACTTAAAGTTTCTGCTTTGTAAAGCACCAAGCAATACTATTCTGACTTTGCAGGCAGGTAAAGCCCTGTAAAAATGAGTATGGATGCATTTGCTTCAAGCAGGTCTGAATTTGGATATATGTTTCTGGGACTTCAGACTTGTTGGTGCCAAATGAGATGATACATGTTTAAACCAGGCTTGTGTTTAAGAGGTATTAGTGTGTTGAATTAGATTTCATTGGCTTTTACTGCAAATGGCTACAACCCATTGAAATTTTTCCGATATGTGTAGTTTAGAAAGCTTCCCTGCTAAGGGGCAGCACATAGGAAATTTGAAGTGTTCTTCAAACCGTATCAGGGCTTCTAGTAAACTGTATTGTTCTATTTTCTTTTTGACATGTACCAAATGTAATTAATTTATGAGCGTATACACTTTGTTCCCTTTCTCCCTCTTAATCGTTAGTGATATGAACTCAATCTGATATGTGAAAGCCACAGATTCTCTAGCCCTTGTGTCTTTACCAGTAATTATGCCCTAATTGGTGATTATAGTGAGTAATGAAAATATATTGCTCTCTCTGTTTAAAGATAGTTTCCTGTAGGCATTCAACTTCAATTCTGTTAAGATATCTTGAGTTTTATATAGCCTTACTCTACATTAACAAGAACAAATATTTTGAATATTTAAGGTATTTTGCATGCATGTAAGCAGCTGTAGATGTGTGTAAATTGAACAAAGGCTTAAAGTGTATGCTGCTGTTGTAGTAATTTTCATGACAGTAAATGAGCCAAGTTGTCTTTAGCCTGGTTCAAGAAGGGATGAGAATCTGAGGCGAATCCTGAAATCTGGTATTAATTTGCCTACTCAGTGCATTGGTCAGTGTGACCATAGGGTTGTTGCCCCAAAATGTGCCTATCTCTATTTACCCGCAGAATTATTTCTGTGTGCTTGTTTATTTCCCCCACTTCCAGACAGCTTGCCCTCTCCTGGAGTAAGGTTGTTGATAATGTCTCTTGCAGCAACACTAAATAGAGACCATTCAGGAGCCTGTCGGAAGTGCTTTAAATACCCCCATGCATCAACAGGAAATGATGTTGAATGAAGCTCAATCCAAAATCATATGCAACTCCAAATGTTTCAGTGTGTTTCTGGAGAAATCTATTAAATGCATTTAGAAAGATGTATGTTGGTTGAAGATGAGACTATTCATTTCAAATTCCATATGATATTTTTAAAGTATAAATCCATAGTTTCTCATTTGATTGACATGTTTACTTGCTTGACAGTCGTTTGTATAATCAGAAGCTTCACTAAAAATGAAATAAAATAAGAGTTTAAAAATCAAACTATGGTTGTTATAGCAATTGCTGGATAGAACAGCCAGTTCTTCAAAAAATGATTCTTGAACATAATTTTTTTTCTCACTAGTGTAAGAACTGAATGTATTTGCAATATTTTTGCATGTTTTAGAAGATTAGAAAGGAAGCGATTTAGCAATATGATGATTAAATTTTTTCTTTTGCTTTTACAGATTAGTGCATTCTGAGAGTTCATTTGGTGGTGGAACTTCACAGCCTGTGAATAACCCAGATTTGGTAGAAGATTTGTCACAGGTTCAGCAGCTGCAAAATGAGTCCTCTAATACAGCTGAAAACACTGAGCAGAAGCCTGAGGAGGAGGTGAGATGAAATGATGGTGATTTCTCAATGAAGCAAAAGCTTGGAGTTTTGTCACTATAGTTTCTTAACTACCCAGATTTTTTTGTATAGGATCACAAATTTTCATCCATTTGCCTTTTTCATCAGTGAATCTCTGGTTTTCTCCTGTGTTGTGCAATGGCATGCAGACAGCCAAGGGAAAGCTGGCAGTCATAACGTACGGAGCACAGCACACACGTCTCTGGCTTAGCCAGCAGAGTCCGGACTCATACTGCATTCAATTGTCTTCTGAGGACTAAAGTTCAACTGTCACAACTTACTTTATCTCTTGTGAGTCAGGAGAGTGAGACCATTGTACTCTTTGGGGAGTATCTGATGTCTTTGAAAGCATTATGCTTACTACTTTAGACTATACATTGTGTACCATCCTGCACTGATTTTTGGAGAGTAATTCACCAAGGAACTGAAGTTTCCCATGATAGTGGTTTGGGTTTTTTTCTGATATTTGCATTTGATATTGCTCCTTGGAGCAGGTCCTTGTTTAAAGTAGTAGTAAAATTCCGGAAAGGAAACTATAGCCAACCTGATGGCAGGAAGATGTTGGTTTGGGGAGAGTTTGGAAGTACTGGAGCTGTTGTATGTAAGTAGCATGAGAGAACAGTGTTGCCCAAAGACTGTTAGAGTAGTAGAATGAAGCCAAGAGGGTGAATGGTAATTCTGCTATTCCTGTGAGCTGCCAGTGTGCCACAGGGAAATCTTACAATGTTCCTTTCTTTGGCATTTGTAGATCTCTGTTGGAGGCAACTGTTGGGTAAAGAGAGTCTACAGAATAGATTAGAATAGAAAAACCTGTAGACTGTGCTTTCACCCACAACTTGGGCACAGACTGCATGGATACAAAAGGGCAAAATAACTAGTTAACAACTGTTAACTAATATACAGAATCTCTCCAAATGTGACATCAAAGCACAAGACTGGGAGGAGGCGTGTCTGAGGTTGAGAATAATTTTAAATAAAACCCAAGCAAACGACTATCAAAAAAAAATTTGCGGTGGATTAGCTAAGGTAATAATTTTGTGGGTTATCAGTGCTCATGTTTTTACAGTCAGAAGTTGATGCTGATGTTATGTTATTGTCCCTGTGGACCAGGAGATACTGCAAGCGACTTTTCACAATGAGACCACTTTGGCTTTGCTTAGAGGCAAGTCATGACTGCTTTGGAGTGTAAGATTTGAAATGTACATCCATATAGTGGTTGTATTGCAGCAAAATAGTCCTCATGAAAATGTTTGACGTGTGAATATTTATTCCTTCCAGAGGTGGTAATTCTTTTCCTTCCATCTCATTTTTCTTCCATTTTCATTTTGCAGCAACAAAGAACTAAACGAGGAGGCTGGGCCAAAGGGAGAAAGAGGAAGAAACCCCTTAGGGACACCAATGCCCCCAAGTCCCCCCTCACAGGGTATGTGCGATTCATGAATGAGCGTAGGGAGCAGCTTCGAGCGAAGAGGCCTGAAGTCCCTTTCCCAGAGATCACCAGGATGCTGGGCAATGAATGGAGTAAACTGCCTCCTGAGGAGAAACGGGTACCATTAAACTCCCTTTTCCTTATTGGGTTATGACTACTGTTAAATGGGAATATTGTTGTTTAGTGAGGAAGTTAATGTAGGCTTTTAGATGAAGTTGTGTTTAGGAATATATTTACAAACAAGGGGCACAGGTGTTCTGGAGATCAAGTAATGAGCCCTGGTAGGGCCACAGTGTCTTATCCAGGTGTGACTTGAGAAAAACTGTATCCTCTAGATAGTGCAAGAGTATATTCAGAATGGGAGGGAAGGAGAGGAGTGCCCTAGCAAGGCATCCTGTGGTCTGTGATTCATCTGGATGTAACTCGGACTCAGATACAGCTGAGACCTGCCAGGTTCCAAGGCCTAAGCCAATTAGAAGGATGAGGCAGGCATTTTTTCCATGTGAGTGGTAAGAATTCAATGGGATTTCAGAGTTGCTTGAAGGATTTTATAGTTCTGTTTATTTTATGTACTCATCAATGTTTATAAACATCTGATGTCTTCAAGTAAGACAACAGACCTGAAAGGACGTGTTAATGAAGGAGCAGGCCATCATGAATAAACTTCTAGACAGTGTTTTAAAATAATGTTAGCTCTAGAGAGAACATTGAGATCTGTATAAGGGATGGGACAGCAGGAGTTACACATTCTAGTTTCTACACACATTACCTCAGGAAAAGGGTTTTTTCCCCACATTTCAGTCAGAATGTCATGTCTTCTACCTTTGACCTTCTGCACTGATAAATGAATGAAGAGCAAGACAACGCTAGGTCAGTTCTTTAACTTCTTCTGGAGTGGACCTTGTTAATGCTTATGGGTGTCCTACAGTCCACACCTGATTGCCATTGAAGATCACATCTGAGCAGTTAAATTGGAGTAACTTGATGCTATCATCTGAATCTATCAGGACATCTAAGCTTTTCAAAACACTTTTAGGAAAAAATAATACTTATGTTTTTGTGATGCTGGATGAAAAATGGGGTGATGCAGAAAAGAGGAGTTCCTTTTTTCACTTTTTACTAAACTTCGAGGACGCATATTGTACAGAGATAGTATAAAACGGTACATAGACGTAGTGTTTTGACTGCAATGGAAATTGTGTGTCAAAGCAAAGCCATCCAATCAGTAACAGATCTGTAGTGAGAACGATGTTGCTGTCTGCTGGAAGAGAGGGGGAGAGAATAAGACATTCTGCCCCTCTACTTCCTGCCCTTAATGCATTCTTATGTCTGAGATTTTTTTTTTTTAAACCTAGGAAAAAGGAAATTGAGTTCAAGTTTTGATTGCATGTGCTGCTTTATAAATCCCTAGGGAAGCTGTCTTCTGAGTAAAGCTCTGCGTCTCTAACCTGTAGTGGGTCAGGGAAGGGCTGCTGATCGCTTCCTTCTCTTTGTTTTTTCATGCCTTTTCTATTAAGGCATTGAAGGCCACTGCTGCCTCAAAACTCTTGTCCCTGATGGCAGCCTGATGTTATTGTTGAAGTTGAGTAAGCTTTGGTTTGGTTATCTAAGAGCTATGAAATCCTCCTCCTAAAGCAAGCAGTGGAGTTGTAGTATACTGCTGCAGTGTGGATTTTCTTCCCATAATCCAGAGGAGAGCATGTCTGACACTCTGCTCTTGTGTCTGATCTCCAGCAATTAGCAAACAGGCTGTCTGATATAAAAGCTGAAGGGAAAGTCTCGCATTCCCTTGTTCCAGCCCTTAGTCTTGCTCCTTCCCTTTGTATTTGGTGAGCATAGGGACAGGTGAGTTGATCTGATTGGACTGACCAAATAGTCTTCCCCAGAAACAGATTCCCCATTACTATAATCACAAAGCAAACACCCTCATAGTCATGCTTCTTGTTATCCCCCTGTATGGGCACATGCCTAGTGCGATGCATAGATCTGTGCTAGAAAGCCTGGGACGTGTACTTACAGGCAGTGCAGCGGAATTCAGTGTTGCTGATACAAAACAATCATCCAAAGCACAGGTTAACAAGCTTATGTTGTTAAGTCAGTTACTGCACCCTTTCAGCAGTACATTACCGGAGATGGGAAAAGAAGAGTTTGTCTTATGCAAGAATATAGTGTCCAAAAGCAACGCAAAACCAGCTTCATCAAGTTTGCACCCCAATCCAGAACGTGAACAGTGACCTCATCGGGGACAAAATAACATTGCAAATGCATGGAATTTAACCATTATGTGTTTTGCTGTGGTGATGTAATGAAAAAAGAAAAAAAGGCATACCAGGTGACTACATTTCACTCCGATTTAATACTTACTCTTATTGAATTTAAACTCTTTGGAGGAGGAGAGGGAAAGCTGGGAAGGCAACTTTTTTCATTAAAAGATCGTATGACTGCATGTTGTGACCATTCCATAAATGGTTTTCAGTTCATCAATTCTGGTTAAGCTCATTTAGTTATGCAGATGTGTGAAATAGCTTCAGGCTAGAAAATACATGATTCCTTTTTAAACTGAAATGGGGCTGGCTGAAACTGGTGCAACCTTCTAGGCTCTTTTTTTTTTAATGCTGCTCTTTTTCCAATACCCATGACATTTTGTTCATCTCTCAGATGGCTGAAGTCTGTGGTTGTAGAATGGAAGTGCCGTTTTTCCTGTAGGGTATCATAATATGAATGTGTTAGAACCCTACTGTTATAGAGATCTGAACCTTAGCACATCACCTCTTTAAAGCATTTTCCTTTGGCAGCATTCAATCCCAGCCACAGAAAGGCAATTCTTAACTCTTTGGCCTATGTAGGTAATACTCAGTTGAGTAGCTTAGTAGCAGGTAACTTTTAGGTCTAACAAGAGTTAACAGAATAATGAATTGAGTTTAAAAAAGGAAAAGATGAAAAGAGACATCAGAATACAGTGATTTTATCCAGTAGCCTTATGGCTATGCATCTTGTGTACGTTCTCATTGTTTCTTCACTCCTTTCCTGTTTGCATAGGTGAAATGGATCAGCACTTTGTCTGACAAGTTGTTTCTTTCTTCCCTTTCTCCTGAAGGGAAGGAAACTCCCTGAAACTCTTGGACTTTTTTGTTTCAGCGATACCTTGATGAAGCAGATAGAGATAAGGAGCGTTATATGCGGGAGCTGGAGCAATATCAGAAGACTGAAGCCTATAAAGTCTTTAGCAGGAAAACACAAGACAGACAAAAAGGCAAATCACATAGACAAGGTATTGAATGGGACAAAAATTTGTGGCTAGCTAGAGCAACAAAAGATTCCCAGCTGGTCATGTAGCTTGACATTCATTTAAGATCTTTGACTTAAAGGCTTTTTAAAAAGTCAATGTGATTTTTCATGCCATTTGCATCAGCTATGTGTGAAGTGATTAGATTTATGTAAATTTATCTGTATTTAGATTGTATAGGAGGATGTGCATAAAAAGCAGCAGACTCAGACAGTTCTGTGTGACTTATTAGGAAAACCTTGTGTTTTCTAACTGTCGTGTCATGGTTATGTAACTGCTTTAATTCTTTTGTTCTTGTTTTCTCAAATTTGATCTATTTTAAGGGATTTCTTGATTTTTTTTTTTTCTCTCTTTTCAGATGGAGCAAGACAGCCAGCCCATGATCATGAGGTAAATATCTTCATTCTACCCTTACAACAGTGGCTGGATTTTCAGATTGCAAGGTTTCTAGTCAAGTCAATAAAGAACAGATTATGCCAGTTGAAAGCCCTAACCTGAGGTTTAGAGTGTGAATTCTTCTTAGGTTTAGAGTATGAACTCCTTCTCCTATGTAGTTTTTGATAAAAAGTTAGAGATCACCAAGTGTTCTTATGCTTACGTTACTATACTGAAAACAAAATTTAGTAAGTCTTGGGCAGGTAGAAATGATTGAAGATAAAGTGGGAGCACAGGATACACATAAACCATTTTGTTACACATAAACTATTTTGTTATGGGTCAGTGGATATGAGTTGATGTAATTGAGCCTTTAGGTGTCTGGTGTGTTAGAGGTTCAACTTGAAAAATTTTTACTTTAAAATGATTCAAAGCAGAGAATCTTAATTATTTGATAAGTAAAGATTGAGGTAAAACTTGGGAAATAGCTTGAGACCTGGATAAACCTTCCAGGTTTCAGGTTGTTTTGAGGTACTGATTTTCTACAGCAACATTAATTTTTGGCTGCCCCCACCTTGCCAATGTAAATAGTGGAAAAGAGTTATAAAGTTTGGAGATCATAGAATCATTAACATTGGATGTGATCAAGTCCAACCCTCAGCCCAGCACTACCAGCCTACTAAACCCAAAGTGCCAAGTCTATGTGCTTTTCCAAACACCTCCAGGCATAGCGACTCCATCACATCCCTGAGATTAAAATGCCTATGATTTAGTTGATGAGATATATCACAAGTCTTGTGCATCCTGGCTGACTATGGTATGCCTCCCCTTGAAGAGCTGGAACTTTCCAGTTGTATTACCTAGGGCTGCAGAGCTTCCGTCACAGTTACTAATAAACTGCAAACGGAAAGCAATGAAAAATCTTGTTGATACAGTTTCCTGACTTGTAAGTATGGACCTTTCTGAAAGATCTGTTTTTCCGTGTGAGGTTTTTTGCCTTGGGAAAGCAATCAAGTTGCTTTTTAATGTGTTGATTACAATAGTGACAACGCTGTGCACTGCTAAGAGACAGCTACTGAGCTTGTCTACTTTAAGGAAAATAAGTTCCACTTCCAGGAAAATGCTTTGGTAGCATGTTTTCAATATGTCTTTTTGTTAACTCTTAAAGGAAGTGCTTGCGCTAAGGTTTGTCTTGAGAAGGGCGTGGTCCCCAGGATTTCCCATTCTGTAGTCACTGAATATAGTTTTTTCTTTAATGGTATAAAACCAGCTTATTGAAGGCTTCAAGGGTTGAGCGCGATGTTCACATAACTTTTAAATTATACTGGTGGCAAATGACAAATTCAGAGTCTTACCTCTAATCTTTCTAACTCAAGCTGTCGTTGGTGAAATCTAATGCCATAAGTGCACTTAAAAAGGAGCCTCCATACCCTGTGGGGCTTTTAAGCTCCATCAGGTAATTATTAGCTAGCAACATGTTAGGCAGGCATCCTCTTCTGAAAGCCTGCACCTTTGACTGCTTAGCATTCCTCACCTTTATATTATAAAATTCCACATGCTTATCACTTGATAAGTTTTCACATCTTTTCTGCAAGGTAGTCAAGTATTATAATCCTGCACAGGCGAGGAACAAGAGATTGACATTGCTTTCAGAAGTGTACACTCAAGTTGTTACTGGAAGCAAGACTAAAGCTTTTTGTTGTCTTTGCTGCTTTCTCTTATCTTTGTAACGTGACTGTTATTATTCTGTTTGTGATTAGTAGGTACGGTTTGCTTAAATTATTTCTTGAGAGAATATAAGAATGTGAGGTCAAGGAAATCTTTCCTTCTCCCCTCGTTCCACTACAGTGTTTGTAATTTAGTTTCTGAATCAGTATTGAACTAATTTAAAATATTGCATATAGAGGTGACCTCTGAAAAATATTGCCATGAACAATTCAAATACCAATTATGATAAAAAAAAAAAAGTATGAGGCTTGAGAAGGTGAGAGGAAACTTTTAACAGGCAGATGTACCATGAAAAACATGGAGACTGTCTCAATGAGCTCATTTGTGGGCATGAAATGAATCACTTTTCTTCCTCCAGAGCCTAGTTTTGTGAATATTACATATAGCATTATATGCAGGAACTATTAATTTTGTCTAAACTATTGTTAATTTTCCTCCATTGTTCTGTTATTGCTTCTTCCCTCAAGCTGTTTGAATCGGAGTAGGTCCACCTTCACGCTGTCGGTTGCACAGCATCTTACTAGAGAGATTTCAAAAATGTACATAGTTGAGGAGATTAGGTGTTGCCTGGTAGGCTCTGCAGCCTTTGGAGATGGCGAAACTGGCTGCTGTAGTACCAGCAAACAAGGAAACTACCATCTACTCTGAGAATGTGTTTTTTAAGTAGAATATTTTAGATCTGTTCCTTGCATTGTCTGCACATGACCACATGAGGAGGGATGAGCTTAACCCCCCAGAATCTGATCTTTCTCTTTACTGTGCTTCATCATGTTGCCAAGAACTTCACATCTGATTTGTTCTGGAACCTCCAAACATCAACCTCAGTTTTAACAGCCAGATGAGAATAGAATTACTTGTTGATTCTCTGGAAGCATCTTAGCCGTATTTAAGGCAAATGATAGGAACAATAATTTTGCTCCTGTTTTGATCTGAGAGATGACAAAATGATATGCAACCTGAACAGGCTGGACTTGTTCAGTTGAAGGTAACCAGAAGCCCTGTGATTTTAATCCTGAGTCTCAGAGTGGCTTCAGCACTTCAGAGTTCTTAAGAAGATCTTTTAATTGCTGGATGGTGTGTTCTGTAGTGGACAAGTGACAATTGTTTTCATTATCACTCTTACACTTAGTAGAATTTCTTGGTTGCCTTCAGAAGCTGAATAGTCCCATCTAATTGCTGTAATATTTTTGAGTTTGACCTGGAGAACCTGTATCCTAGGGCTGCAGATGGAATACCCTCTCCTCTGCCACCTGCTCTCTAGTAGGAGCCAGTGATGACCCAAGCCAGGTCCTCTTTGCACACAGGTAACAATAGCAAAAGTGAATTAGAATACCCAAGATGGGTGTCTTATACATGTTTTAACCAAGTTTCATGACTGTCAACACTTCTTAGTGCACGTGAATGTTGAGATCTTAGGTTTTGTGGTGGAATTAATTCCTAGCCAACTAGGGAGCATTCAGATGAAATGAGTGCTTTATGCAAAGTTCTTTATGTGACTTCTCTTTTCTAAATAGATGTAGCAAATCTCAGAACTTCAGTGAAGAGCGTATGTGATCATGAATCCCCAGCAACTCTGTCGTCTCACAGAGCTAGGAAGGCTTGTTCCCCCTCTCTCTAGTCCCGCCTGTTTCTAGTGCATCTGCAATTGATTCAGGCCAAGTGAGCTTTGAGTTCTCACTCAGCAAATATGAAGCTTCCCAGCTGTAACTTTGTCAGCTGTAAAACTCAGCTTATCTTTTGCGTTAAGAACAATCAACTGACAGTCTCCTCAGGTAAAGAACAAGTATCTCGAGTTCCATGTAGCCTTGTCTGTCTTGGTTGACTGCCAAATGGTATTCAGCTCTCCTGTTTGTGGCACACACCGATGTGATAATCTGAGCTCAGTTGCCTGAATTCCCTTAGCAGCAGTTAAACATTTAGGTTTTCTGCTGGATACCAAATTGTATTTTGACACTACATAGTTTTGGAAAATGAATTTGTAGTACATTATCAACCAAAGCTCCACCAGGGGAGATTCAGGCTTGAGATAAGGAAAAAATTCTTCACAAAAAGGGTTGTTAGGCATTGGAACAGTCTGCCCAGGGAGGTGGTTGACTCACCTTCCCTGGAGGTGTTTAAGATGAGGGTGGATGAGGTGCTTAGGGGCATGGTTTAGAGATTGGTGGGAATGGTTGGGCTCAATGATCCGATCGGTCTCTTCCAACCTAGTGATTCAATGATTCTGTGATTCTATAAAGTGTTTGAGAGGTTTGAGAAGCTTTTGTTGCCCCTGGAGGTTCTCTCACACTTAACTTAGTTTCTCTAAAAGTAACAGGTTGATTTTAGTTGCTGTAGTTTATCAAACCAAATTTGCATTGTCTTTGCCAATAGCAATGCAGACTTCAAAGCAAACATTAATTCCTATTGATTTTGACATGCAGGAATGGTGACAGAATTATATTATGGTAGATTTTTTCCTTGAGTCAAAGTTTTTTTTTATTTTTTTTATTAAGTTATAGAAACCATAAATTGACATAATGTCTTCTGCACCTGAAATGCCTTCTTAGGTTCAATAGCCTCAGCTTCACATAGCTGAATTCACCAG
Source organism: Clamator glandarius (assembly GCA_033459285.1). NCBI lineage: Eukaryota > Metazoa > Chordata > Aves > Cuculiformes > Cuculidae > Clamator > Clamator glandarius. The sequence goes on along the minus strand of JAUNZM010000115.1, from coordinate 1,283,869 downwards.
CTTTATCAGGAATGAGATGGAGGGACCTGAAAGTTGACAGGAAACCTGTGACTACAGGCTTTATCTTAAGGTGACAATCTTCTCTTGTGTCATAAAGTGAAAAAATGCTGCAGTGTTTGGTTTTGCAGCATGCAGGAGACAGCAGTGTGGTTTGTCAAGGCCTTCCTCATGTTAATGGATATCTGCCATAGCCAGGGTGAACAACTGCTTTTGAACAGTAAAGTTTGCCTACATGTCTTCATCTTTATCCTTCCAAGATACTGCCTCTTCTGTAAGAAGGCTCCCCGGAGATTCTCACAAATCATATTTATACACTTTCTTTTCATTAGTGTCTGCATCCATCTAAATATAAGAAGACATCTGTTCCAGTTTGGAACAGATATGTAGAATTGGTACAGTGTGGAAAAGTTGCTAATTTTTTTTTTTTTCTTGCTTGTTTTCGTTTTCTCTTTAGTAGTGAGTAGTAAACATAGAGCCATGAAACTGTGTATTTTGCTTGCTTTGTCCACTGTTTGTTGATATTCCTGTGCAGGCTATTTCAGAGTGTGTCAGCTGGTTGATGGTGCTGTGCTTTTCAATGGAAAATACAAGTGAATTCAGATAGTTTTAAAATAGAATGATTCTGTGTAATGTCTGGGGGAAAGGATGTATTTCAGTATGTTATATGATATCTCTCCATAATGGTATTTGGTATTCATCTTAAAAAGCAGAGACCTACCTTTTAGTCTTTCTTGGTAGGAATTGGAAGTGTTTTCCATCCATCCAGCTCTTTAGCTGCCTCGGTTTTGGTCTCCTTTCTATTTTTTTGATCAAAAAAACTTAATGAACTCCTGAAAACAAACAATATTTAGCTGGGTATTACTCTTTGCTTTGTAGAAGGAAGCAGATACAAAGGAGAGGTCTGTTTTTGATATTCCAATCTTCACAGAAGAGTTCCTGAATCATAGTAAAGGTAAGTTAAACTTTTGCAGGGCCTCCTTTTTGCTTTCCAAGGGTTTTGTCCTGCTGGAGTCTTTCCAGTTGCCCAACCCAAGTAATGGCTTGGGTGCAGCTGGTTAGTGCTTCTAATATTGTTAATATGCTCCCTCTATATGAACTAAGTAGCTGCAACAGCAGTTTTTCCTGCCTTTGTCTTCCAAAACTGTCCTTTTTAGAGAATGTTTCTGATGTTTAACTTCATTTGTTGTTGTTCCATCCCTTCCAAGCTGGACCTTTCTGTTCTGTAGGATTAAGAAACATCTAAGATACTGCTAACTAGCCTGAAATATCAGCATGCTATATTTTATTTTTCCCTCCCTGGATATGTAGAAGTTTCCACTGACATTTTCTGTTAGTCTGTTTGGTAGCTCCGTGTTGCAAAAATGAGGATTTTTTTGCCAGATTTCCTGGAGACTTTCTTGACTGAACAAACTTCAAATTCAGATACTTTCACTGATGATTAGTAGCAATATATTTTTGTAACTGGTATCTTGCCTGCTAAGCTACGTCATACTGAATGCATTTGAAATCGGTCTTGTAGCCTTCCTTCTAATGAAATCCCCTGTTCACTTCCATTGTGATACTTTGAATGTCTTCCAATTTGTTTCTCTAGAAACCAGGTCCATTTAAGTACTGCTGTAGGCTCTATTGGTGCTCTATGATATGATGCCTTTTCATCTATAAATCAAACTGCACCACTTCTAATCATCAGTTGAGCACTCCAGAACTTTCTCCTTTATTACTTACCAATCCTAGGTACACTTTTTTATAGTTTTTTGACTGCATGGGAATGGGTTGATATTCACAGCACGTGAGGCTGAGCTGCGTCAGCTGCGTAAATCCAACATGGAGTTTGAGGAGAGGAACGCTGCTCTGCAGAAACATGTTGAGAGTATGCGTACTGCAGTGGAGAAACTGGAAGTGGATGTGATACAAGAGCGTAGCCGCAACACAGTGCTACAACAGCATCTAGAGACCTTACGCCAAGCACTTACAACAAGCTTTGCTGGAGTCCCATTACCAGGTAAGACTTTTTTCCCTTAGGACTGTCTGACGTGTTAAATTTAACTCACAATGTCTATATGATGTTGTGAATTTACATGCGACTTGCTGTTGTAGTGTTACATACCAAAATCTTAAGATGCATGCGGGGGAAGGTTTGTTGTTAGTGCTTTATTTCAACATAGCATTTTTCTTCTTACTTTTCTTATTCTTCCTAATAAAGGGAGACATATTGCTGTCCTTCACTTATTTCATGAAAATGTTACTAAACAGAAAAGACAGGACCTGCAAGTTCCTTGATAAAAAGAAAGGCTGCATCTGTGCTGTCAGCTGCCAGGGAGTCCACTTAGGTTCTGTGAATGCCCAGTTGTGGAAGACTGTTAAAATCAACTGAGAGACACAAATCTAAGAAAACCATACTTCATTAGTCCTGATATCCTTGGAACTACTCACTTTGTGGAGTTAAGAGGATGTAGTTTTACAGGATCTGTCACGGGCAGTGCACGACAAAATCACCTCCTGTGGCAGTTTTCATGTTGGCACAAATTGCCTCTAGCTTAGTCTTAACTTCTTGGGATTACTGCAGTCATCTAAATATTTTGTGGCTCGTTTTACTTTGTTAATTGCAGGTAGTGGGGAAACACCAACAGTGGAAACCATTGATTCCTACATGAATAGGCTGCACAGTATTATTATGGCTAACCCACAGGAGAACGAGAACCTTATAGCCACAGTCCGAGATGTGGTAAACAGACTTGAACGCTAGTGACTGGGTAAGTGTTCACTCTTAGGCAGCTATTCGGCTTCTCCTCTGTGCCTCTGTTTCTTGCTCTGTGTTGATTCTTGTGCTCATCACCATATTGTATGATCAAACCCTTTTCTTCCTCCAAGCAACAGGAGCAGCTTGGCTTAATGAAAGTCAAATGGGTTTGAAAATGTACAACAGTATTAAAGGGCTCCAAAATTCCACTGAGCTCCAAGATTTTTTGTGTAAAAACATAAATAGCTGTTTTTCTTCATTGTATTTGTGGAAGGTGAATACTGACTCAATAGTGTAAAGAAAGGAAGAATAATTATTTACATTTTAGTAGCAGATTGACTAATTTAGAAGGAAGTTCTTTTCCTGAGTGAAGCAAATCTGAAAAATTCCGCATTAATTGTAGAATCTGATAGTCACGGAGAAACTTTGTCTCAAGAGGTTATGGGTGAACAAATCTCTGTCATAAATTGAAAATACCCTACAAGTACCCACTCTGTAGCACCTGTAGTCAAGCTCTGCTGGTTAGGAAGGTTACCTGTTAATGAACCACTGATGTGTGGATCAGGCTGTATATGTGGTTCTGGCTATATGTAGCATTTGCTGAGACTTTAATGATCATGTGGCTTATGCATATATTATTACTGAGTTCATGATTCTTTATTTTGGCTTCTGTTTAGCAGCTTAGAAAACTGTAATAAGGAACTGAGTAGAAAAACAAATCAGCAAAGAAATACCAGTCTTCCTGCATTACTGTGCTGCTTTGCATTTCCCACGCTGCTTGCTCCCCTGCTTCCCCTGTGGTGCGCAGCACCAGACAGCCCTTAGGAGTTTGACAACTCCTGTTTTCAGGTTGCACATACCTGCATTCTTTAGGCGTTTATTATGTAGAGTTCGACTGTACATGTCTTGAATAGTGTTTAGAAATGCAAATAAAGCTGCATTGGGCCATCTGCAAGTAGGGAGACAGGGCTTTTCATCCTTTCTGATTCTGACCTTCAGTGATACTGTGTGGAACAGTTAATTACATGTTCCCCATTATCGTGGCTTAAGCTAAAAGATCATTGTCCTTCCAGAGGGTAGCCAGATGGAACAGACTATAGTTCTAAGAGATGACTGAGCTCCCTGCAGAATAAAGAAGTGCCTTTACTGCTGCTATTTGTGAAGGGAACAGCTTGTCGATCCAGGTCTGGGATTTTTCAGTTGCTCATCAGCCTCCTCATTTTCGTATACTGTTTTCAGTTGGCACTCTTGTGCTCAGAAAGAGAACTGGGGGAGTGGGGAGGTTTTACAGAATGTGTAGGAGGCAAAGCAGTTTCTCATCAATCAGTTATTGGAAGGATATGCCAGGCCCTGCAACACGTTTGTCCTGTAAGCACCTTGCCATAAAAATAATATCTGAAGGCTACTAAAATCTAGACTTTGGTTCTCATGTCAGGTAGATTCATATTTCCTAAGTGATGAATAATTTCTCGGTTCCCAAAAATGTAAATATTTTTCTTGGATAAACTGGATTCAGCTGTAATTGCTTTGGAAAAAGTAATTATTGCTTTAGAATGCCTCCTTCCGCTTTAGAGTTGAAAAGTAGCACTTCATTCCCTTCTGCCCCTTCCACCAATAATTTCCTTTCTTCCAGCAAGTGTGAGCAATTAAAGATATGGTTAATAATCGCTTAGTTTTGTTGTATAAATACGTGCTTGTGACTGGATACAACTAGCAAGTTATTCATAGGGTTGTTAATTATGCTCACATTCAGTTGGTGATGATCCTAAGATTTTGTCAAAAAATGTCAAGGAAGAAGGCAGGGCTTTATTGAATGCAAACCTGCCAAAGTATAGGGCTTCCCTAGAAGAGGGAGAAGCTTTGGATTGAAAGTTTCAGCTGCCATCCAACAAACTGTATCAGCAGGCTGTCGTCATCGTTGTCCCTTTGTGAACATGCGTGTGAATTGTGTTCTCCTAAATGGAATTTCTGTCATCCAAATGGTCTGTTTGAGCTTGAGACACATCACAAATCAGTTGAATAGAAAAGTCTCTTGATTATGATGCACCTGAAAAGCAGTGTACTTCACAGAACTGGGGTAGGCTTGGGGGAGTGGTCAGTACATTGTATTTAGTGACTCTTTGACTACGCTAGTGAATGCTTTTGTTTTTCTGTACTGCAAAGTAATGAGAACTTTTTTGTGCAGATGGTGTATGGGGAAGAAGATGTAGTTTTTAATTGTTTAACACTGTTCTTTGAATGGGAACAGGATTTCAGTTACAGTTCTGCCTCGGCAGGCTTCCTTGCTAAACCTCTTAATACTGTGTTTTCAGATAAACCATCCAAAAATAACATCATTGTGTCTATTTATTTGAGGCAGATTGTAATCCTCTAACACTTATATTTCTGTTTCATCTACAGGTCTCATGTCCCAGGGATGCTTTACAAAATATTTTTGGCCAGTGTGGAATAAGAAGCCATGAGGGAAAGACTGGGGGTGGGAGGCAGACATGCAGGCTTGTCCTGGTCCCCCTGCCTTTGTGGTTTTTCAGCGAGACAAATGGATCAATGCATTAAAAGGTCGTAAGAAGCCACGGATGCCACCCACTAAACATTTGGAACTGTCCTCTGAGTAAACATTTAAGAGCATGCAACTCCTGTGCAATCTTCAGTTTGTTTTTAACTCTGCTGGGTGTGCAAATACCTCTATTCTGTGGACTTGGCTGACTGTGGAGATGAAATCTTGCAGTTTGGGACACAAAGTCCCCGTATGTGTTGTAGTAATATCTTTGTGTTATATTGCCTACTGTCTTTTAGTGTCTTTTTTTTTGTTTTCATGTTTATTTGGGGGAATTACCTACCTCCACTTTAGTTTTCTTCTTTTGGTCTCGTTATCTGATACTTGCATTACTGGATAGCAGTGCTTGTGTGCTCTGCTATTGCAGGTGGTCTTCCTTGCTGTACTGTCTTGTTCTGCCCTGCCTGCTATGTTTATATGAGCTTTTCCTAAGCAGAATCCTGTTCTTGGGTTAGCCCACAACAATGTGCATTTGCTCTCTGCTAGAGACTGGCTGCAGTTGATACTTTGTGATTTGATTCTACCATAAGACAGACTTCTCACTCCCTGCTCTCTCCAAACCGCCCCTCTTGCATGTAGCATCCTGCTCCTCTTTGAAGGTCTCCTGTTATCTCTTAAAAATGTTTGATGAAGTGTTTTACTACTTACTAAGGTCAGTGGTAATCAAGGTAGAAAGTGAAAAGTTGGTTCTTAGCAAAGAAAATACAATTTTATGTTTTAGACTAAAAACCTAAGGCTTGCCCTTCCTCTAATGCTTTGCTCAGTCCAATTTAATGTTACTGCCTTGGTTTTGAACAAATGATCTCATGGTGAGAGCTGTATTTTATAAAAAGAGAGATGGGCTTGCTTAGTTGGTTTTGTCCTGCCCTTCTGAAATCACAGTGCTGGAAAGGATCACATGTGTTTTTGCATGAATTATATGACCAGAGAAGGTTATTAGCAGCTAGGTTCATGTAGCAGCCCACAGAATTCCATGTGACAGCCTGCGAGTGTCCCACCTTTTGTACAGTAAAAGTACAGCCTGTGGACCCTATAGCATTCAGCGTGTTATGTTCCAGCGTGGCCTTAATGGCCTTGCACTGACATCAAGAAAACTCTGCATGCTTGTCTTGCTCAGCTACTCTGCACTTCCTGGCAAAGATGAAGGCACCTACTGTCTGCACTAACATATGCAAATAATTTGCTGCCCCTTTGGTGCCCGTCAAATTGTTAATTGGGACTTTGAGCACTTGTTGGACATCTCTGGGCTTTACGATAGTGGTTGCAATGCTTTCTCCGACGTGACAATCTTCTTGCTCCTCCTTGAAATCTTTAAGATTTTGCTGTTATGAATTGGAGATTGCTTTCATTACTGTGGTGCATTGCCGTCAGCATCACTTTAGTCTATCTGTAACACAAGTATTTGAAGATTAAAAAGCAGTTTCTTCTTTTCCTGCGCGGTACATATGGACTTGGTGCTTGCCTGCAGCCATCTCCTGGTCCTGGTCAACACCTTGTATGTCAGGTCTCCACTTATTCATGGGCTCATTGCTGTAACCAAGCAGCATGGTTTTCCATGTATTTCAAGTCTTCCTTCGGGTAAGAAACTCCTTTCTCTTGTCTTTGGTCTCATTTTCAAGACTTCACGAAAAGGAACCTCAGTTTGCTGCATTGACCTCTATTTTCCTTAGCACGGATGAGAGCAACTGATGTTGGCATTTATATTTTTAGTGGGTTCTGTAACAAATACTGCGCGAGGGGTAAATCCTGCACGTTAATATTGTCTTTAGAAGTACTGATACTTGAAGTGGCCAAAATGCACTGCGTAGCCAAAAGTCGATTGATGGAATTCTCAAGTTCAGTCTGCAGCATTTTACATAATGCCTGGAGTTGTATCCCAGAAAGACTCAAGAAATTTCAGTGGAATACGATAGTGGGGTGCAGTTGCAAGCTTTGACAAACGCATACTAGAAAAGGTGTGGGTGGCTGCAGGCTGCCTCTCATTACATAAATTCAGTGCAACTAGCAGGTTGTGGCATACTGCTAATACATCATTCTGGTGAGCAGCGTGCAAGTGTTATGGGATAGGAAATTGAAGGTGATAGTGTTAGCTGGGAGATGATAAATCTTTTGCCTTTTCTCACAAGGAACGAGGGGATGTGATATACCCATCTTAAAGAATTTGGGGAAAGAGTATATACTTGCTCACCAATGATGTGACAGATGATGTTTTGTCTCATTAAGAAGCTGCTTATTTACATTAATTAACCCTATGAAAATGGATTGTCTTTCCAGTGTTTTGAGTCACTTCAGTTTATATTTCTGTGTGGGCTGATTAAAAAAAAAACGTAAAAATGAAGTGGGTGTCAAGGAGAAGAGCAGAAGAGCAGGATAAAATGCTTTTGTCACTTAGAGAAATGTTAAGGAAAATAGATGAAAACAAGAATCTATTTGCTGGATTAATGTGTTTGGAATTGTTTTCTGTACAATGTTTTTGTAATTAAACTTCGGAGTTCCTTTGTTTTTAAAGAAGTCGATGTGCTTGTTTGACACCTGCTTCATTAAAATTGTTCAACATTGAATCCATTCTGATTCAATTTTAGCTGCGTTTTCACAAAAGAACTATTACTGGCATTGTTCTCTTGTCTAAGAGATTCTGGCAACTCCGTGTTACCCTCTGAAAGGAAATAATGTGCCCCTTCTCCCTCTCGGTCCAAAGCATATTGCCCTCTGAAAAAGCCGAAGGAAGTTGTTATTTACAGTTAACTAAAACTGCAGAGGTCTTTGGTTATAGCTAGTTGGTGTCAGGGCCCTTCCTATCATCTTTGTTCTGCAACTTGAGTAGCTTTAAAAATGTCATGAGTCTCTCCCTCAGCCCTCTTTGTATCTCCTTGACTTCCTTTGGCCTCCCTAGTTTCCCACCACCATGTTCATTTTCTTCCTATAAGAACCGTCTGTATCACACCTGTTGCCTCCCGCTTGCTTTCTTTCCCCCCCACTAGATTTTTATGTCTCTTTCCTCTGCTGAGTATGGAGCCAGACTGTAACCTCATGAAATTTCTGCTTTGGGTTCAAGTCCTCTGTGGAGGAGCTTGGATGACTTCTGCCTGCACCGTGGCTGGCTGAGGTCTCAGTGCTGTGAGCAACTGCGTCTTTATGTTACTTTTGTCATTTCATCTCATTTTGATTGCTGTGTTAATGCCTGGGCTCCTTCTATACCACCAAGGTTGGTACTATCTACTGTCTGGGACAGCCTGCTTGTTTGCATTTACAGTGCTTTTGAGATTTTTGTAAAGTACCAGTTAGGAAATGATAAAGATATAAAATACAGGAATATAGAGAAATCTCCTATAGGAGAAGAGCTGCCTCATGACACTGACTAGTCTGGAGGAAGTGGAGGAAAAGGATAGGAGCAAAGCAGCCAAAGGGCACTCTAAGACAAAAATCTCATTCCATTCTCACCTGTGGTGCTGTACATGGCATCAGGAGCAGATGGTGGTCTATCCTGCTCAGTTTAGGACAATTTAGAGTAGTTCCACTGTTGTTTTGTTTGTTACTCCCTGTTTACTCTGCTGCTGCTGCTCTTACTCTGCAGTCATCGGACCAATGATTAGTAATCATTTAAGGAGAGTTAGGAGGTTTTTTTGAGGGCTTTGGGATCTTTTAAGAGGAAAAGATCACCCCTTCTTCCTTGGGCAGGTTCCTGTTGATAACATATTTGGAATCGGATATTTGGTGCGTTTCTAATCTTTCATTTCAGTTCGTATCCTTCAGTTAGTAGTACACTTAGGACCATCCTCTACTTCTACTATAGAATTTTATTTGCTCATGAAATCTGAATAGATTTATTTCTTCTTTGTCACTCATTGCTCACAGTATTTAAGGATTTTTTAGCTTTTTGAACTTTGGGTTTTTTTTTAAATATATTAATAATTTGCAATCTTACTTGCCAAGTCTCCAGGGTTTGTATGTATTGTACCATTTTGGTATGTGGTGAGGTATACACCAAGGACTAACACGCACCTAAACTGATTAATGGGTTCTATTAATAAACCTGTATTTCTTATGCTGCGTATTTTTTGTTTTCATCATTAAATGTGTAGACCCCAATACTTCATCTGAAGATATGAAAATTGGAGTTTGTAGGTTTGAAGTTCCAAGTCTGTATTAGTACTACCTCTACAAGTATATATAAGTAATTCACTGGTATCAGAAACTCTTTTCATGTAGCAAGACTTCTGCCCTAGCTTACATGTTTTAGGGGAAAGAGAACATACTTTGTTTTTAACATGACGAGTAGTACATGGAGGGGTCTGCTGGGTCTCTAGCAGTTTGTAATAGTAACATGGGACAAATTACTTTTGTGATACCAAAAGGAAAGTTGTTTTATATTGGAGATCTCCATTGAAGTGTTGGTATTGGCACACTCTACTAACCTGTTAGGCAGGTTGTTTGTGGAATAACAAAAACTTTGTGGATAGCAAAGCTTTGATTGAGTAGTTGAGCTCTTCTGTTTTTAATAAACAGAAAACCTTGGTTTTCCTGCTGATAACTGGAAAAGATTTCAGCTGGTCACAAGTGCTACTGTTTTTAGAATATAAGCTTTAGGAAAAGTAAGTAAAGGGAATTAAGAACAACATAAATGGAATACTCTTGTAGGCTTACTAACATGCATACGTTTAATTTGAATATTGTAAGAGTGGATTTTTAAGTAATTTGTTAGAATTCATTCCTTTTGTGCCAATCTGCCTGGCAGCAGGTTCTGGTGCTGGTTGATCCTGGCCCCATAGCTGGACCTGCGCGTGTGTTTGTAGAGTGGGGTTGAAAAAGTTGGTCTTGTTGATATTAAATCATAATCACATATATATATTATTGAATTGACGCAAGTTTTTCTAAGATATAAGAGGATTCTAAGCTGCTTTGCTGTCTTTCTTCCTGTTGATTAAATTGTTCTTCTCCCAAAGTTGTTTGACACTGCTGTTACAGGTTTGCAGCCTTGCTTGCTTATGCTCTGGAACATCAAGGCACTCTCACTTTTCCCTAGAAGTATGTCTGTGCATTGAAGTCCATCTGTTCTTTTTGTTTATAAACTTGGATTCTAAATATTTACATATAGATAGTTCTGCCTGTCCGCATCCTTGATTGCTAGATATCCATCTGACTTCCCTGAACTGAGAAGAAGAGTGATGCTCACATCAACCAGATACCTGGCTGTCTAGCAATCAGAACGAGGTCTGGTTTTCAATCTGGAGTAATAATACCATGGGATTTCTCTTTCTGTCTCACATGGGCAGTTTTAGTTTTATTAAATCTGCTCTAGTGTTACTCAAGGGATAATTCCCCCATCTAATTTATCTGAAATAATATTGCTTAAGCCCAGGACACTTGCAGAGAAATCCCAAGATGACATTTCAGGCCCATAAACATACCGTTTCAACCCTTTACCCTTCAAAGTAGACCTTAACAACTGTACTTGTTTCCTGATGCTTCTCAGAGGAAGTTTCTTTTCCTCTATGACACTTGAAATTCCGGCCCAAGTTGTTTTTGTTTCTTTAATATTGGAGGCAGAGAAGTAAACTGTTTGGGCTGCTGTGGAACAGCAGTACACATGCTGTTTTCCTTGTGTGTGCATATGGATTATGGAGGGTGTTGACGTCGTCCTCAAAAGATTTCAGTTCTCTTCGAACGCTTTATAGAAGAAGAGTGTCTGCTTGTTTAGAAGAGAAGGGGCTGTACGCTGACACGTGGCTTTCAAGCCTATGCTGTGAGGTTGATATGCAAGAGGGAAGGGTATCCTTTTTCTTCGTATTACCATAAATAATGAGCAGCTCTGGCAAATGTAAATACGAATTCTCTTTACAACCCCGTTTGTTTTCCTCAAAAAAAGAGAAAAAAATAAAGATAAGTAAGAATTACTTTATACCCTCACCCCATTAAAAATCTGTAAAGGACTTTGTAGGTGAAAGACAGCAGGAATAAGAGGATACAGGAATAGAACTGGCGTTTATTCTTGAGTATCCTTTTCTCCTACTGCCTGTGCAGAAATGGCTGAAGTTTTAGCTTCACCAAGTTTGGATTCAGACCTGCAAATTCCATACGTTCTCAAAGCGCTTTTGAGCAGAAAAAGTAGCAAACGTGAAAATGGAATTCCAGCTGCACCCTAGTTTCAGGACTTTGCTGTTATGTGGTAGATGTACGTTTCCAGCTGTCTGAAATGTCTATTCGCATTGGGAAAAGAACCCGTTTCCTTCTGGGGGATGCAGTGCCCTCTAATGATGCACCTTGGTATCTCAAATGAGAGTGGAACTGCCTGTCGGTGGGAGCCAGAGCGCTGCTGCACGTGGAAACTGAAGTAGATTCCCTGCATTTATGCGAGGCAGATAATAGTTTCTTGGCTTTTGTGTTGGGCTTTTTTTTAAAAAAAATTATTTCATTGTTTCATGCAGATACTTTTACTGCTGTGCTGTAGGGGATGGTCAGTGTAGAAGAGGTACACCAAGCATTCTTGTGTTATCGAGGAAGTTCTGGTACAGCAACTAACACATGGACTCCGTTTACATGTCTTTGAAGTTGTTCTGACAGCAAGGAATGGCTGGCATAAAGGTTTCTCTTTGGCTAAAGCTGATCCTGTGTGTTGGCTGATAGGTAAAATCAGCACAGCTGACTTCATCTCTAGCTTCCTAACTAGTAGGAGCTGTGAATACATAAATCCATGTAATGAGTGCTTTGCAACTGTTGGTATTTACACAGTACTGTGTCTTTGCAGAGCTGGTTTTCATTCTGGGAGCCTGCAACAACTTCACACTTCAGCAGCACTGCCAGCTCTCTGGAGCTAGGTTCTATCCAGCATGGGTGTAGCTGCTTCACTACAATCTTGTGCTAGCCAGGAGCGTTGCTTCCCAACTGTGAGCTTTGCTAACTCATCAAAAGAGTAGAAAATGACCCATTTTTTTTTTCTTGCTGGAAGTTTTCTTTTTTTTTTGCGAATTGGCTGAGCTCTTGTAGAGGTCTGGCAAGCACTCGGGCCTGTGCGAAGTAAGCAGAGGATCAGAGAAGGGAGAAGCAGGAACCCCTCTCTGGAGGTATCTTGCTTGCATTTTGGCTCACTATTTCATGAAACAGTACACTGAAATGTGGGAGCACAGACTGCAGAGAATCATCCACTTTTCAGTATCTATAGCTGTCAGTAAATACATGTCAATCTAAATCTAACTCCTGACTTCATGCTATTGCCCTTCTCTTTATGCTTTCCTGTCTGTTTTCCTGGACTGCCTTTCTATCCCTCTCTTGCCCTCTTCCTTTGTGCTAAGCTCTTTCAGATTAAAACCAGCTAAAATTGACTAAGTATCTCTGCCAACAAAGATTTTTCCTGTAGAGAAAGTTTGTCACTGGAGAAGTAAAGAATTTGGAAGGTGCACACAGCTACTGCCTTTGAAGTGTTTAGATGAAAGAAAACTACAGAAATAAGTATTTGAAATAATCTTGTCCTTGTTCAATGGGGGCAACAAGTCAACTTAGCAACAGCGCCATCCTCCCTGGTGCCAGTTTCCAAGCCAGATGCTGTTAAAACAAACTGGACATATAAGATCAAGACTGCTTCATCAGGGGTAGGGGGCAAGGGGCAAGTCATGTTACTAATAAAACACATTGAATAACCAATTCTTAGCTTTCTTCTTTGGGGATTATGTTCAACTGTGGAAAGAACGTTTATGGAAGAATATGTTGTGCTGTTTGACATGCTTCAAAGACCGAAGCCTTTCTTGCCTTGTAGAAATTTTTACTAATGGAATTCACTCACAAACACCTCAGGTTTTTTCTTTTCTTTTTTCAGAGGGTATGTCAGTAGGACTGATGTATGTTACCCATGGGCCAGCTTGTACAGGGGGAGCTTAATCTAGGCACGTCCTTACCTTGAATTGAAAGTCTGTTGTATTTAATGGGGTGTTAACTCAGTTTATTCTCTGGGATTTGTGCAGTAATTTTATTGCCTGCAAAAGGAACAATTTGAAGCCAGATGAAGTGTAGGTAGACTCTGTAATGTACCGGCTGAGCTTGGACGTGCTTGCCTTATTCTGATGTTTATATTTTCCTGTCACATCTCCTGCATCTCTGTTTCTGGTATTCCTGCACTGAGTTGGAGGGTTACCACCCTTTTGTGAGGACATCTGATCTGTTTCTATGTCTAGTATTTCATCTTGGTCTAATGCAGCCCTTTCATTTCTGTGGGTTTTTTGTAGCCACGGCCACAGGCTGGATTTGGTCTCTACTTCTTCCTCAATATATCCCAGCTCTGACTTAATCTTTGTTCCCTCTCACCTTCAATCCTGGCTTCCTTTATGACTCTTTGCTGCAGGAGTTTGCTCTTTGGCTTGCATGGAGTCATTCATTTGATGCTTTCTTCATCTCTCTGAATCCTTTTAATGTTGTATAAACTTCTTTTTCTCATATAAGTGACTGCAGAAGGAATTCAAAGATCCTTCTTAGGAAGCGACTGTTACACAGGTGCAATTTTGCTTTGGTACTAATGCTGAGTGTCACATAGTCTTTCACAGACAATTGCTGTGTAGGTATTCAATTTTAGTTAAAGCATGTGGTAGACTAGCATCTACCAAGGCTTATCACACTGGTTTTGTTTTTCCTGTCTTGTTTTGCCCCGATTCAGTCCTGTACATCAAGAAAAGATGTGTCAAATGTTCTTGGCCATGCAGACAAGAATGAGAATAATGGTGGATTTGAAAATGAGTTTTAACTAATCAGGCTCTTTGGTAGTGGAGTTCAATAACGTAGGAGAACCTACATTGAATTACTGCCCAAGACAATGATAAAGACATGTAGTCTTCTCATGCTGAAGCACCAGTAGTACAAAGACAGAGGGCAAATCAAAGACAAAAAACAAAAATCAACTTAAAGCTGACTGCAATGTGGCAGACTTCTATAAAGACTTGTCTCAGATGCAGCTGTTCTGTGAAGGAAAATGGCATAGATCAGCATCCCTGCCTTAGGGGACAAAGCTGAATTGTTCAGTCCTCTTACACAGGTGGTCTTACAACTTCTGCGCAGTAAGAGCACAGATAACAGTTTCATGAACATTAAAAACCATTTGGATGTTGCTAAATTACTAGGCAGTGTGTGTTTAATGTGAATGAGAGACACAATGTCTCTGCTGTTGAACTAGCCTGAATACATTATGTGATGTTTATGCTGGCTGTAGAGGACTGACAGCACTAACTTCATCAGAAACTCTTCGGAGTGCACCTACAAACCTAATAGGAAGTATCAGGTTGGTTTATGTTAGTTCAGTTTGTCCTGTGGTTTTGGTAATTTTGATCTTGTGGTACATGAAGCAAGATCAACTGTTTTATGAAGTTAAAGCTTCAGAGAAGTTTTGGCCCCTTTGAAATCAGTGAAAATGTAGTCGCTGAATTTGCTGGAGCTAGGATTTCATCTGCAGTCTTCAGCAATTCTGTGTGTGGTTATGGGTCCTCCCTCCGTAGGGAAGCTGAAACCGGCTCTGCTGCTTTTCCTGGACTCATCTGGCATCTCCAATCCTGCAATACAGCTTCACAGAGGAATCTACATGGGGTGTCTCCGAAGAAAAAAATCAAAGAGGAACTCCTGTGTTGTAATACAAGACTGAAAAAGCATGCACTTCTTCAGCTAAAATAGCAGTGCACTTTCATGTGTAATGGGGTCACTGTTTCTCTGCTGAGTTTCTCATATCATTGATACTTACCAGCTGGGTTCCAATTTGATGATAAAGTATCAGCACTTTAAAATCCTAGCAATGAGAGAGTTTCAAATCACAAAAACTTCTTTCTGTCACTGCTGCTACTTTGTTTTAATGATAGGAAATTTCAATTCTACTCAAGTTCTCTAGCAGTAAATTTCACTTTCCAGGGCCAATGCTTTTTGATGTCACAGGAGATCTGTTGAGAGGAAGGTGGCCTCAGGGTCAGGTGGAAGGACTAAGGCTGGAATCCAGATAATCAAGGTTCCAATTCCAGGGTCTGAGATAGACTGTGTGACATAATATTTCTTTATCATGGTGTAGTCAACATGCTAGCTGGATACTTCAGTGATGAGGATGAAAAAAGAACAGAGTTCTTGGGCATGTAATTTGTTTTTCTCTGCTTCAGTTCTTTATTGTGCAAATGAGGAATAAACATCATCCATTTAGACAGAGAGCTGCCTGAAGAAGGGGCTGTGTCTTAGCCTGTGTGTCAGTAGTGTTCAGGAAATATTGCTGTGATCTGAATAGGAATCTATAGGCATTATTTTGTTAAATCACCTGCCCTTAATGATTGGTTCGGGTATGTTTAAAGAGGATCTGGACTTAGAAACAGCAATTTCTTGTTGGCTTTTTATTATTATTTAAAGTAGACTTGCAGTATCTTTTTTTTTTCTGTTTGAGATGTGCTGCCTAAAATAGTGCAAATATTGCAGCTGAATCTTATCTTTATTATTCTTTCTAAAGCTCTGGCCTTTAAGAACGCAAGCAGAAATGATATCTTTACAAGGAGGTGGCAAAGGTCTTGTGTAGTCTTCTGAAAACAGTCCTTTTTTGTTTGCATGGTATAGCAGTCAGAAAATGCACAGTACGGTGGATAAAAGAGAACGAATGACATGACTGAGTGCGGGAGCCAGAAACAACCTTTTGACTGCGCTTGTTCACCTAGCCAGAAATGATCAATACAATGAAAGAGTGATTTTTAACCATCTTTGAGCATAAAGATGTAGTCTGCTTGGACATACATTTATGTCAAAACACTTCATTTTAGTGTGGATGCATTAATAAAATGAAATGATTTAATATTAAAATCAGTATCCATACAGTCTTACATAATTTAACTGTATCAGGTTAGAAACTGATTGTTGGCATACTAATGAGCCCTGTCTGGGTTTATTGTTACAGGGACTGCATAGTAAATAATGCCATTAGAGAAAATGGGTTTTCTTGGGATTCTAAATTCTCCGCTCTCCACAATCAATATCTTCTTTTCACTGGACTACTTAGTCTCTTCTCAATGTCAGTCTTGCTCCTCGCGTGGGTCAGGGTGAAATGTGTTTCCACTGCTTTTTTAATAAGATTTAGAACAAATGACAGGCTGCTACATGGGGTTTAACTGAGGAGGCATGACTGCCGAGTTTTGTTTCTGCTAAGGCAGGAATGGGACTGCCTGTAAACTGGTATTACAATTAGGAGCTAGTCGTCGTGCTGGGACGATGGAGATGTGTACCAAAGAGAACTAGTCAGTCAAAATGACCTTTTCCCACCTTTTCTTTTCTGCACAAGGGGGAAAGTAACAATTGAGAAATCTTGTTTTATTATTGTGGTGTGAATTTGGGAGGAGAGAACAGGAAAAAAACAGGTGAGATTTAGGCTTTACCGATGGATGTAGAGCTAGGCTCAGTTGCTGCCCATGAGGGAAATATTCCCTTTAACTCCAGATCTCCCAAGAGACATTGTTTGTTTAGGTTCAGAGCTAGTGTCAGTGTGGATGGCTCATTAGTTTAAATGTCTGGTTTGGGGAGGTATGTTCTCAAGCAAAGGCTTCTAAATATAAAATAGTCTAGTGAAGTTAGCTTATGAATATTCACTTGTTGAATTTACATTTTGTTTTTTATCTCTAAGCTTCTAGAACAGAGCCTTGCACAGAGGACAGTCCTCCCATCTGTCTGGATAAACTATGATGGAGAGGTTTTGCAAAAACAGGACCTTGTTGTTTCATATGTCCATGCTCTCTAGTTAGTATCTTTCCCACTGCTTTGAAGACCCAGCCATTGTCACTTGCAGGCTCTAATAATCCAGGACTTGAGCAGAGTTTTGATCTCTTGTGGACCCTTGGATGCACTGGCTGAAGTGGTGGAGGTGCAGGTGGAACTGATAAACAGTTCTACACTGAGTTACTTGAGTAACTGTTCTTGATGAACTTGGAAAGAGCAGACACATTGGACACATGCTTGTTGGGCATCTGGAGTGGATACTTTGGGTGGAGGATTATCCCTAGAGCTTGCAGACCTATCTGCCTTCTCTGTACATGCTCACTGTGGTTCTTGACCTCTTGAGAGTACTAGCTCTTGTTGTTAGTTCTGTGCTTTATTATCCTCTGCAATCATTTGAAAAAGAATTAAATAGGTAAATAAGCGTATGCATTCCCACACACCCCACCACACTTCACAATACTCTTGGATGCTTGTTTGCTTCTAGGTAGAGGAGTTTGTTACAGTGTTCTCATTTACTTTCTTTTTTCAGCTATGTATCAAGTTATTTCCAAACTGGCTTCATATGGTGGCTAATGGAACAGAATTGATGCAATTGCTTAAAAAAGGCTTTTAGACAGTAGATGCTAATTAAAGCAAACTTTTTTTTCCCAGAGAAAAAAGTCTTTCAAAGAGCCCACTTTCTTTCCGTCAGATGAATATATATGCAATAATTTGCCAGCCTGATGGAGACAGAAGTTGAAATATGCTTGGAGCAGTTATATTCAACCATATGTAAGTGCTGGTGCTACCTGGAGCTTATTTCTCCCACAAGGTGATATTTCTACCATGTAATTTTGCTGCTTCCTGCTGTAGGCAGCATTAGGGAGAATGTGTCAGAAAATGTCGAAATGGCTTTCTGTCAGAAGATTCCATTTTAGTTATGCCCATGGGAAAAAAAATGCATAGATGTAGTTGAAAATCCGTGGTTCGCAGGTTTGACCAGCTTGAGTTTTAGGGGCAAGTCCATAAGCCCAATTGCAGAAGCACTTGCATTTACAAATCCTCCCCTCAGGCTCTCCACGGAGACTGTTTCTTTGATCTTGCCTGCTTCTCCCACGTGCTTAGTTGCTCGAGCAGAGATGGAGGAGAGGAGGTTTTTCTAGTAGAGCTCTGATTCCAGGAAAAAAAAAAAAATCAAACCACCACCACCCTTATAAAGATGATTATTAAAACTAACCAACTGAATTTCACTTGTGTGCTATGTTTCCAGTGACCAAAGGCAGGTGTAGCCATGTAAACAGTGGGAAGGGGTCAGGACTAGGCTGTAGGTAAGGAGCTGTACTGCCATGATGTGACATGGACTGCTTATTGTACTGGCTGAGTTTAATCTGGTGGTGGTGGTAATTATCTTATCTCCAAACCTCATCTCCCTTCCAAATCAGCCTGAAATGTCAGACAGAAATCAGTGCTTAGGAGAACAAAGAGTCCTTACCAACTCAGCTTCCACTCCAAGTGCCCGGAGTATTTTCTTTTTTTAAAACTTTCTCCTCTTTTAGTGAACCTACTTAACCAGCCTTTACCAAGGCAGCTGTTTCCTGATCTGCAGCCATCCACAGGAGGAGAGGGCATCTGAATGAGTGAATTGCTGTTAATACTTACCAGCCTCAAGACCTGATGCAAAGACACGGTAGGTTAGTGTGCAGGAGGCTCAGTACATGATCAGATCTGATTTTCTTCCCTCTGTACCTGTACCTTGCTTCAGGATAGTTGTTCATAATCCCTTTCCTGAAGACCAAACAGCCTCTCACTCCCCAGTTGTTGCATTTAGGTTCTCTGATCATGGGGAGCCCAGTAAGTGATATCCCTGGAAATCATTCCTGTCCAGTATTCCTTGGTTTATAGAAAAAAAAAAAAATCACCCTTTCTCTGTCTCTCCCTTTTCTCCTGGTCCCTTGCACCTGAGATGGCTGTATCTGTGCAGCTTGAAAGCTTGTAAGTGATGCTGTTTGCCTCTGAGTCAGAGGCTTTTAAATCTGAGTGTAAAATGAGACTCCTACAGCAGTAAACAGAGTGATTGTATACTTCCTTTGAAGTTACCATTTAAATAACCTCCAGGGTTTTACTAATGCAGGAAGCAAGCAAGAGGAAATAATTCCCTCCTCCTCCCCACTGCTGCTCCCCTCTCCAAAGCAGGGAAAATGAAAATGAATTCCCTGGCAGAGGGGAGACACTGGATTTCAGGAGATTGCAGAAGAGATGAACAGCACTCACTTGCAGCTGAGTTAATGAGTCAGCACCTATTCATTCATGGACACAATTTATTAACCCATAAACACTGCAGATGATGGTGTTATCGCTGTGATAAAGCAATTTTAATTTGCTGTATAATTTATAAGGTAGCTGCTACATTGGAGGGAAGCCTGTGTCTGCTCATGTGTCCAGGTCCTGGCTTGGTGCTAGGGAGGGAAGGGAGGACGAGGGAAACAAAAAGGAGGAGTCCTAGCAGGACTATGGGATTTGACCTGATTGCAGACCATGTTTTTGCTGGTTCCCCAACCCTTGTGGGTGCAAATTCATGAAAAGGCAAAAGTGTTCTTAGGCTTCCCTCTGAATTGACGCTTGGATTTTTCCTGAAGGCAGACAGACACATAGCAAGAGCCCAAGTGAGTGTGCCTGACATCTGACAGCACTGGAGAGGGCTGTTCAGTGATGTGCTGGGAAGGAGGCCATCCTTTGCCAAATGAGATACTGGAATGTCATTATATGCTGTTGCCTTTATAGTAGGGTCTTCTCTGTAGGCTGATGACATATGGCTACCAAATACAAGCGTAGCGTAACCTTCCGAGACCTTTGTAGTTAGTGTGTGCTGCAACAGGATAATGGGACCACTTTTCAGTGAGACAGCAGGTTTACCCAGCATTGGAACGACTGGGAATTGAGGAACCTGGAGAAGTAACACTTATCTTGCCTGGATATTACTTGTTTGCCAGGTAGTTAAACTAGTCAATACTTAAATGAGTTCACTCCTTTGTTAAGTGATTTATTAAATGGTAAGATTTATTCAAATAATTAAATAGACTTTATTAGTGTAGCATATTAACTGGAAAATGCCCCAAAGACATCTTAGTGGAAGTCTGAAGTTTGCCACACTGCCTGAGGTAGTTTTCTCTGGGCGTCAAAGATGCAGTGCTTGCAGATTCCTGGGTTTTCAACCTGCTCTTAATCAAGTGGTTGGGGCTTATCTTTCATAAGGCGATATAAGTGCTTGTCTGAACATGTTGCTAGCCAGTCCTTGGCCTGACTGAAAACACCGAGTTTCCAAGGCAATTATACCTGCACTAATCATAATTTGCTCCTTAATCTAGGAGTATCTGTCTCTCTGTCTGCATTTATGTTAAGTTGCTGAACAATTTGATTAGGTGCTTTGAATAAACTGTGTAATTATGCCATAGATATTCCTGATGCATACATTACTTTTATTATCTGTTATCACTGCCCGTTGTTGTAGTGCAATAATGCTTAGAGGCTGCTATTGGAACTGGAGCTCCATTGTGCTAGATGTTGTACAGACATATATAAACTGCAATCTCTGTCCCAGAGGGGTGGCAGCTTTATTGTGCTGTTGTACGACAGCCCATTATAGCAGCCTTACAGACATTACTGCCCAAAATAGTCCCATGGATTTCAGGATGGAAATGGCCAGCAGCCTTTTAACCTGTGAGGGCAGTGGTGTTGTTGAATTCACCTTGGTCCATATTCTTCCAGGGTTATCAGTGCCGAGGCTTGTTGGGCAAAATTTTAGGAAATGATAGTTTTGAGTGTCCTTGGAACTGGCCATTTTCGCTTTCTTGGTGAGTCCTCCTGAGGGTGGAAGACTAGAGCCAGGTCATCCTCTTTCATATTTGCAGCATGAGGTTCTGTTTTGTCAAGTGCATTTTACTGTGAATTGAATATTTTCCCATCTTTTTTGTACTTTGCCATATTCCCTTGACCTTGTGCTACTCAGTGATGAATTGTACAAGACCCATTGAAAGCACTGCAAAACCAGAGGAATGCCAGCCTTACTTTGTAGTACATTTAGTCAAAATATTTTAAGCTTAAGACTGATGGATGTGATTCTTGTGCTTCAATCTGCTCCTTCAGATTAAAAAGCTACTAAAAGCTTAGACTTGTCTCGATACATCTGCTGCTTCATGACCAATGAATGGCACGTCCTGGGCTGGAGGCCCTGGGTAGGAGGATGATAGTTTGTAATAAATATATCTGATGACGGTTTATGTTCATGAAGTTTTTAAGTCTTCTACAGCAAATGATCCATCTGTTGGAGACTGCTGAAATAGCATCTAGCTCTCCTTTGACTTTATAGAGCAACTTAAATCTAAAATGACCATAGACCTCTCACATCTGAAAAGTCACGGTTTGCTTATGCCTCTTTCTCGCTTTCCCCTCTGGTGTGCTGTTCCTGTGTTAGATTGGCTTTAAAAGCAGAATATCATTCTGGGATGTTATTTATTAGATCTCTTATTAATTCTGTATCACTTTTTACAGTTTCGTTGCTCTATGATTAAATCTGCAAACCATTTACGCAAAAACCTATAAAATAAGATTATTGTTATTTTTCACTTGCCCTACATTCCATTTTCAGTGTCAAAGGTTCAATGAGCCAGACAGATTCTGTGGTGATGGGAATTGGTGGTGGAAGAGTTGATTGATTCAAATTTAGTGGTATGAGAAAATGAGGATTTCCTGAGTAAACTGGAAGGCTGGAAACATGCTCGAAGTCATAGGTGGTAGAACAAGTCTGTAAAACCTTTGAAATGATGAAAAGGCATGCATATCAGCTTCTTCCTGTCAGACTGCTGTGATCTGTCACAGCACCAGTGGTAGAAGGAGGAGTGATGCAGAAGCCACAAAAGGCAACTCATATTTCTGGAAATGACTGGTGGGACTGAGGCCAAGCGCTATTTCTGGAATTTGAGGTTGACCCATGGCTAGGATTAAGGGCTTGAATTTGATTTAGTATAAATCTGAAGCTGAACTTAGTTGACATCAACTGTTGGGATTCTGGGAAATCACAGTAAGCTTCATTGACTGACGTGAAATTCAGTTATTCTATACTGGTGAGAAATCAAATACATTTGAGCCATGTTCCAACACAAAATGAGAACCCAAACTGGTGACACTTAGGTCTGACCTCAATGCATTCATTTCTTCTGTGTTTTGGAACTGGGGGTGGGTGGAGAGAAGAGAAAAAGAGATCTGGTAAATAGAAATTCAGTTGGTTTAATATACAGACCACTTTGCAGTCTAACTGGAGCCTCTTATTAAGAATCCGATGGCACTTCTAAACAGGGAGAGCTGCTCCCTTGGTGGGGGCAATCTCCAATCATACACCAACATAGCTTTTGACATATTTATGCCTCCAATAAAATCTCCCATCTGGTATATTTTAAAATAAAATTGAAAATTTATCCCTTTCCTTTAGTTGGTTTGTCGTTCTCCCTGAGAGAAGATAGCCAAGCTGAGATTATTGCATCGGCAGCCTGTCAGCTAAGGTTAGGCTGAGGTGATTTAAATTTCAATACTTTCCACGTTACAGCTGTCTGGGGTGGGGAAATTACAAGGAGAAAAGCAGACTGTCTGTTATTTTTATTCATTAGTCTCTCCTGATTTGTTCTGTTTTTCTTTTAGTTAGCTCTACTCACCACACAGGACACCTGCAAGAAAGATATTCCCCATTTTTTCTGGATTCCCACAACCCTTGCTTGGTTGGAGGCACTCGGGAAGGGATGAAGCAGAACGTGATTGTGTCTCCCCATTCACTTTAGCATTGGGCTTGGCTGCAATAGCAGGAAGAGATCTGAGGAACTAAGCGAGTTTATAGTATTTCTAGGGCCTGTTGTAAGGGGGGCTGTAATTTTTGGCAGAGCAAAACTAAGGGTGCGGTGTTGATTCAGATTTCCCTGATGGAGGACCAAGGGAGAGATATGA
Source organism: Clamator glandarius (assembly GCA_033459285.1). Taxonomy (NCBI): domain Eukaryota; kingdom Metazoa; phylum Chordata; class Aves; order Cuculiformes; family Cuculidae; genus Clamator; species Clamator glandarius. The sequence goes on along the minus strand of JAUNZM010000115.1, from coordinate 1,260,899 downwards.
TGGCATTTTGTGTTGTTGAACTTGGACAGCTGTATCTAAGCAAGTCTGGATCTCATCACAACAGGCATTTCTGGAAGCAGGAGCATGTGAGCTGTGGATGTGCCTGGCTATTCCTAAACCTTTGTGATGAGTTTAGGTCAGGCGCTTTTGAACAGTCTGCAATAGGTGAAATGAACCCCCTCCCACAGGATCTCTTTGTGTGTCCATAGCTGAAGTGATCTGGAACTGGAATTGGCTGAAGCTGAGCTGATCTCCCAATTAGCCTGTGGTGGAATTGTTGTGACATAGGAATAACGTGCTTCCTCACACAATTATATACAAGTCTCTCCTCAGTGGAAGGTTGGCTGTGGGCTGCATGGAGCCCAGGCGCACAGCAGTGTGTTCTGCCTCCCGCTTTTGATTAATACTGGAGTCATGCCTGGCTGCCTGGTCTGGCATTGCCCACTGAGGCGTTGAATTAGATGCATTTGTTTCTGTTTAGATAACTTTACAGTCAGATGATCAAGTATTGGAGGTCTTATCTGGGCAATGTAGGAGAGTAAAATGCCCTTATTCTCCACCTCCTGCAATTGCTTCATTACTCAGATTGTGGCTTGAGCTGCACTGGGGCTTGTGACAGCTGCCCTCCGCTGTAGTTGTGCTGACAGTAAGAGGGGAGGGCACAGCGGGGACTCAGGTGCCCAGTGAAGGTTGCAGTATTTTACCCCCCATAAGCTCAGTAAGTAATAAGGTCAACTCTCTACAACTACCTGAAGGGAGGTTGTGGAGAGAAGGATGCTGACCTCTTTTCCCAAGTGACAGGGGACAGGACGAGAGGGAACGGCCTCAAGCTCCACCAGGGGAGATTTAGACTTGAGATTAGGAAAAAATTCTTCACGGAGAGGTTGATTAGGCATTGGAACGGTCTGCCCAGGGAGGTGGTTGAGTCACCGTCCCTGGAGGTGTTTAAGGTGAGGATGGATGAGGTACTTAGGGGCATGATTTAGGGATTGATGGGAATGGTTGGACTCGACGATCCAGTGGGTCTCTTCCAACCTGGTTATTCTGTGATTCTGTGATTAATAAGCCCAATGCCCTCAGGGCTGCATTTCACCCTGTAGTTCAGAGCACAGCACAGAACAGAGTCTGAGGTCCCTGCTGGCCCCACAGACGTTCAGTACCTATAGATAATAAACCAAGGGTCAGGGCTCACCTTCTCCCAGAGCAAGCACCTGCACTGCTGGATGTGATTCCCTGCACTAGCCTATAGCTATATAAACTCTGCACCAGCCCAGAGGCCATTTGCAGATCAATTGGCAGCTTTCCCAATTCTTTCCCCCCTGACCAGGGGACCCAGAGCTTGAGCGTATGGGGGGTAAACTACTGCAACCTTCATTGGGCACCTGAGTCCCAATTAAATGCAACCTTCGTTAAAGACGTGTGATTTATTTATTTTATAGAGCACATCTAAAACTTTTATGCATGCATTATGTATTTGGATATCGGGGTAACGTGCTTCTCATTTCTAAAGTGAATTTTAGGCTCCTTGTTCTGTGCAATGGGCTTTTGTTCCTCTGACGTATATTTGTGCAGGTGACCATATGGTTAAGGATTTGCCTGTGTGCATTTGAGCACATTAGTGTATGAATAAATCTTTTGGGAATACTGAGTTTGTTTATGGCATTATGCTTTTACCGGTGTATGTTTTGTACACGTACACTGCATGTGTATGTGTCATTTCATTTAATTGTTTTCTGGACTGAAAGATTAAGAGTGCATCAAACACGTTATTTCTTTCCACAGCAATTGTACATTTGCTACTATGAAATTTACTCCAAATGGATATACAGGTACAATTCTTGATTTGGTAGACCTCAATCTTTCTTAAATAGAATGAGTAGATCTTTTGTTTGCATGCTCAATGTATGTGTACTCCTGTCGTGTCTGTGCTTTCATTGTCTATAGAAACAAGCAGTGCTTTGCACTGAAAATAACCTGTGCCTTCCTAATGTGCTGTAAATGTGCATGTGTGAAGGTGAGGATTATAGCATGTGTGTGCTCAGTGTGGAGTAGAAGTGTGTTTTATGTCTAAAAATCAGTGTGCTCAGTTTTATGTTTGTGCAGTGTAAGCACATATTTTCTTGCCTTTGCTGGCAGAGCTACAGATGTATTGAGTCTTCATATTGTTAAAATAACAGAAGAGCAGTCCACATATTTTCTAATTTTTTAAAACATCCTCCAGCTTCCATGGTTTAAATTTCTAAGTGACTGTCCAAGTGATGTATGTCAAAACATCAGGAAGGATATTCAAGCAGTTATGTCAGCGGAATGGAACAAAGTCATGAGTTAATGCTTTCCTGATGCTATTTAAAAGGGAAAATGATGAAGAAGAGCCACAAGTAAAATACGAAATGAACAAGATCAACCAAGGTAAAGTCAGGAGGTTTATTCTTAAAATGGAGACATCTACAGCAAAAGTAATCACATGACTCTATTTTTGTGCCATCTGTGATTATCCCATCCTGTCTCAGATCTCACACCCTCCAGGGTCAATCCCCAGGAACCAGGAAGGATGATGTAGTCCTTCTAACCTTGTTGCTTCCTCTTGGCTGTCCTGTCAGGTGCTTTGAAAGTGAGTCAAGGCCTTCATTATCCCACCATTTCTTTTCAATGACATTTTAAAAGACCTGACACAGAGTAAGAATATTTGAAGCACCTGCTACTTCTCTCTGTAATTATCCAGTTTCCTTGTTGGGACTGAAATTATTGCCCTGCAAGAGTGCAATGTCTCTATTACCATGTAAGAGCTCACCAAACACAAACCTGCCCTGGCTGCAACTAGCACCATTATGCATATTCTGACATAAGAGTGACTTTCTGTGGCTGCTGGGCTGTGCTGTGGAGTACGTGACCCAGCCTAGAGTGGTGGAGCTGGAAGGAACGTGGTATGTGGCAAGAGAGGAGCACACTTTGAGGCTGGGAGGAGTGAGAAGGCACACGGTGAAAGGAGATGGGCAGAGAATGGGGAGGGCAGGAGGCAAGCGGTACTGAAGGATGGGATGATGCCTTGAGAAGGATAGGAGGGACGCAACGTGGCTTTAGGACAGGGGACTGTGAAGGACTTGAGAAGGGCAGTGCACTTGGAGGCTCTGTTGGGATGGCTGGAGCAGAGCGTCAGACCAAGCTTGGGAAGGTCTCCAACCTGCAGGGTCAGTGCATCCATCTGAGCAACAGTCAAGCTTCATGCATGATCGGGGCAGGTGGTGGAGCGCTAACAGATTCCTAGGAGATGCTTACAAGTGGCTTATCTATTTTCTGTGTGTCTGTCTCTTAATAGTAGCAGTAGTACACTGAAATGAGGGAATCTGGTCCCTGAACTGTAATTAGCCCTCAGTCTTTGCTATGGATTGCCCAGCTAAAGGTCTTGCCCGTAGCCTGTGGTAGGGATAGAGCACAGCCGGGGGGACAAATGAACAAATATGGGAAAAACGAAGAATGGGTTGAAATCAAAGATAATAAAATGATGGCTGAGGAGAAGCCTCGCTTAATTATGGAGTGCCTTCTGCAGCATTTGCTTTTTAGAAGCTGTTCAAGGAACGTCTGCAGCCATTGCCAAGGGAAACTAGATCTGGAGATAGAAGGAAACAAAAACTGGGAGCAGTTGAAGCTTTCTCAGCTGTTCAGCAAAAGGCAGGATTGTGCCAGAGATGGTGTGAGACACCAGAGGGAGCTGACAGGGATTCCTGTAGGTATTGGTTGCCCAGCTGCTCCTTTGTTGTCAGATCCTGAAGAGTCAACAAATAACTAGTGCTGATGCTCGAGGACTGTCCCTCTGCACTCAGTCCAGTTCTCCATCTCCACCTGGACTGTAAATTCACCTCCATGGATGTGCAAGGTGAAAGGAGGAAGGGAAGAACAGGAGGATTAGTCTAAACGATCAGTGCAGTAAACTAATTCCGCACTCTCTGTAATAAGGAAGGAGGCAAAAAGAGACCCTGCATAGCCTCTGAGGTGTGTGGATAACCCCTGTCTCAGCCTACGGGGTTTTCATGGAGCTCGGCTTGTGCCCCAGCTGCCTGGGCCTTGCTTCTCTTTTCCCTTGGCAACACATGCTGCCTCTCCGCTACCCGCCTTCCCCTCCAATTCCTTGTGACAGGCTTACAAATCCTGGGACCCCTGGTGCAGGAATGGCATTTTGGTCTGGCTGGAAATGCTTATAAGAACAGGGCTTTGATGCTGTCTCCAAAGTCTCTGGAGAGCTGAGAAAGGGCTATTTTTCATGCGATGCTTTTGGAGAATGCTATGGGAAAAGGTCAGGGGACAGAGTAGGAATGAGTAGGTCACATACTCATTGGTTTAGGGCACCACGACAGCATTGGTTCTTTAAGATCTCAGGGCTTGCTTTGTAAAAATAAGCATCTCTCACTGAGCTGCCTGGGAAAGAACAGGGGCACGCCTCCTGCAAGCCGATGTTCGCTGCGTTCCTCTGGGTTTATTCTCCTGTCTTGGCAATTGCTGTGGCCCAGAGTCCCTGTGAACCGAACAGATCCCTCAAACAGCAGGCAGCATTTTAAAAAGCTTCTTTGCTTATCATTTTGACCCTTATGATACAAGGAGAAATTCAGCACCCGACACAGATGGCTGTCTTCTAGCGGGGTCCAGGAGCAGTGGTGCTTAGCCCGTCCCTGTTAAACCACGCTAGGTCTGTGGGCAAAAAGATCTTAGGGCTGAATGGCTGTTTGACCTTTGTTTTCACACGTGTTATCTATTGAGGTGGAGGGAAGCAGGCTAACAGAGATTGTCCTTTTTCCTTTCTTCCTCTCCGATGCACACATAGGGTATCAGCCAGTGTGTGGGGAGTGTGTGAAAGAACAGGAAGCAGAGGGGTGAGGTGGCAAGTCATTTACATTGGAAATCTGAGCTGAATGTGCATTTCCCTTCTCTGCTGCCATCAATCACTCGTATTTCCTGTACGCTACAGAATAGAGGAATGGAGTTTGCTTGCTTCCCACTTCCCCCAGGGATAGAAACACTCATTTGTTTCACTGCCTAGAAATGCTGATCACTCAAAACATTTATTGTTTCAGAGACACATGCAGTTCTGAAGCTGAACTCTTCAGTTTCCTCTTATCTGGTCTTCAGAAATGTCTTCAGGTGCCCTGCAGACCTGGAGGATGGCTCTGCTGATGCCCTAGCTCTGTTAGAGATGTGAAGGTGCTGCTGTGATAGTGCAGAAAAGCCCACGGCCAACTGAGCAGATGCTTTACTGCCAAGCACTGGCAAATACCCTCTGTTCACCATAAAGCCGGTTGCTTTAGATCATTCGTATGATCTGGCACCCAATCCAGTGAGGTGAGGCTTTCAGAGGCCCAAGTCCTGCTTGTCATTGGAAACCTTTTAGTAACTATTTAATGGGCAAACAAATCTGTTGAGATAAAATTACAGTGAGGCGTTCTGTGGAATAGATAAATCACCATGTGTTCACTATTTGGCTCTGTTGGAAGGGATGGGGACAGCAGTAGAAACAGTGTGGGACTGGGAAAGAAATAGAAAAAGAAGAAAAAACGGAAATAAAGGGAAGGTGTAGGACAAACACGAAAGCAGATGGGAAGTCCATCTCTTTCTGTAGCAAATAGGAGAAATGAAATAAGTGTGGAAGTATTCTGATAACCTTACCTCCTAAGGAGGTACCTTAGAAAATGCCCAGCTGTGTATTCATTCACCTTGTGATAATATGCTAAGGTCTGGCATACTTCATTGGTTTTTACATGGTATCTGATTAATATATGTCTTCCTCTCATTTAATCATCTCTCATCCTGCAGAGGAGATTTGACTTAATTCCTGCATAGGGGCACTCAGGCTATGGATGTTGTGGGACTTGTAGATAACCAAAGGGGCGTAGCATAGTTGAACTCCTGTGTGACTTCAGCAGCCCTTTCTTCATTATGGCATGGTGTCTCTGAAGCTTCTGTGGAATGGGTGGGATTGGGATGTTGTTAGTGTGCAGTTCAGTTGCTGTGATAGAGGCTGAGGTGAGGCACCATGTCCTTGGAGCACTGTCATGGCCAGGAATCTTCTCCTGGCTGTGGGGGACTGGAGCCCCCTTCCCTGGGGGTGTGAGCTTAGCAGCTTTTTTGAGCTCAGCCTCTGTGGGTCTGGGCAGTAACTCCCAGGGGAGACCTGTTGGGAAAACCCAAGGGCTGGAAGGAAGTGCTGCTGATGACTCAATAGGCAGAGCTCTTCCCTCTGTGGGTGCTGGAGCTGAGCCACACAGACACATCCCTCTGTAATTACCCCCTAGTTACTTATAGTTCATGTTTTGAACTGGCATTCTCGTTTGTTGTCCATGCATCCAGGCATGCAAGGCAAGAATCCATACCATGAAATCTCATATTGCACAGATGCTTGCAGACTCGAAGAAGCAAGAATGTGTTTGTTTCTAGAGTGAAGCGTGTTTGGCCTGTATTTACATATCTCGGGCATGTACAGATGTTGTGACTATGCAGACAGATCATGGACAGTGTTTATTGCTGTGTCTCTGTCAGTGTTCTGCTTGCCCAGGAAAGGTTGGGTGTGGGATTGCATGCACATAGAACACAGAGAACTGTGTCATTAACCACTCGGTTTGAGACTGGTGAGAGAAGATGATGTGAGGTATCAGTGGTCTTGTGTTCTGGGGAACTGTGGAATGGGTAGGGAGTGTGGATGGGGGAAGGGACGAATTTGGTTGACAAAATATGGTGACAGAGGGAGAAAAATCTCTGCCATGGCCCATATTAAGCAACAGAGACCCTTAGCGGTTGTCTGTAGAAAATCAGCGGTGCTGAGTTCAATAATGTGTGAATGGTTTGTTTTCTTTTCCATTTACTCATTTCAGACATGAAGTCATGCAATGACTAACTCTAGAAATAAAGCGAGCTTTGGTTTCAAGTGGTTTAACTGCAGTGAATAATTTCCTTTCCCCCCCCCTTTCTTAATGATCTGCTTTGAATGGGGAGGTGTTTTGTAACGCTGACACATTTTCAATCCACATTGATTGCCGTATGATGTTAGTGTATTTCATTGCAATTGCTGCCTTATTCTGAGAAGTTATTCCTTGAAATATTCTTGTAAATCTATTTCACCTGCTCTTGTGCTTCCATCCAGCCACACTGGCCACCTCGTCTCCCTTGCTCCCCACCAGCCCAGTGTCTATGTGTAGCTGAACGTGGTGAATACCTTTAGCTGAAGTAATTCTGCAACACCCTCACCCTCCTTGCTAGCAAACACACAGATCCTTGCTCCTGTATGAATTCTTTCAATGTAATTAGTCTCTTTGCTGTGGCTGGCAGATCAGCCCACCTGTGGCATGGGTATGTTGTGGCTTTGCAGCAGCAACTGCCTTCCTGTCCCAGTAGGGATGCTCACACACATGGGCAGCCCTGTGCTTTTGCCTCTGACTGCTGTTTGTGAGAACAGCCTGTCTAGAATTTACTCAGGTAACAACCAGCAGCAGGAAAATGATTCCAGCTCCTGTGCTCTTTGTGGGGTTTGCTCACTGTCATCTTGGTGGCTGGGGAATGCTGCCTCTCAGGGGATCTGTTTTTGTAGCTGGATGAATGAATGGGCTGGACACCTCAAGGGGTGGCTCTGTTTAGAAAGTCACTTTGGGTAAATGACATGGAGATGTGCAAAACAAGGATAATGGTCTGGCTCACCTTTGCAAAGAGCTTAGTGAATGTGGCTGAAAAGTGCTTTGAAACAATTGTGCTCTGTTACAGGGACACTGCCTGATTCTGCCACCCCTGAACTCCAACAAAGGCAGATGCTCAAGATCTCCAGCTGGACTCTGCCAGCCGGATTCTTACTGATCTAGGAGGGAGCACAGTAAATCTATTGCAGGGCTCTTTCTTTTTCTGTCCCTTGCAGGCATGCTCAGCAGCAGTACACAAATAACCTCGAAATCATCATTGCCATCATTAGGCTGGTGAGCCTAATCGCCACTCAGTGGGTTCACTGAGTCAGCTGTTTCCCGGCTTCCATCAGTAGAGCTGACTGATCAAAACTGAAATGCTCTTGCAGAAAATCCAGAAAGATCAGATTTCTTTTCAGCCCAAATTGCCTTCTCCATTGTTTTCAGTATTATCTATCAGTGCTACAAGTAAGTAAATTTTCTGAGGTCATAAGCTCTTACTGCATCAAGAGAAGCAGTGAATGATGCTGCATAGAGACAGGTGAGGGATAGAAAGGCTTCGAAGAACTGTGAGATCCCAGACAACTTCTCTGTAGCTGGGTGAAGGATTCCAGTAGAGACCAGACCTTAAAGTTAATGTCTTGATCACAGACCTCTTTACAGAACTTCCGGCTCTTGTGTCTGTAGGAGACTGTGTAAAGCAAGTGGTGGTGGCTTCTTTAAGGTCCTCCTCCACTGTTCCTCTCTTCATATTCCTGCTCAGTTGCAGTGCACCTGCTCATATAAACTGGCTGTGCAGGGTTTGCTCAGGTTGAGCTTGTGTGTGACAACAGAAACAGCATTCAGAAGCCTATTGATGGGCTGAGAGGAGTCATTAATATGCAAAGTGAGGCCTCACTTAAGCAGCTCCAAAGGTGACCCACAGAAACTAGTCACTAGTGAAGATGTACTTTTACTTAAAGGTCAAATCAACTCACAGAGGAAACTGCGGGGACATTTAGAGAGGGAGGCTTTCCTATCATATCTAAATATTCAGTCTACCTAGGTATCATTATTATGATCTTATATACTCAGTGCGATCCCACCTATGTACCTATGGATGCAAAAGACATTGCACTCATATTCAACAGCACAGAAGACAAGCTGACTTGAAAGGTGAATTACCATGTTGTATTCTACTGTAGGGTAAAAGGGGATGGGTTTTAAGGTCCCTTTCAACCCAGACTGTTTTATGATTCTATGGGTAGGAAGGCCTTTGTCATCAAGTTTCAGGAAACTGGAACATGACAAGTGGGAACTGGTTAGAGGGAGCTCTGTTGAAAGTCAGCAAATGGATGGAGAAGCCCGAGAATATTGGGGCAGCAATGACTACTGAGTCTGTGCATGCTTCCAGCCTGTTGTAGTTGTGATGTAAAACATAGTCATGTAAATGGTTTCTGAGATAGCCTGCTATGTCATGCTGCATGCCTGGAAAAGTGTGTTAGTTGATGAGAAGGATAGGTACAGAGGAACTTATATCTTCAGAAACATAGATATGATCCCTGGCAGGGTCATCCTCCCAGCTTTCTGTGGCAGACCTCCCAGCATGCACTGCCGGGCACATTACTAAACCCATTCTGTGGTTTTGGCTGTTTTCCATGGCTTAGGGACTACAGCACAGTCCCTAATCTTCCCCAGCACGCTTATGCAAGCAGGGCTTAAGGGGCTTGGGCAAGGCCAATGCAATTCAAGAAAAGGCTGAAGTGCTCCCCAGGCCATGTGAAGTGACAAAATAACAGTGGTGGTGTTCGAAGTTGTATTGCAGAGAAGGCAGGGTTCCTTGGAGTCTGGATAGGGGTTAATCAATGTACATTCATCACTAATTTATGCATTTAAGGGTGTTTTGGAGTATAGCTGTCACGCTGGTTTTGATAATGCTAACTCTACCCACCCTGCCAGCTGCTGCAGTGTTGTGGTAGTTTGTGTTGCTGCATGCAGAATTATGGTGCTTTTGTGGGAATATTATGTTCCCTGAATAGAGCCCCACAGAGCAATTTGCTTCATCCTTACAAACCCATCCAAATAACTGGCAGTGCCTTACAAATACAAAACAATTGAGAAAATAAATGTATTATACTGTACATCTGTGACAAAACAATGCTTTCATGTGCAAAGAGAGAAATGTGTTTGTTTAACTTACGGTCTCCCATTTGGAAATAAATGCATTCATTTAAATCAAAATGGGACGTTCTTTACTATTACAGTATTTTGCATGCCAGATGTAAGAAATATGCTGCCTAAAGAACAGACTAAAGACTTGGAGTGGTTGATATTACCAAAAGCATGCATGTACTGTCTTATTCCAGACACTGCCTCTCTTCCTGCAGGGTGTCATCTGCAATGGAGTGGGAATCTCCTGGCTTTGCATGCGGATGACCTATGCACAAAAAGTTTGGGGGTGTGGGGCAGTCTGGTGTCCTTTGTCCATGTAGGAAAACCTACTTTTCCCCTGGTTGATGTTCAGAAGAGACTGCAATCAGTTGTCAGGCGTCAGAACTTTACATTGCCATGACCATGGTACAGACAGATTCCCTGCAAGATCTTCATCAGCCCAAAAGGTTTTTTGATCGTTTCCAGTTTTTGTGTTAAAGAAATCTTAGTTTCATTTATATGCAGCTGTGAATGATTTAGATGAGGAAGCATAATCAATAAAATACAGGTCGAGTGTTCCAATATTTGTTTTAAAAAATGTGTCTCATCTTGTATTTTTCATCGTTTAAATGGTTGAGCTCTTGTAATGAAAGTCTGCTGCATTTCAGTTTACACATAAGCTTAACATCATCAAGCCAAGTTTGTTCTGGGAGTTAACATTTGCATTTTTGAAAGCAGCATCCTAATCCAGACCAAAAGCAGGTAAGGAGGAACTTTAAGACAGCATGTTGCCAGCTGTCTGCTGGTAGGTGTGAGTGTTCTCCAAAAGGTACTGAAAATTGATTCAAGTAGTTAGAATTCTGCAGACTTCATTGAACAAAACTGAAGGTCACTGTTACCAGTAGTAGGAGTTGTAAATGGGAATTCTGCTGCGACATGGCTATTAGAAGGAAAAGTAGCAAGAAAAAATATGGTCATCTGAGCTATTCTACCCTGATTTATTATAATAATAATAATAATAATAATGCTTAGACCATCTTCTAGGCTCATTATACTTATTTAATTGGAATAACTGCTAGTCTTATACATGAGAAGGAAACAGTTAGGAGTTCTAGCCCTCTGCCAGTGTTGGCTGACACACACAGTTGTGTAATGGCATTTTTCATGTGTAGTATCAGGTCTGCGCAAACATGTGATTGTACTTGTCCTTTAGTAGCTGGGTGATGAGGATCACAATTCATCAAGTTTAGCATTAATAAATACTGTTGGAAAGCATCATGGCCTGCGCATTCCCCGTTTTGAAATGTTACATCCATCTCGTCGTTATATCCACCCAGCCAGAGGACTGGTTATGCTATACCCAGCAGGAACACGTCATGTTTCTGAAAGCCATCACCTCTGATCTGATGGTTTGACCAACAGGCTATTTAGCAAGAGTACTTTGGCCTGGCCCTGTTTTTCCTCTGGATTGATTAATCAAATACTTCAAATAATTGCTGTAGTTGTGACTAATGTCAACTGCATACCTAATTACCCAGGAGATTAAAATGACTTTTTCTGTTATAAAAAGAAACTGTAAATGAGTTAATTATTTACTCTGCTCACCTCTCTAACCTTGTTATGCTTGTAAATGAATAGAAATATTGATCTTGGAATGCGTTTGGGTGTTACCCATCTTGCATCAGTTTAATTAGGAGTTTCAGCATAACCCTGTTTGCTCCTTCTAACCAAGCACAAATGCTTTCTGCTTTGCTTTTGTATAAGCTGTGGAAGTGGGGCTGAGAAATGACCATTGAGGTATAAGTGACCTCCAGGATTTGAAGGGCTTCCCTGCAGCAGCATGGGTTCTACTCTACCTAGACCACTGTTGGCTCCTTGCAGCAGCACCTTCTTGACCACCTCTCTTGGTAGCAGACTCTACCACCCAGTGGCTGTTACTGTTAAAACAATCTTCTCTTTCCTCAGTGAGCTGTTTCCTTCCATTAGCTTCAAGTCATATCTTGTGTTCCCATGTTCTTAGCCTGTGAGTGCATTTTTCCCTACACACGTACAAGCCACATCTTAATCATGTCTCTGGTTGCTGTAGCAGGTTTCTCCACCATGACAATACAATGTTAGAAGGCTACAGATTTACTAATGGAGATGCTTTCTGTGTTCACCACCATGGGAGAGAGACCCTAGGGCTTCCTAAAGTAATGGTTCAGCTAGGGCTTGTGTTCCCCTCCCAAACAGAAAAGCCCTGTCGGTTCCTAGCAAAATGTGAGGTTCCTTGTCAAACTGACACAACAATGCCGCTTTTAGGAACATTATCAACAATGTACCACTTCCTGAAGGGACAGCAACCCAGAAAGCTCCTCTGCTCTTATGTTTCTGCGGACAGAAGTAAAAGAAGCTTTGAGGCCAGCTGCTATTTGAGGCCATATCAAGTCCCTGTGCTTTCATTTCCTTGCAATTTTGTTTCCAGAAAAATATTGGATATCCCAGCTTCTGGGTGGGCTGTTTCAGACACTGCCAAGCTCAGGTCTTTGTCCAGCTCTGATGGTCTCCCTCCTGTGTGTGGCCATCTGGATGCTTTGGTGGAGCTGTGTCCGCCATGCTGGGAGACATCAACATCTTTTCCAGAGCTCTGCCAGAAGCTGCTGCCCTTTAGTGTTCACTTCACTGCAGCCTCATATAGAGGAGACGGCCACTGTGTTCCTCTGTGTTGAGGAAGCTTTATGTAGCATGGTCTGTTGACTTGGTTTTCCCCTTTGTTTTCATCCCAATGAGGACGTGAATCAGACATGCCCCTCGGCTCTGGGGTCATACTGTTCATGTCAAGCTGTTGAGATCCATGTTTACTCTGTGAGCTGTCGTGTGGCTCATGGAGAGTTGAAACAGTGACCGCCACACTTCCTTCTCATGCTTTTCCCTTTGTTTCCCAGAACTGAGAGTTTGAAAGGAAAGCACAACAATGTGGCCAGCAAACAGTATCTGTGCATCCTGGGGCTTGTCTCAACTTCTCCTCTGCTACAAAAGCTGATGGTCTTTTAACAGGGTGAACAGCGGCTGTCAGAAATAGCCTTTCAGAAATGCAATACCAGCCCTCAAATCCTAAACCATCTGTCATGGTCAGGTTAATGCAACCTTCTCCCTGCCATCAGTGAGAGCTAGGGGAGTACAATAGCAGCCAGTGCTTGGTCCACTAGGATTTGGTCTGTTTGCATGGCTTTCTCACGTACTTGGTTCTGTTCCACTGGCAGCTTTGTGGCAGGCTCCATTCTCAGTCCCTGCCCAGGCAGAAATGGTCCCAGTTGGTGCTAAGTGATCGAAATTCTCTTTTTTTTCCAGTAGAAGGTTCAGTTATATATGCAACCTCAGGGCTATATGGATGTGGTACAGGTATGGCTGGTGCTACAAAGATCCAGCACAAGAAGCGATTTTACTGCTGGACTCAGTCACTTGTGGTACTCCGTGCCATGACTTCATAGCCATGTGCTGAGTGCCAGACCAGAGCCAGCAGTTTGCTGTGCCTGGTGTCAGGTTGGGTGTGCAAGATTTCTTGCCGGAGGGGCAAGTGGTTTCAGTCTGACAACCCAGTTCTGGTGTGGTCAATGCCAGAAGCCATCATGGGAACTTGGTAGCAGCTAAGTTGCTTGAAAGTTGATGTTTCTTGTAGCTTATAAATGTGGCTTTGTTTTCTGGCAGCTGGAGAAAATGGCTTTGAAAAATAACAGCAACTTTTAAGGCAAATTGGTGTCAACATTAACTCCAGGCTACTAGAAGCTAATAGGTTTAAGTTCCTATTTGGCAAGTGAAATCCTTGTCTTTCTGACCTCTCTCTGTAGCCCAGCTCTTGTAACCGCTACTTGTTTTTCACTCTCTTTCTTTCCTTCTAATGTATCTGGTCAAAGAGGTATTTGATTGCTGAGGTGTAGAATCACACAGAATAACCAGGTTGGAAGAGACCCACTGGATCGTCGAGTCCAACCATTCCCACCATTCCCTAAATCATGCTCCTAAGCACCTCGTCTACCCTAACCTTAAACACCTCCAGGGACGGTGACTCAACCACCTCCCTTGGCAGACCGTTCCAATGCCTAACTAACCTCTCCGTGAAGAACTTTTTCCTAATCTCAAGACTAAATCTCCCCCGGTGGAGATTGAGGCCATTCCCTCTCGTCCTGTCCCCTGTCACTTGGGAGAAGAGGCCAGCTCCCTCCTCTCCACAACCTCCCTTCAGGTAGTTGTAGAGAGTAATAAGGTCTCCCCTCAGCCTCCTCTTCTCAAGGCTGAACAACCCCAGCTCTCTCAGCCGCTCCTCATAAGATTTATTCTCCAGCCCCTTCACCAGCTTTGTTGCTCTTCTCTGGACTCGCTCCAGAGCCTCAACATCCTTCTTGTGGTGAGGAGCCCAGAACTGAACACAGTACTCGAGGTGCGGTCTCACCAGTGCCGAGTACAGGGGGAGAACAACCTCCCTGGACCTGCTGGTTACGCCGTTCCTGATACAAGCCAAGATGCCATTGGCCTTCTTGGCCACCTGGGCCACTGCTGGCTCATGTTCAGTCGGTTGTCAACTAGCACCTCCAGGTCCTTCTCCTCCTGGCAGCTTTCCAGCCAGGTTTCTCCTAAAAACCTGTGTAGGATCTAGTGTGTTTTTGAAGGTACCCACACTTGGGCCTGTCTCCTTTTTCACAGGATTTCTTGTAGGAGTAGAAGAGAACAGGAGGCAAAAGTTGGTGAAGCTTTAACGCCTGCCTTGAGCACAGTTCAGCTGATGAAAACCACCAGTCAGGGATGAAAACCTCAGCAAGGCCCCTGATTCCAGCCGGCATGCTTGGACTGAGACAGGTGGGTAGTGAGGATCCATGGGGGAGCCATTACAGGCTATTCCAGGTGAATGGGAGAAGGAAAGAAGTAAAGCTGCTTGTGAATAGAGAGAATCAGGAGAGCAAGAGGTAGATGGTCTGATGAAATAATGCTGTCCTTAACTGTGAATAAGTAACAGCATTACAGGGGGCATTCACGGCAGCAATTTTGCAGGGGTTGAAATGAAGGTTAAAGATGACATTGATTAGGATTAGGAAAATCAGGACCCCTAAGGCATATGCAGTGAACTCTAAAGGTAAAGGCATAAGCAAAACAAGATATATCTGGAGTGATGTCTTAGTTACTTTGTGTATGCATGTATGATACGCTATATCATCTTCTGTGTTAGCGACACCTGTGTATTCAGTATCTGTTCTGTGTACCGGTATCAGGTACATTGTACATATTAATAGCAGATTAGATGTTACAGTATGTGCAGACTAATTCCTTGGGTTTAGGGAAGCGTTAGAAGTTGCTGTGCCAAGAAAAAGGTTTCCCCTGGCAGCTCTGCATCAGCTCCTGTATGACAGCAGCCTACACGTGAGGCTTTTCTGTTGCTCTGACTGACTGGCTGTGAGCGCAGCCTTTGCTGAGACTGTAGGTTTGACTGGAGCCTCTCCTGCCTTCCCTTGAATGTTCTGAGATAGCGCAGACAGTGTTAGCATGCAATGCAGATGCTGGTGAATGAATAAAATGGAAAAGGAAGAAAGAGTGAGCCTGTCTTTCTCATCCTTTTCGGAAAGCAGAGGAAGGCATTAGCAGCCTCCAGAGGGAGTTTCTCTTCTCGGCTGGTCTCCAGGCATGGGGAACTGATGCCTCAGGGAATCTCTTGACTATGAGCCTGTTTTACTCGGTTCTGTCATGATCCTTCAGAGGCCACTTGCTTCCTGTTTGGTTATAAAAGATTGAGTTTACTGTATGCTAATTTTATATGGGGACATCAAACCTTGCAAAGGAACCAATCCACCAGAACAAACACTCTTCCAGCTCTGCCAGGAGTCTGCGTAGCACTTTACATGCAAGCCCTGGACTCTGCAGCGTGGGGCTCGAGTAATGAAACTCCTGTCAGGTTTGAGTCTGATCAGCTGTAACTACAGAGCCATGTGCATGGTGTATGGACCAAAGAATGCAGTCATTCCTTACCACTTGTAAAGCTGTAGCAAGTCTGCAATGTAAGGGTTGACTGAGTTGTTTTGTAAATCTCAGCAATAAAAATGTGTCCACAATCACCCAAATAATGGGAGGAAAAGATGAGAGCATGAAATAATTATGCTGGTGAAAGAAAGGAAGACTAGTGGAGTCTGAAAGAGATGTGGGCAGGTGAGCAATGGGCCTTGTGAAGCAGAACAAAATGCATTATTATTTTTAATGGAAATTTGAAAACGGCTTTGTAGATGTGCTGGGCAGAGGAGGAGCAGAGAATTTACTAATTCTATTTCGTATAGATGGGGAGAATGAAACAGGCTTTGCTCCTCTACTCAGGCAAATGGATGTGGCAACTGGACAGGACTATCTGGCAAGGGATGGGAGTAACCTCACATGGGGATTGCATTTCACACCTGCCAGTTTTTCTTGCCATCTGTGCCACAGAAGCCTGTTGTGCTGATGTGAAGCTCTGGGTTCCCTACAGAGGGAAAGAGAGATCTCAGAAGTTTCAGTGAGATGCCAGGTTTCTTGCTGCCCCTCCGGCTCAGACCTGGCCACGCTGCACGTTTTCTCTGGCTTTCTTAGTCCCTAAGCAACCTTTCTGGCCTAGGCCATCCTCCATCTAGTGTCCTGCCAGTATGTTTGAGGGTGCTTGCTCTCAGAAATCTTCCTGCATGTAGGATTTGCAATAAAAATAATAAGAACTCTGGAAACCATAAGCTGAACCATTAATAACATTTGCTGGGAGAGCATTAAGGGAGGATTTGCTGTATAGCAGTTGTGCCATCAGACCCCAATCTGTTTCTCCATACAGATTTGGTAGGTGTTCTCCTACGTAAGTTAGTTAACTATTTCTTCCAAATTACAGGTACCTAAATCTATGTTTGGCTTTATGCTTTTGAGTTACTGGAAGGATCTCTGTTGGTTCTCATGCCACCACCAGGGAGCAGAAGTCCTGAGACTTTCAGAGACTCTGAGGTTGTCTCGCTCTTTTCTTCTGTGTTAGCCTAAAGCTCAGCTTGAAACGATCTGGGTAGGATATATGATGGTGGTATCATGCAGGGCATTCCCATTGTGCTTAGTGCTCCTTAAAAAAATATCCCTGCCTCCTATTCCAGAGGCTGCTGGAGAATGTGGCACAGATTTTAAAGAAAGAGCGCTTACTCTGCTTAAGGCAGAATCAAAAGTAATTAAACATCCTAATGAAGCACTGAGAGTGGCCACACTTTGTGGAAGAGACTGAACTCTTGGGTAGGAAGATTCTTAAACCTGAGAATGAAGAGTTCCAGGAGAGGTGGGTGGTGAGATTTTGCTATGGACCTGAAGGCAATGGAGGTACTTTTACCCTCTTAATGCCCGGAGGCAGGGGAGGAATTGGACTTGTGGTGCTGGCGGAGTAGATCCTTCCTGCCTAACCAAAGCATCCTCAAGCTTTTTCTGTAATCTTGAAGATGAAAAATAATTTAGCTATTAGTGGCCTTGCTGACAGTGCAACTACATATAGGTAGGGTGACTCTGGGCCTTCGGCCAGATGTGTTGTAGAAGGTTGAAACACTGACTATGAAGTCCTCCAAGTTGCTAAGTGCCTTCTTTCTCTTCTGGTTGTGCTGAGTGTGCTGGGAGCTGTGCTAACCCCCTCCTGGATTAGCAGGAAAGAGAGCCTGAATACGAGATCCTCATGGCAGAGTGTTGTTCAGATGACCAGCGATGAGTGAGTTAAGGAGTCAGAGAAATACCAGACATCATTTGGAAAAAGGGGGATACTGGCAGGAAAGAGCTGGACCAGCCTTTGGACACCTCCCTGGTTTGAACAACAGTCTGTTTGGTTAAGGGATGGTCAGTGCCATGGCATGGGGGAAGAGGTGAGAGGCTAAATGGCTGGGATCAGAGGGAATGGTGGGGACAGAAATCCAAATATTGGCCATGGCTGTGGGGTTTGAGCCTAGAAATACCAAAAGCTTTGACAGAAGGATCAAATGGATGAAGACAGAGGCTTAGAAGGGACAGAACTGAACTGAGCCTGCAGTCTAGGGTCAAATGCAGCTCTTTGGTATGAACCAGTTCCATTTTAGGAGTTAATATGTGACCGTGAGAATGAGAGAGAGTGTAAATACAGACTTGAAAGACAAATCTAATGTCAATTTATCTTTTATGCCGCAATTTTTCTCTTTATCAGATGCTCATTTACAAAGAAGAAAGCACACTTTTCTCCTGTGTTTGTGAAGACCTTAGCTCTAATGGTGGGCAGCTGGGGAGTGAGATTTTGAAGCGTGTATTCCATACAATAGCAAAGCACGGATTCCCCAGGGGCAGACAAAACACCTGCCCAAGGAATATGTTAAGGCCAATGGCTAAATGGATAATGATGAGGGATTTAGGTGGTGACAGTGGTCTGTGGTGGCATTTAATAGAAGCTGGTGATGGGGTGGTTATTGCTGGGGGATTTAGCCATCCTGGGTACACGGGCTTGCATAACACAAGCTTTCCAAGCATGAAGTCATGCCACATGTTTTGGAGATGCTGAGGAGTCCCGAATCACTGCATAACTTCCCTGTGCACCGCTGCCTGCCAGCCGGATGGTGCAGGAGCACTGTAGTACCACTCTGACCTGATGAGAAATAGGTAACAATCTCAGGGTGCACCTGATAAGTTGTGCCAAGTCCTCTTACTGAGAGGTACCTGTGCCAAGATAGGCTGGACAGTCTGCTGAGCTATATCTCCTCATTCTGGCTCAGGTACGTTTTCCCCATCCCTGCCTGTGTGGTCTAGATATGATGCATTCAGCCATACCTTTGTCTGGTGTTTCAAGGGACAGTCTAGGCAGAGCCAGGGTCTTCATGAGAGAAGCACTGTGCCCTGGTACAGAAATAGGAGCATTTTCTGCTCATAGACAGCTGAAGCTGGATCTTGAGACCAGGCTCACCTCCCATACAGCCCACCAACACTAAGCATTTGCTTTGTAATAGCTGGTGCCAAGGGCCTGGTTTCTATGCAGGGTGGGGAAAACAAGTACAAAAAGAGGAGGAGGGTTTAGGATTTGCTTTCTCAATGGCAGTTCATTCCGACCCTTTGTGTGTGTGCTTGCAGAGTGCAGGAATGGAGGGGATGCCACTGCTTCGTTCAGTGCTGCGGAAGACTAATGGACCTTGACAACTGCAGCACAACATGGAAACTATTAAAAAGGGAGGACTGATTAAAGCCCCAACTGTCCCAGCATTCCCCTGGGCTCTTAACCCCGTGTTGGAGCTGAGCAGCCTAGCAATGCCTCCTCCCAGTCTGCACAATTAACATCTCTTGTCACTAATTGATTCCTGTGGTGCTCACAGGACAATTAGAATTTAAATTGCCTTTTACAAAGGTCATGAAAACATGATAAAAGACGAATCTATTAGGGAGGATCACCGAGTCGTCTCTCTCCTTTTCCACAGCACTGGCTGTTGGTTATCATAAAGACATGAGTGAGGGGAGCTAAGAGAGCCTTCATGCCTTGGGTTCATTTCTTCTTGATTGTAGTTCATACCAAAGACTCAGCTCTTTGTGACTTGTGAATATTCTTACACCGAAGATGGCATTTAATTTTTTTACTGCCTCTTTCAGAAGAGTTTTGTATTTCTATGTGCTATCTCTTCCCTGTCTTCTCTGATAAACATTGATATTGCTGGTTTTGCATTTGAATCTTGAATTCACTACAGGGGATGGAACCTGTTTGTGATGAAGGGCAAAAGATTTGCCTTTGCAGGGTAAAGTTTTCCCAGTATCAGCCCGTCTTTTTTCCCAGAGGGTGGAGTAATGAATTAAAACCTGACATTACTCCCTGGAAAGCAAAAGCTGTGAGGGAAAGAGGAGCTAGAGCTCTGCCTGCACAAGGATGCATGGGAAGTTCTGAGTTCAGCACTGCTGTCAGTCCAGTTTTCTGTAAAACAGTGCTTAATGAAGAGGTTCTAGAAGAGAATATATGAATAAAAGCATGTGAAAGCATCACTTCTAAACTCATGCTTGCAGCTTTTCCCATCAGCAGCTAATACTTCTAGGAATGGCATTATGACCTATGGAACTCATGGCATCACATCTAAGCTGGGTGCAAACCCTGGATACAGGTGCCTGTCACGTCATGGCTTGGCAGGCTGCCTGAGTTTTGCCTCCAAAGTAGAATATGGCAATTTGAGATGAGCTTAGATGGCAAGCTGGTATTTTGCCGGCAAACAGAAATATTGTTACGGTCATGGAAACACTTCCCTCTCTCACCCCTAAACCTCAACAGATTTAAAGCCTTTTGTGTCAGGTTTAAGGCAATGTCTTGAAATTGCAGCAAATCAGCCTGGAGTGAATCTTGGCAGGTTACATAGTTCTCCAAGGCAAGATTGCCTCTACCTGTATCCCTAATCTGTTATCCAGGAAATGTCTCACTGTGGTGCCTTTGTTGCAGTGGGGATGGGGATGAGAAGCAGGTTACCCTTTGTAGGATTTAACATGTCTTCTTCTAGTACACCTTGTCCTGCCTTAAAGACCAGCATTCTGGACCAGCTCTGTTTCAGGTATAGATGCAGTGGAAAGCAGTGTTAAAATTCTGTAGCTTGGTCATTTCTTTTCTGTCACATATACTCCAAGTGTGGAGTTTGACAGGGAAAACAAAGTTTGAGAGCCACAACTGTGATCCAGAAGTAGCTTCATGCAGCTAGAGCAATATTTCATGCCGAGAGAGAAAATCTAGCCAGAATGTCCAATTGCCAATCCCATTCTATCCCAGTGGCATCCCCATTATAAAGAAAGCAGTCTGGCTATTTGAGAAACTCACGTCCTTTCCAAGTCCTGCCTTTGACTTCTTGCTATTCTGGTTATTGAAATTGATTTTGCACTCCAGGCATGGGATTTTCCATTGCCAAGTTTAATGTCGGAGATAATAGAAATTATGTTTCCACTCGCACATAAATCTCAGGGCTGTTTGTGCTCAGATGACTGGACAGTAAGTACAGGTGAAATTGCTCCCGTGATTGTTTCAGTAGAAGCATATTATTGTTGTAGGGTTTTATAAAGTGTGTTTAACTGGTTTGCACATTTCTAGAAATCACTGGCTAGGTTATTTTTGTATTTTATTAGAATAAATATAAATCTGTAAGCAAGGCCTCTAATTTCTGTTCTTGACAGTGTGGTAAATCATCGGACTTCGGAAGCAGCCCAAAGAGGGAGCAGCAGGACCACCTGGCAGTTGTGCGGTTACCCTCTGCTGTGCTTGTCCTGCAGGTATGTGCTCAGAGAAGCTGCCCTGTGTGGAAGATCACAAGATGTCTCTGCTTCTACATACCTCCTCACGTGGGGCAAGCATCGGGCTTTGTACTGACTGTAGCACAGCCTGTTCTACACTAAATCTTGCCATTATTAGTCAGCGCACATAGGACCTGGCTTTGAAAAGCTTGGGAAAGAATAAGCAAAGGTGAATCTCTTGAGCTTTAAGGGCAAAACAGTTGAGAAGGTTTCTTCAGCTCCCAAGAGCTGATGGAGATAGCGGTGTTAGTGTCAGGCCTGCAGGGATCAGTTACTGCTTTCTGGCCTGGAGGCACTTCAGCCTTTGGGGTCTCTCTGTCCTAACCTGGCAGCTTTTTCTGCTCCCAGGAGTCAGAAGGAGTTGTTGTTCCTTTTCAGAGCGAATGAGATAATCTCACCGTCTGTGAGGATAAAGGAGTGGGAGGAAGTACACTGGAGTGATGGAGGGGGTAAAGCCTTACAGCCACTTCAGCCACAGGCTCCTCTGCTCAGATATGATTCTGCTCAGCTCTGCAGTCCTCACCTGGGCGACATTCCCATGATCTGAAGGCCTTGATCAGCTTCCCAAACAGCTTTGTGTAACCCAGCCAGCTGGCTGCCAACCAGCCCTGCTGCCATCTGCTACCCTGCGCCTCTGTTGTGTCTGGGCCCTGGATGCCAGAGCTGCTGCTGTAGTTCCTTCCTGAGAGAAGCCCGGACCCTGTTAATTCAGGAGTTCTTCAAACAATATTCTTCCTGCAATAAAGTGCCAGCCTCAAACAGCCAGGACACGCTGCGTGGTGATTAGAGTACTGTGACGAGTAAAATATACTCGAGACATTTCATATGTGGCTTCCTACCTGCCCTGACCTCATATTCTTTTATGCTTTGCACGTCTCATGTCCTTGGCTCAAGGAATATCATTAGTGCGTGTCAGGTAGTGCCCAGCATGGCGAAGCCTCAGCTTGCGCTGGTGCTATAGGTATTGCTGAACAGTTAAAAATGATGCACTTACCTTATTTTTCCGCTTGCATGCATTTGGCAATGTTGCTTTGTTGGATTACATTTCTCCCTCACAGAGATCTTAAATTTGGCTGGGAGCAAAGGGGCTCAGTTTCTCTCTTCCTTACCTTGCAGGGGTTTGGGGAAGCTCAGCTAGCAAAAACTTCTAAATTGCTTGGAGATCATTAGAGGAAAAGTGCTGTAGAAGAGCAAAGTATTATTTATTAATGTGCCTCTGTCTTACAGTGCCATAAATATAATGATTTTAATTGTGCAGACTTGTAATCTGAGTAACTTCCTGCATCTTCTATTTTTTTATTTTTTCCCTCTTTGATTGCCTTGGTAAATAATTTCATGGAGCAGTCACTGCACAAAGCAATGCAGGAGTGGTGTTTAAAAGCCACGTTTGTCAGGGGTAGAAGGCAATGAAATGCCACAGTATGACTTACAGATTTCCTTTGGCTTCTCTAATCTCTGCTGTCTTATCCTCTGCATCTGAACTTGTTTTTCTTCTGTCCTTGTTTAAAATCTCACCTCTGCTTGTGACAGGAGCATGCAAAACAGTATTACAATGATGAACAGAGATGTTACATTGCAAAGGACTCTGTATCAGTTCATCAGCGGTGTGCAGCCATTAATAAACTCTAGCCGAGCTTGCTAATTTGCATTATAACCCCTTTTGTGCAGAACATGAACAACACAGCTGAAGGGTAGAGAAGAGAGAAAATCCTTCCCCTCATCCCTCTAGCTGCAGTGAGCAAGAGGAGGTGTGAGGCTGTGGGGCTGCTCAGCCTGCCTTGCTGTCTGGATGACAGCGGCCGCTGCCTCTGCTGCAGCCAGTTCAAAGCAGCAAAGCTAGTGTGAGCTGAGTGTGGTTACTCCAAGAGGAGTCTGATCAGTCAAGATGCAGTTAAATCTCTCCCGTGAAAGTGCTGAAGTCAGGGGTTTTCTCTGCATCTGAGAGCTGTCTCCAGACTGGTGATATCAGGGGCATATCAATTGCTATCTTGCTCATCCCACTGGGACTGGGCTGGGATCTTGCAGATCCTGTGAGAAGGCAGCAAGCCTGGTTTTGGGACAGACAGATCCGCAGAGGCTGGTGTCAGATGTTGTGCCTGATCCACAAAGAATGATATCAAACACTGTGCGAGTGGGCTTAAAACTGAACCCTTTGTGCAGTATTTCTGAAGTGCAACAAGGAAATTCCTTCCCTCTTTCTATCTGTCTCTCTGCCTGTTTTGTTTTTAATTGCCTCAAACCCATGCAAGACTCAGTCTGCTCCTGTTCTCCCCAGTGGATGGGCAGCCAGCTGCTTGCTCATGCATTTCTAAGTTCTGGGATAGGCTGTTCTAATACATTGTTCCTAAGCCTCTGAGATTACCCCATTTCATACAAAATTCAGCAGAAGTGGTAGCTTTTTCCCAGCTCTGGCAGATGGACACCAGCTTTCAAATGTTTGCCTTGGCTGTCAGTGAAATATAGAGCTGATATGAAGACTTCCCTTTCTTTGGGGGTATGAGATATGAATAGTAGAGTGCTCTCCCATCCTTTTCTCCTGCTCTGAAGACTTCCCTTTCTTTGGGGGTATGAGATATGAATAGTAGAGTGCTCTCCCATCCTATTTTCCTGCTCTGCTTGTACCCTCTGCTCCTTTCCAAGCTTGCTATAGGATTCTGGTGGCTGCAACATTATCATCTCATATCAGGCTTAAGGGGGAAAAAACCCCACATACATCAGCATTGCAAAGAAACCTTTGGGTAGGGTGATGAGTGTGTCTCCAGACAGTCCTACGGTATTACATCTTAGGTGTGGCGATCAGACAGTTTCTCTGTGGTCATCGCAAAGGTGTGGAGAAGGAAATGTTACCTACAGTTGTGACCTTCACACTTGAGACCATCCCTGAAATCACTAGTCTCCAAGGGATGGGCTTTCTGTTGGCAGCAGAACGTAAAGCTACATCTGACTTATCCCTCAGCTGTAACCATCTGCCTTTTTTGCTGCTTCAGACAATCTCACTTCCCATTCAATTAGCAACATTCCCCAAGGGACTCAATTATGCCACCTGAGGCAGAAGAAGGGGACCAAATGGTCTGTGCTTCAAGGGAGAAAAAGGAGTGTCAAGTCCTAATTTGAGCACAGTTGCAGCCCGGCCTTTCTTCATGAGATAGCACTAACAATTTTTAAGAGATGAAGTCACTAATATCTGCTGCTGCTGAGACAAGCATGACTTCCAGAGGCTCCATGGGTAGACATGAACGTGTCTGCAAATGCTGAGAGCCATGAAATGTGCACCAGGGGAAGCTCTCCAGTAATGATTGCCCATTACTTGGGCAATATCAATCAGGACAGGTCTTAGTTTCTTTAGCTATGCCAAGTCTTCAGTACCAGTGATTCATACACTCTCTATTTTGTTTCAAGTATGGGGTCGATATAGAAAAGATGCATTTTAAGCATAAAAGGCCTTTAAAGAGCTGTGTTTACGCTCACGGAAAGGAGATCCGCGTTTCAAAGGTGTAGATGAAAAAACATCAAAGTGAAAAAGGAAGAAACCAGCACGTTTCTTGACTCTGTGAAGATCTGAGCAGTATCTTGACATCTAGAGAAATTCTTTGTAAGGGGAAATGTGTTTCCCTCATGCATTTTGGCTGAGATTCCCAAGGAGTTTTGCAACATGACCATAAGATGGAGCTTGGGAGGACAGTGGTTCTAGATTGTATGAGTAGGAGCAACAACAGTTGCAGTGCTGCTGCATCAACTGGGCAAGCTTTGGTGTTCCAGGAGGGAGGTGTAGTGTGGGGATTACAGAGGAACTTGCTGTTCTCAAGGATCCATCTGTAAAGGCAGAGACAACGGCTGGACCTGGAATGAGCATTACTGAGGATGTGTCTAGAGTGCAAGGGTTGACTGTATATGTTGAACAAACCCTGATTAACACTCAAATTCTGTCTCAGGTCAAGATCCTCAGCCAAGGGAATGATCTCTGTGCCTTACATATGCATGTGATGGCTTCTGCCTTGAGCTTGGTGCTAAAGCAGTGGAGATGGATCAGTGCAGTGGAGATGGAGACTGATTGGGTGATATGCTAGAGCCTTGTTCATGCAAAGTTTGCTAACATCGCAGATATATTGCCTCAGAGGAGAGCTAGTGTGGACTTGTCAGCAGTAATACTACCTTGTCCTGCCCAGCCCAGCTCTGAGCAGGCCTGGGGTCTTGAAAACATCCGTACGATCAAGCTGTAGTAAATCAAGTCTCCTACTTACTTGGTTTCTACTCCCTGCCCTTCAGCTGACAGTTGGTAGCTGATCCCTTTAGTGATCCCTTTAGTGATCCCTTTAGAGGGGACTTTGAAGTTGTTATAACACTTTTTGAGGTAATCAGAATTTGCATGCTGAAGCCTACCAGGAGCGCTCATGTGGCCATCTATGATCACAACTGGTGCATGGAAGCCTAGAGACAGCAATTTAATCTGTGTTGCTGGTACGGACACCCATCAGCACGTGGCTGTGCTTGGCTATTGCTGTTACCTCGGAGAAGACCTGTGGGCAAGCTGAGGAGCCTGGTTGTAAAATCATGCTATCTGGATTAAGGAGTCCACCAGCATTCAAACTGTGACTGAACTTAATTCCAGCCCCTTGAGCATGGCTCAGCTTGGAACTTCCAGCCAGGTCAGTGCTGCAGGCATACTCATATTTATGACTGGAATTATTTGCTTTTATGTCAAAGAGCAGATTGGAATAAGGTGAGAGGGAGGAAGAGGAGGGGCTGTGGTACGGGTCTGGTTCTCTCAGCATAAAGAGCTCTGCAAGCCTGTGGTTGCTGCTGCTGTGTTCAGCTGGACGCATGCTGTGGTGGAAGGCAGTAGTGAAATAGTTAAGATGCCTTGGACAGCCTGCTTTAGAAATCCTGTACGGGAATAACAGGAGCTCTTAAGGCTGGGACTAAATTGTAATGACAGGGTTATACAGACAAAGCAAGTGGGGAGACTTTAATTTCACTAGTACTCTGGAATGGAAAAGAAATAAAAGCTGGCACATGATTCTGTTTCTACTTATGAAGCACCCATCTGCCTTTTTAAAATTCAATTTATGGGAATGGTGGGTAAGGCTGGGCCAGTTCTTAGTGATTAGATCCATGCCATTAACATCCCAGCCGCTTCATTGTATCAATAGCATGCACTGAGCGAGGAACATCTCTCGTGCAGGATTGGCAGAAATTGATATTAATAAATGGATCTAATATTCTTAAATTTGTATTCCTTCCCAAGACTTGGAGCGACCCCAAAGGGCAGAAGAAGTAATAAGTAAAGGCCTAATTCATTATTTATAACAAGGCGAACCAGGGAAGTAACTCCAGGAGATTACCCGGATAATCCAGCATTAGCATCTTGTTTCAGAGATCTTTATTAGGACTCAGGAAAGGCTTCTGAGGGAGCAAAGCCAGTACAGGAAATTCATATGCTAGCCTTTGACCCTGCCTAGCACTCTGGCCTTGGAATTTAAGAGAAAGATAAACACTGCTGAGTGAAGAGTGAGGAAAGGAGGCTGAAGAGAGGCAGCACCATTTTAAGCTGCCCGGAGTGGATTTCAGAGTCATCGGTAAAGCTGCTTTTGCAGTCACACACCACGGACTGTGTCCAACTGTGGTCTCCAGTCTTGCCTGGTTTATGAGGCCAAATGAATTCTGGGAGGCACTCCTCGATCTTTTAGACTCTGTATTACAGAAGAGAGAGAATAATATCCCATCTTAGAGATCAGGCTCATAAGGTTAATGGTTACATGATGTTTTGAGGTTAAAACGCATTAATTCTCGTAGTCAGTGTCTGTTATTCTTTCTCAATGCAGGGACAGCTTATAGGCCTTCTGAAAAATTATTACTTCACTGTCCTGT
Organism: Clamator glandarius; assembly: GCA_033459285.1. Classification (NCBI taxonomy): domain Eukaryota; kingdom Metazoa; phylum Chordata; class Aves; order Cuculiformes; family Cuculidae; genus Clamator; species Clamator glandarius. Next base: position 1,233,990 of record JAUNZM010000115.1, on the reverse strand, counting down.
CCCTCGCTGCTTTTTAGATGGTATGTGGATGATTTTACAGAAGGAAGGGACCACTTACTGAGCTGCAGGTTGAGAAATATTGTCCTCACTGGCATTTTGTATGTGTGTGGTGTTTTTTTTCCTGAAAAGGTTTAGGGTGGTCTCAGGTTGCAGGAATGAAACCAGCTGAACAGTCACAAATAAATTTTTACTGGAAGATGGGCAAGGGAGGGGATTCTGTCCCTCTATTCCTCTGTGAGGTCATGAGACTTCACCTGGAGTCCTGCCTTCAGGTATGTAGTCCTCAGCATAGGAAGGACATCGAGCTGTTGGAGTGAGGCCACAGAGATGATCTGAGGGCTGGAGAACCTCCCATATGAGGATAAAGTTGGGGTTGTTCAGCCTGGAAAAGAAGAGGCTCCTGGGAGCAGCTTCCAGTACTGAAAGGGGCTCTAGGAAAGCTGAGGAGAGGCTCTTGATCAGGCAGTGCAGGGATAGGATGAAGGGGAATAGTTTTCTGCTGAGAGATGGGAGATTGAGATGAGGTCTTGGGAAGAAATGTTTTCCTGTGAGGGTGGTGAGGCCCTGGCCCAGGTTGCCTGGAGCAGTGGTGGCTGCCCCATCCCTGGAAGTGTTCAAGGCCAGGTTGGATGGAGCTTGGAGCCCCTGATCCAGTGGGAGGTGTTCTTGCCCATGGCAGAGGGGTGAAACTGGATGGGCTTTGAGGTTGCTTCTGACCCAAACCATTCTGATTCTATGGAGGAGAGAGTTTCTTCCGAGAATCCCAGCTCAATTTTGGAGATGTGAAATGTTTGAATAGGTTATGGGAAAAGAATTTAATGTGTGTTTAGTCTTGATAATGCCTTCATCTCCTTATGCTTTGCTGAGCAGTCCTTTATTGCTTAAAGAGGTTTGCTTTTGTGTGCTAATAGCAAGGAGATGGGAGATACGCTTTGTGGAAAATTCATGGGGACTCCTCTGCAGGGCTTTGTGATTGGGACTATTACTTATCTGAATTCTTTGCATTCGTTGTTGGTTCACATATGTGGGCAGACAGCTCAAACAGGAGCAGAGCAGGCTGTCAACGGTTAATAGAGTAGCAGTGCAACTACTTTGCATTTATATTGTACCTTCCCTCAGAGGATCTCAAAGTGTTTCCAAATATTAACTAATCCCCACTAGACACCTGCCAGGTAGGTACAGTCAATAATGAGCCCATTTTCGATGAGGAAGGCTGAGGTGGAGCAGTTTAACAGTTCCGTAACAGATCAGTGGCAGTACTGGGAATACAGCCCAGGACTCCCAGATGCCAGTCCCTGGCTCCGATACACTCTTCTCTGCTGCTTTTTCATCTGAATGGATTTACCCGTCCCTAATATAAAGCAGATCAGATCACCTACCGTGTCTGCATACACAAATTTCCTTTAAACACTAGCTGTCAGTGGGCCTGTTCGTGAAATTACACGTGGAGGAAAGAGAGAATATTACCATCTGGGATATCATATCAGCACTTCTAGAGATATTTGGTACAGGATGTATCCAATTATAAATGAGCTAGAAGCCTACAGCCTAACAAAAGCAGGTGGAACCTTATCAGCTGCAACGAACAGATTAGGAAAGGAGAGTTAGCAGGATTATTAACCCTCCTGAAACAGAACCTGTCTTCAAGAAGGGAAAATAATAATGTCCATAACTGAAATAATTAACAGAAAACCAATTTGCAACACTTACTTAATTAAACGAATAAGAATATATTAACGCAGAGTTAAGACTGCACAAAGGCTTCTACTACATTGCATGCTAAGTATGCAATTTTCATATGCTCATAACTTTGTTAAATCAAAGCCAAACTTCTTCTAATTTGGGAAGGCACAGACTGCTTATTGAGACTCCCTGCGCCAGGTTTCAAGTACCAGCCATGCTTCCTGGCTAGAAAGCTTTTGGTGTTGTTTTCCCCCCCTAAAGTGTGCTTTTCATCATTCTGTAATTCACAAGCAGCTGAAGTGATTCTTCTGAGATGATTCAAAACACTCCTCAGCTCTGGGAAAACGTTACATTGTGAAGTACCTGTTCAAAAGTGTGCTGAAATGGACTGAGAACAAGAAGTTTCTCCCAGCTTTACCTGTGGAGGGTGCTGCCAGCTCCGCCTGCAGTAAGTTTGTCGTTGTGAGTATTGCATTACTACTACAAATTGTACCTGGAAGCAAGGGGCTCTGCGCTGCTGCCAGAGCCTCACTGTGCCTCCAGACATACCTGGTAGCAAATGGTACCTAAATGACTAGGTCTTGAATCTGTTATGCTACCAGCTCTGCACCACAATATCTAGCCCAGCTGCCCTACCTGCTGATGTGGCCTTGGCATTTTAGCTAAGGGCTGGCTGGAAAGAAGAACCCAGTCCTTTACCTGAAAGGGCTTATGCATGTGCTAAGGTGTTTGTAGGGGGCTCAAAGTGCCACTTGGACTACGTGCTAGCTCTCTGCCTGAGATATGAGGGCGTGAACTGTTTCTGCCCTGTTCTGCTGATGCGTGGCTGCGTGTTGTGGAGCCAGCCCTCTCCTAGGAGAGTGGTAAATTTGGTGGCTTTAGGAATGTCTAGCAATGTTTCTGTGCAATTCCTAAAATGGTGACAAAACTGGGGTGGAATTGAATCTGGAAGGTACTACTGATCTTGTGTGAGAGAAGAGCAGGAGGAGGTACTGCTTGTTTCTCAGGGTGAAGCACACTCTGCTCCAAAAGCTGACAAAGGAAGAGAAATTAAAAGGAGAACATTTTAAATCTGCTTTTTTGCCATCTTCTGGGTTTCACTCCAGCACAGGTACATTTCTGAAGGTGCTGATAATTGATTGCCTATATGCGTTTTCTGGTATCAACCTACAAACATTGCCTAGTGTCACATAAAACAGCCTAATAATCTTCATGTGGCAATGTGAATTTTTTGTCACCTGCTTGCCTTGGGATGAAAACTTATTGGGGTTTAGATTTGCTTTCTCAGTGATGAGAAGAGGCCATTTGCCATGGAAGAATTTCCAAACAAATAGGAGCTCTGTAGCAGCAGTGAGCCCTATTCTGGGTGAGTGATATTTTAAGTCCTTCCATCTGCAGTGAATACAGAGTACTGGAGCTGACAACATGCAGCATGGCAACAACATTTTCCTGGAAAATACTATTAAATACAGCCCAGGTAACCATCTGCTGGACATGTCAGTTTGTGCTCTGGGAGATAGTTCAGACCTTTTAAACTGATTCTGATATTGCAGATTTCTCTGCTGAGCACCCCCATGGTATTCCTTATATCTACTGCTTTTCTGTGCCTGAAGGGAGCTGCTGAACAACTATTTCTAGGTTTGGGGTGTGGGAATAGGGGGATTTGGTCAGGAAGAGTGGATTGCACTGAAAAGCGCATGCGTGAAGGGTCGGGGACTTCGTAGGATGAATGTGAACCACCACTCTTCTTCCTCTGATGGTCACAACACCCAGGCTGACTTCAGCAGGTGGGGACCGTGGGAGAAAAGTGACAGGAGTGTGGGAAGAGGAGCGTGTGGTTCTTGTGCTTTCTTTGTTGATCTCTATGCTTACTTTTTACTTCTTATGAGAAGGTTGAGAGAAATTCCTGCTGAAGTCCCAGGTGCAAGGATTTTAAGGGAAGAGTACAGCAACAAGAGAGAAGAGAACATGTGAGAATGGGTTTTAGCAACTCATTTGAGCCAACGTGACCCAAACCAGAAGGCTGTGGCTCTAGCACAGAATGACTTATTCCCATGGTGCCAAAATGCAGACTTTTACGTATGCTATCTACTGTTTCATAGCTCTTTTAAGGCTGAAATGATAGAGAATTCTCTCCCACGGTATATGATTGCTGGGGCTGCAGGCTGTTTGGTAGATCTAAAACACCATAAGCGCAGGTGCTTGGGTAAATATTGCCTCTTCCTTGTCTGAATCAATACCCGTGCTGATCACTTTGTAAATTGATGTGCTTTGATGAGAGAAGAGGGTGCAGTTTGCTATTTCACAGTCATTCTGGAATATCTTTTTCTTCAGATTGTTTTGCTTTTATGGGACTCTGGCCCGTATTCTGCAAATAACCCTGAATTTTTAAATAGTTAAATATGTTTGGCCAAATTCTTCCCTTGGAGATACCCATGCAGTTCCCTTGGCATTGCTGAGAACCCAGAACACATTTCTGAGGACAAGCTTAAGCCCAGCAGAGCCATTTCACTCCAGGCATAACACTGTTCAAAGTCAATGGAAGCATGATTTGAGCACATTGTGTTTATAGTTTTACAAGTGTTTTTCATTCCTTTATTTCCAGGATAAAATCCAGCAATGCAAATGCCAGGCAAGAAAACTGCTGTTTTCTTCTTAAACCTTATTTTCAGTGAGCCACCCATGTGTTTTGGGTGGTATAGCATGGTGATGGTGGGATGTGGTGGTGGCAAGGTTAGGTTGTGTTTGGGACACTCAAGCTGAAGAGAGCTGAAGGTAGGGAAATTGGCTTGGATTTTTGGAGATGTCAAGGTTACCTTGATTTGCTCCCACTGAAGCTGGCTTAGGATGTTGGCTTCCACAGTGGTGGAATGAAGCCGGAGCAGAGTGCTTTGGAAAAATCTCATTGCTCCTCCATAAGGTTGGTTACTGCCCAGTTAAAATCTGTTCCCCTCCCAGGTCAGCAGTCTGAGGTCAGCTCTAAATGCTGGTAGCCTCATTCACTTGGATTAAAGCACCAGCTGCCTTGCTTTCATGAGGATTAATACACAATTATCAAGATAGAATTCACGTTGGTTAGAAATACTCTGAAGGGAGACATAGGCTAATGCTTGAGTCTCTGTTGCAGTTGGCTTTGAAGGCTTCAAGGCTGGGTCAAGCTATCTGTGGCAGCAGCCTCCACCCTGCAAGGTTATAGAGTCACAGAATGGGGTTGGAAGGGACCTTAAAGACCATGCAGTTCCAACCCCCTGCCATGGTCAGGGACATCTCCCACTCAATCAGGTTGCTCAAAGCCTCATCCAACCTGGCCTTGAACACCTCTAGGAATGGGGCAGTGACCACTCCTCTAGGCAACCTGGGCCAGGGCCTCCCCACCCTCACAGGAAAATATTTCTTTCTAAGATCTCATCTCAGTCTCCCCTCTTTCAGCTGAAAAACAATCCCCCTCATCCTATCCCTGCACTGCCTGATCAAGAGCTCTTCCCCAGCTTTTCTGGAGCCCCCTTTGAGTATTGGAAGGACTTAAATTCTACCTGGACCCCTGAGTCTTCCCTCTTTGGTCTCTCTTGTTGTGTGTACTCAGGGCTTTTTGCATAGTTCTGTGTGCTGAGCTGCTCTGGGGGAGCGTTTCGGGGTCTATTGTAGGACAACTTGTCTCTTAAGGGAAACTGTGAAAAGGTTTTGGAAGGCTACCAAGATGGGAGCAAGTCGGTCTACTCAGAGGAAGCATTATATGGCTTCTAATCTTTACTCACACCCACAAGAAAAATGTGTCCAGGTTTGGGCCGAGAACTGTCTCTGTAGACGATGGGGCATTTTCTGCTAAATCCCGGGTCAGAGAGAGTCCAGTGTACACTATGTATGTGCTTTAACTGCACACCTCTCTTGACTCCACTTTGACAGGTTCGGATCTATCTTTGGAAATGAAGCAGCACCTGTGTGGTTCTGTTGTGAGAGCAGTTTAAGATGAGCAAGTCTAAGGTAGTCGGTGTAGTTGGGGATGTACAAAGTGTCTGGGTGTGTGCAGCAAATCCTGTTCTTGGAAAGTAAAAAAATACTCTTGGCAAATTCAGCTGTCTCCCCAGCAACTGGCAAGGTGACAGGAGAATTGGCCAGGCAACTTTCCAGCAGGCTTGGTGGCAACCCTCATTTAAGACAAATATTCTTTCTCAGATTTATTTAGAAGCTAGAAATATCTACTATATTTCATGGTCTTTCCTCATCCGCCTCTTATTGTTTTGCTGCCTGCTTCTCACTGTCCTATTTCCTGTCCATTGGATACAACCATTGGCCAGGGTGAGTATAACCTGCAGTTACACACGACACATGAAAGCACCTTTCTCAGCATTCTGCTCTCAGGCCAGTTCACACAGGAAAGGCCTTAGGGACATTCCCACTCCCCTGTCCCATAGGATTTCTGGAGTGGGCTTGCTCTGGATGGCTGAAGGCTTGTCCACCTGTCAGTGTACAGTTTTGGGAGGACTGTGGTGCCTCCTCAGCAGTGGCCACTCTGTGCTCTGGCTCTGCACAGCCCTTTGCCTCTTCTCCACCCAGTGCTGGTGCAGAGAGACCTCAGGGTCCCAGAAATACCCCTAGGTGTTGGCATATGCTCTGTGCGGGGCCACTGGGAAGAACCCACATGTGTCCTGTCACATCTAGGTCTTGCTGTCCTTAGTCCATCATGGGGTCACTCTTTGCTTTTCCTTCAGACTGCTACCTAAGAAGGAGCTGCCCTCTTTGTCTTTTAGTAGCTGGAAAAACATAGGAGAATTGTGAACTCATGGCTTAGTATTGCAGCTTCTTCTTTGGAGAGCTCAGGAGGGCTGTTTGGTCACACCAGGTCTTTCTCATGAACATTTGCTTGGGAGATCACTGGGGGCTCAGCATACTTGGATACTAATAAGGAAAAAAAAAGTTAAGTTGAAGTTTTATAGCTCAGCTTTTGAAGGTGCAGCTGTGCAATAGCCAAACCTTGCTCTGTGTGGCCCCATGGGTGTTTAGGTCTCCATGTATTTCCAAGGTGCTTGGGACTGAGGGCTAATGGTAGAGCTGATGCAGCAGGAGGATGCTCTGGGGCTGTCCTCCTCCACAGTCCTCAAGCGCTTGATTTGTACACCTTGAGAGGTTTCCTAAGGGAGGTGCCGATTGCTGTGAAATGGGTTTCTGACTTCTGACAGTGGGCCTGCTAATCTGATTCAAAATTAGTCCCTGGGCTCCCAGGGACAGGAGGAACATGGGCTGAACCTTACTTCTGTAAGTGGATGTGGAGGGAGGCAGTGTCTTTTTGAAGCCACAAAGCTGCTGTGATTGTCCCATGCAATTTCCTTACTGTTCAGCCTAAGGCCTTCAGGAAAATGCCAGAGACACTGCAATGACCTCCTTGCAGTACATCCCGGAGCTCAACAAGCTGATATTAATTACAGTAAAGCTCTATATTAAAACGGAGCTTTGCCAGGTTACCATGGGGGTTTCGGTCCCTGATTCACATTAATTTAAAATGGAACTAGATATTCCCTCAAGCAGCTTGGAAATCTCATAAAAACAGAAAGATGGGAATGTTGCTGAACATGGTGTTCATGGCAGGGGGTTGGAACTGGATGATCTTTAAGGTCCCTTGCAACCCAAACCACTCTATGATTCTATGACCTACCCGTCAGACTCAAGGGGCTGGATCATCATATGTCTGAGCAGTGATGTGGCCTTGCAGGGCTTCCAGTGGGATAGATATTGATTGTAGGATGCTTCTGTAAGGTAAATTCTTTTTTCAGGAAGAACCCAAGATGCACTCTAAGCCTGTGCATTGGCAGGTGAAATGATAGCCTTATGGGACTTGGAGAAGCTGGCTTTGTTTTGAATGCTCCAGACTTAGTTCCTAGTTTAGGTAACTAAGTTGTCTGAAACAAGAAAATCCCCTTCAAGGTACCCTGAAAGTTGCTAGGAATAAAGTAACTTCAACTGTCTGCAGCAAGAGCTGGTCTTTGTAAGAAAGCCTCTGCTCGGCATCCTTGTGGGATCTGTGTCACTTCTCTAAACGTCCTACAGCAAAGTGACTTCCTTGGATTCTCAGCAGAGATGTTGCCTCTGTGGTCCCAAGATAGATCCTCCCACAATGCTGTCTGCTGGGAGTTATCACTTCTCTTCATGCTGCCACTGGAGCAGGAACTGGGCCAGTGGGGCACAGTGGTGCTAGGAACAGTGTGGGCCCCAGGCAGCTGCCCATCCTGTCTGCGCCAGAGACCACTTCAAGCCTTGGCAGTGCTGGCTTGTGATCTCAGTGGGGCTTGGAGGAAGGGACTGCCATGAGGAGCTCTGTTTTGTATGAGCAGGAAGGATTTCCTGCCTCTCCCCAGTGATTATAATTTGTCCTCTGCCTTCTCTTTCTCTTTGTTTCCCTTTTCTTCCCTTCTGTCATCTTCCCTTCCTCTTTCAGCACCTCCTGTCTCTTGCAACTTCCTCATCTTCTTCAACTTCATTCTCTTTGATAGCAGCCCTAGAAGCAAGGAACAACCTCGAGAAGCCCTGTTCCCTTCAGAAAAGGCTTCCTCACAAAAAAAAAAGCAGCAGAATTGGCCCCCAGAACACCGCCTTTCCCCAGCAGGACAGCGAGTGCACTAATAAACTGTAATTGACCACTCTGACCTGCATCCTCCACCCACTCTCTTTGCCCATCGACCCTGGAGCGCCCATCCACCCTCGAGCACCCTGTAAAGCCTGACTGACTTCAGTCCTTTCCTGAGCTCCCATGTACCTGTTACCAGACCTTCCCTGAACCGAGGATTGGTTGGATTTCCTGGGTTGACCTTGGATCCCTGTTGCCTGGTGATCTGTTAAGGGACCCGTTTTTGCCAGCCTGGCTCTATTCCCTGCCAGGGAGGTGGTTGTCCAGCCTGGCTCACGGCCACTCTCTGCTTCCAGGCTTGTCTGCATTTACAGAGGAGCTGGATCTTGCTGTTTCCTGGCACTCCTTTGAGAGCTTAAACTCAGAGTAATTCTGTCTCTTGAGTTGGACATAGACAAAAAGCACTGTAAATCTTAATCTCACTCTCAGACCTAGTGCTGGGTTTGCTGTGTGGATGTGTTGTTGACTTGGTGACTGTGCACGTGCACAGGCAGAAGTGTCCTGGAAGGCAGCAGCTGTTCCCTGTACTCCCTGTCTGCACAGTTTTGGTGGCAATCTCAAGCAGTACTAAATTCCGTTTCACTTATATCTACAAAAGCTGATGCAGTCAAACATAGCTGTTCTGACAGCAGCACTTAATAGCCTTGCTGTCTGCAAAACCCCAGGTTCCTGTACTTGCTGACAATGAATATGTGCTTTTGGAAAGCTGATATTGCTGTCTTAGAACTAGATTTACAACCTCACCATCTACTGAGTACCTGCATACACAGACTACTATAAAAGACAGTGCAGGGGAGGCAGGAGGGAGGAGGTGTTGCATGTTCAAACAGATCAACAGGGGAAAAGGCAGCTTTTGTGTATCTCGGCACACTGAAGTCAGCATCCAGCTGCCTCCTCCAGCCTGGGGGTAAGGAGGAAGGCAGTAAAGGGAGTCCAAGCCAAGCCAGTGGCAGCTGGACATCTCTTCTCCCACGGTGCTGTTGTATTCAGTGGTGTGGGAGGGAGATGCGAATGAGGACATGCTACAAGTTGCAGTGCGTGGAGCTGTGCCTCATGCGAAGTCCAACAGGCTCTTCATCTTCCTAGTGCTTTGCTCTGTCCTTACAACATCTTCAACGTCTACCGCTTTTATGCTGGCAAGGAAGGTACAAATGGTCAGTAGTGGGTATGTTTTGAAGATGAGATGCGAACATCTGAGGTGGCTTTAGCCGTTGGAGACACTAGTGAGGGTTACCGTGCATGGGGGCCAGCTGCAGGGTTAATAACAATAGAGCTGCTTCTGATTTCTCCCCTTTGATTTTAGTAAAGGAGGAATTTTGGAACGCTGTGCCTTGTTTTGCTTCTGTTTTCTGTTTTGGCTCGGTACGGCCACATTCATTTCTGCCTTAACAGATTAGGTGCTGTCACTGCACAAAGTTGCATCCCACCCTAGGGGTGGCTGCATTTTGGTGATTCATACTAGCCCAGAGGAGTGCTTGCTGCTTATTCCATCAGTTTTATGGAAAATAGCAGTTGAACTTGCTCTTATGATTACTAGAATGCCCACACGGCAGAAAGCTGTATTTGTAATTAAAGTCTGTACCAATGACCTAACAGGCATCTTTCATTACTGTATGGGGATCCTCTCTTCTGCAGCTTCAATGGTTGGGCCTTTCTTTGGTGGAAAGGGCTATCAGTCACGCAGTGGTCAGGAGCAGTCAGCTGTTCTGAGAGCTTCTAGGCTCAAGCAGAAGTGGTTTAAGTGTACTGCATGGCAAGGAAAGCATTGCAGTGTTCCTCTTGTTGCTTACTATCTACAAGAACCTTCCAATCCACATCTCAGGTAGGATGTTAGAGACATGGTCTGGCCCAGCTAAGGCAGAGGATTTTTCCTGGTGTTTTTCCTAGGATCTTCTATCCCTTTGTTGGGCAAAGTTGGTGCGGTGAAGACATGCTTCTCCAGGCCATGATGCTGTCTTTGAACCAGAGACCATTTCAGGAGCAAAGTTAGTGGTAGATAACTCATCCTTGTTGTAATTTCAAGGAAAAGAGACTGATTTGCAGATCATTTTTTCCAAGGTCTTCATGAGACCCTTGTTTTTTTTCCTGCTGGACCATTTGCCCTGCATTGAGTTGCACTGCTTGGCTCCTCTGATTCCTCCTGCAAGTCCACATTATCTCCTCCTGCTGCTCTACTTTCTTCTTTCGCTCTTGGGTGTTTGTACTCAGGGTACTCCTGCTGCGCCAGGCTGCTGGGCTATCCCCACTCAAGTTTCTTACAGCTCTCCTAAGTGTTCTAAGTGGCACTTTTGCAACTGATCTGCAAGAAAGCTTCATCTGGTGGGTCTTCTACCAGTTTCACCTGGTCCCCTCATGTTTGTTTTCTCATGTCACCCCTTTATCCATTTAAAGTGAGTACTTTGGGACAGCAGCCTCATCTTCCTGTGTGTTTTGAAGACTCTTAATACTTACTTGGTGCTGAGAAAATTACTGCTATTGTTATTGCATGAATTAGCTCATGCCTCTTTGCATGCACAAGACCAGATCGTTATATCAATTTGCTTTTAGTGCCCTGGTCTAATGATCTAGAGCTCTCAAGCAAAGCTCTGGGCCTGCTGTGCTGGAGGCTGTGAGCAAGCAAGAGGGATATGAACAGAGGCTGGCTGGAAATGGGCTGGCTGCAGCATGTCCTCCTGCGCCTTGGTTTGTGGATGGTGGCTGATGAGTGGGAGCTCCTGCTCTGCTTCAGTATGTGATAAAACAGTCTGCCTCAACCACTGCAGGGCTGGACCATCCATCCTGAAGGACTCCTAGTTGTATATGGCCGGGGTTTCCCCCTTTATTTTTTATGGCAGTGGTGAACCAGACCAACACAAAGCCAGCAGTGACCTGAAGTCCTTTGGTCCTTTTTCCTTTCTGCAGTATTCCTTAATTTTCCCCTTTTCCTTCACCCCTGGCTCAGCAGACAAGATGTGCTAAGAGTATGCATTGTTTGGCCTAAGGGGCTGATGTGACTTGCCCAGGACAATACAATAGTCAGGAGTAAACTCAGGGACTTCTGCTGCCCAGTTGTGTCTTTTATCCGCTCCGTTTCACTCCCCAGGACACTTGGATCCTGTTGGAAGCACAGCAGATGGAGCCAGGTGGCAGGTCCAGCTCCAGCTGGTTGGCAGGGAAAGGCGAAGCAGTAGCACTGGTGACCTTGCTGATTTATTCATTAGACAGTGCTTAGAAGAAGGCGAGGATTGATTTGTCTGTCAAATGCAACACCAAACCATGCGGCCTGCAAGAGGAGGACTAATTGTGCCGCTGACACAGAGGCCAGTACTTACTCACGCAGTCAAGCACCTTTTTATTATATTTTCCTGCTAGTCAGCCCTTCTTCTTTTTCATCTGTCCTATTATCCTGGGCAATATATTGATGCAGAGCCAAATTTAAGTGGTTATTTTGCCTGTGAAAATGAGGAAAAAATGTCTAAATACTCTGAGGTGTTGGATCAGTCTCTGCATTATGGTTATTTGGAAGCAGTTTGAAGCTGTTCGTCTTACAAGCCACAGTAGCAATTCTGTGGTAGCAAAATGCCTTCAAGAGGCTGAGTCCCTTGTTCAAAAGCACTTTGTGGGCTCTTAGGAAACATGTCCCAAGGCATTCAGGATGTAGGTTCTTGATTCTTAAATCCAAGGGATTCTTGAAAGCACTAAACTGCCTGTCGTTTAAATTGGGGTCAGAGGTTTTGTTTTGTTTTGTTTTTAAAAAAGAAAACTTTCGCTAAGTATAGCGGCATTGCTCTGAGGTTGCTGTCCATGAAGACAGGCAGGAGCCAAATTTAAATTGGCTGCTTTGCATGCAGATAGTGGAACTGCTGGTGTAACTCTCCACAGGCAGCCCTGCCTGTTTTCTGAGCTGCTCAGGCATTGTTGACTCTAAACTGGTGTGGTGCTGAGTTAACGTGTGCCTGGGTGGGTTGCAACATGGGGCAAATAAGAGCTCCTGGCTCATGATACATCATAACTGCCTCCACCACTGCTCCTCTGAGCTGCCAAGCAAGTCGCTCTTCATCCTCTTCTTTGCAAGAAAGATGTGGCGTTATCCTTTCTAGAGACAACTGACCAGCCAGGCAATCAATGAGGGCAGCATTCTTTTTTCAAACTATTTCCTATCTTGTTTGGGAGCTTCGCCTGCATTTCAGCTGAGAAGGCTTTGGTCTGTTCCCCACAGAGCCGAAGAGGCACCAGTTCACGTGGGATACCTTCAGAGACTTCAGAGTTTGTTCAGTCCCGGATGGCTCCCGCTGATGGTTCCTAATCCAGGCCTGGCTGGCAGTCTTTAAGGGTCAGTGCAGTCATTTGGAAGATTTCCAGTCACTGCAATGGGTGCTGAGTTGAGCCTGCACTGAGAATAGAGGGGAGAATTAATTGTCTTCACTAATTTGGTTCTCAGATTCTCCCCCACTGCTCTGCTAAATGGACCTCAACCCTGATCTTGAAGCGAGCACTTTGCAGAAATTTACATCCCTACAGGAATCAAATCACTTCTCCTTTCACTTCCAGCCTCTCCTTTCCTTGCAATTTCTGTTCCTCCTCCACAATTTTTGGAGGCCATTTATCCTCTAGTTGCAAAGCATGCCTCCTCCTCCCCTACTTCAGCTCCTTGCTGTCACCAGGCTGTTGAACATGATTCCATCCTGTGTTGCGAAAATAATCACTTTTTAATTATATGAAGGAAAGGGGGGTGTAAAAGCCCTTCAAAGCGCAGTGTCTCTGAGACCTGCTGCAAATCAAAAGCAATGTGAGCCTGGTGGTTTGTTTATGTGTTCACAGTCAGTTGTTCCTTTAAGCCACGTATTACACCCTCCACCAGTGTTTAGTCATGAACGAAAATGCCAGCTGAGAGATTCCTGTGCTGTTTTGAAAGCAAAGAGGGATTAATTCGAGCAAGAACTGAATGCCTTCCTCCCAGCTCCTTCATCCCCACAGAGATAAATTAGGGATACTCTCAGCATGAGGGCAACACAGTTGGAAAGCCAACTGTTCTGCAGAGCGACTTCAGAAAATCTTGTGGATTTGGCAGAGAGGACATCAGTGAAAGTAGCCAACTGCGTCTCAAAGGGTAACCCCCCCGGATCAGAGAAATGCTGCTTCCAGTTTGATTTGGTGCTTTCTGTCTCGCTCTGGGGCTTTTAGGACTTTACAGGGAGTAATGAATCAAGGGATTCAACTTACTTATTCTTAAGACTTTCTTTCTGCTGTGATTCCCCTGTGAAACAACAATAGCAAAGGCCTGGGAAAGATCCATTAATGTCCCTTATTCATCCTGTCTTGTTCACAGATAGTCACTAAATAGGATGCTCGCTAATAGATGCCATCCTGTGACTTTTTCTGTTTTAGCTGTGTCCTCCTTCTTCTCTCTTCATACTTCCTACCCAAAGCATCTATAAGAGAGTAATATTTTGCATTCATATAGCATGAAGCAGTCACAGAGAGGCTTCGGGGGCAGCCGTGTTGTCTGTCATTGTACCCTAACCCTCTCCCGTGTCACAGGATGAATGTTTCACTGGGATGAGTTATTGTACAGGATTTTTCGCCTTCCTAAAAAAAAACCTCTGCCTCTCCCTGTGGGGCTGAGATATGACCCCTTGGGGTGTGCTGTACTGTAATTAACAGATGGGAGTTTAAGGGGCAATTATTATGCATTCCTTGTAGATGAGAAAACCTGGTTACTCAAGCCATTCAGGTAATACAGCAGCAGAATTAGGATCTCCAGTTGCTGGGTCTCGTGCATTGTATTAGATAACACTTTCTCTTGTAAGGTTGAGGAGGAGGAACTGCCAGCTTGGATACTTTCTTGGGTTTCTATGGGTGACTTCTCAAAGGGGAAATCCTGGATGAACACCTGTTTCCCTAATGCTCTGCACCTGACCTGGGATGAGTTGGAAAAACTACAGGAATACAACTTCCCTGCCAGCACCTTGGTGATGCTGGGATGAGAAAGTCCAGGAATGGGTAAGCCTGAAGAACAAACAGGGCTGGCAAAAACCAACAAGCAGAGTTGAGCTTTTGCCATGAAAGACTGGGGGAAAGGCAAAGGGGAGGTGGGATGGTGAGGGACAGGTGGAAGGAATGTGAAGATTTCTATCCCAGCTCTGTACCTATTTTGAAAGGCATTCCTGAATCGGTGTTTATGACCTGCCTTGCCTCAGTTTCCTATTACTAAGTTCCAAGCTATTGTATGGATGCAGTTATGCCTGGCACAACTGGTCCCTGCAGGGTGTTGTGATCTTTAGTGTGCAAGAAGAGCAAAAAAACCTATGTATCGATACTGCATTGTATCACTCAGGAAACAGCCATGTTCAACATTGGAAGTCTTTTACCCCCCAAAAGGCCCGCGATTAAATCCTTGTCCACCATCCTGAAGGCAAGAGGACCCTGGAGGTTAGACAGTGTCTTTCCCCAGCAGAGCTGTGTGCCGTAAGCCTGTGTTAGCAATTCATTTGCATATTACACACTGCTGCGGGCCTTAGTGCAAGCCTGAGAATCAGTCAGGGCAGTGATGCATTCAGCTGTCACGCTGGGATTCACATCCTTTACAAGTCAGTTCATCTCTTGATCTTAAAAGACAAAAGTAATGAACCTCTTGAAAGAAGGTTGCTGTTTGTCCTGTTGTACTACCACATTGTTTGGACACCAGTTAGAGGAGGCTAGTGTCAAAGCAAAAAACTGTTGAATGAATAAATCGGCTTAGAGAGCTTTGTAGCGATTTATTCCACTCTTTAGTCCTTTGGGCTTGTGTGCAGCTCATAAACAAGCTTATTATTCTATCATGATTCATAGCTTTGTGGTGGAAGCAGAGGGTATATGTGCCACAAGGGAAGACAGAGGGGCTGGCGATGGTATATTTGAAGTGGAGATCAGGCAGAGGTCACACTGGAACGTGGAAGAAGAGGGAGAAGCAGGGGCTGTCCCTGCAGTCAGCCAGTGAACGACAGGGCTGATGGATCACTGTATGTGCCACACAGCTAGTGCGGGAGATGACCCTCCGTGATCAAGGCTTCATTTTGTCACTGCTTTTTGGCATTTATTTGAGAGATTTTAGAGATCTCCTAGTGACAAGAAAATGCTTTATGCATCTCCTACTGATAGGAAGCTTTGTGGTGTGTTACATACAGGCTGTCTTGAGGGAGGATTCAAACCCTCCCATCCATATCCTGGAACGTCTCTATTCTACTTCTCTCTTTTCACAACAGCAATTCTGGCCTTTCTTCACATCAGCGGCAGACTTTCTTCCTGGGATGTTCTGCCCTAGCAAGCACCAAGGCACCTTAGAAGTCCCTTGTGCTCGTCTTAGTGTATATTGACAGGGTGTCCTACTTAGAGTGCTGCACAGCTGGTTTGTGCATGTTGGGGCCCCCTCTGTCACTGGAGATTAATGCTGTAAACACAAATCAGCAGGCGCTCTGAGATGGGGCTTCAAGATGTCCCAGCCCATCATCTGTGTGTCTGATCTGATCTGTCAGTCAGTCTTCTTGGCAAGGGAGCGACAGCTTGAGCCAGGCTTCTTAGCCAGATGCTGTGGTATGTTTGGTGTTTCAGAGCTGTCAAGGAAAAAAAGCCGAATTTCTGGCCTTTAGCACCTCCCTTTGTTTTTTCCAGCATGAGGCTGAACCATGTCTGAAGGGATGGTGCACAGTTGTGTGTGCTGGGAATGAGCAGGTGGGCTTTATGCTGAACCTGGGACAGAGGAGCACAATACATGCTGCCCACACCTAGTCCTTGTGCTCAGTGATGCTCTTCATTTTCACAGAGATCTCCTCAGCCAAGGCATCTTGCAGAGCCTGACAGCTGCTGGTGCAGCTGTGGATGTGTTTTTCTCCACCATGACCTTGAGAGACCTCCTTTGCCCATTCTTCTTTCTAGGTTCATGGTGGAACTGCGTTCATCTTTGCTTTTCCTTTGGCCAAGGGATAACTCTGCTGAGTACAGTAGCACAAGTCACACGAGAGTGAGAGAAGAACCCTTCTCCTACAGATGCTCTCCTGTAGTTCCTCAGAACTGTTTTTAATTAAAGACTTGGTCTCCAGCAGTGCGTTAGTTTGTCATATCAAGCAACAAGGGCCGGGTTCTCTTCTCTAAGTGTGTACATCATTGAAGTTGGGGTTCATCCCATCCATACTGAGGAATGAAAATAAAATGTGAGTGCAGTTGTGTGTATGGTCACGTAACACACAGTTGCTGCTTTCAGGGTGAGAGAGAAATCAGGTCACCCAAGGCTACTCACCTTCTGGCCAGGCCCCACTTTTTGCTGGTTATAAAATGAGCTTGGGATACAATTCTTGTGTCCTTCCTTGGGTGTTTAAGGTAATAGAGGCAAATGTAGGTCTTTGACTCTAGATAGGAGCCCTTTCTGAATTGTATCAAAGACAAATCATTCATTGTGACACTGTGGCTCCTTGTAGCTCCTTCCTGATTACAGTGTGGTGACACCCAGACACAGCGAATAGGCCTGTGAGGGTTTGTACAAGTAGTTTAGAGATGCAGGTGAATTAGAGAGTGCATTGTTTACCTTAGTCTACATAAGAACAACTGCACTATGTGAGATCAAACGTCCATCCAGCCAAGCTTTCTTTCTCCTGCAGAGGTAAGTAGTGGATGCTTGAGGAAGAATGTAGGAACGGGGCTGGCTTGTAGCGATACCTCCTTTATATACTTGCTCCACCTCCAGATATTTATGACTTTCCTAGCCAAATATGATTTCTTTACATTCTGTAGCTCTAGATGGCTTTTTCTCCCTTGAATTTGTGCAGTACCTTTTTCAGCTTATGAGAATTTATGGCATCCAGCCCCCTGAAGCAATGAGCATCCCGTTGGTGTCTGAAACACAGGGTTTCATGTTGGCTTCACAAAAATAACTCAAAGAGCTGGAGGTCCCTGGGCTGATACCGTTGATGTTTCTGAAACTGGATGGTATTCAGTGGAAGAGTTGGTCAGCACAGAGTTGCCTGTAGCATGGAAATATTTTCAAGACTTCTGGCACAAATATTTCTGCTAAAAACCAGGCTCCAATTTGTATCTACCTGTGCTCCAGGACTCTGGAAATTCCCTGAAGATGGATCTGGAGACAGACATTTCTTCAAATCAGCAGGGAAACAGTAAGGGTAGCAAAGAGAATAAGTTGCTTTTTCTCTTTTGCTTTGGATTACAGTTACGTGCAACAGCACAGTCGCAGGTGCCTCCTGCTTATGCGAGGTACAGGCAGTGCTCAACAGTCTCCACTGCCTGGGTGGAGCTACAGCAGAATTGGTGTAGAAAGGCCAGGTGAAGGTTGTGTGTTTGACTTGCTCCCTTTGCTGTGTACAGGAAAGTGTGACACTGTCTGTGCTGGGAAGGGACTCTGAATGGGGGAGCCTTGCAATGGGACAACAGTGAGGGAGAGAGGCAGACTGATTTGGTGGTGGTGAGAAATGTAAATACAGGTTCTGCTGGTACCACAGGAGTGCTCAGCAGTTTCATCAATCCCTCCCACCCACAACACTAGCACCCAAGCTGAAAAGACTGTATTTCCTTTTCAAAGACAGGTAGAAGAACTTTAGGATGAGGCAGCTTATGCATTTAGTGATCTCCAGAGTAGGTTAAAGAGGCAGAAACTGACTCCTTTTCTCTTGCACTTCAGTCACATGTGCAAACCATGAGACTCTGCTTTCAGAAATAGTTGGGAGCAAGAGGTCTCCATCAGGGAGACAACTCCATTTCAGGGTGCACTCAGATGGATGTCACTTTGTCAGAGCTTGCACCTGCTTGCGCCAGCTCTGAGAGTGGCTGAGGGCCAGACAGCACTTGGGTAATCAGATGGGAAATAAGGAAGTGACTTTGATTAAAGCTGAGAGACAACATGTGGGGGAACAGTGGGAGGAACCACTCTGAGCCAGCGGATGGGAAATCTACTGGAAAAAAAAGATAGGGAAGGATTTCTGTTGTTTGAATGGATGAAGTAATAAGCAAAGGAAGGCTCAGAGAGGGCTGCGAGTCTTTGGGAGATGTGATGGTTTGGGACAGCAGCAGGAGAACAGCCAAAATCTCCTGTCATCTCATTGCAGACCCACCATGGGCATGTGACACAGCAGCTATTGAAAAGAAAGACAGCATCCTAAAACCCAAAGACTTTTCCTAGCTGTGTGCCCCGCTTAGAGGGATGTGGAGAATGAATGAGGGATCCGATCCTCAGATGTACTGGCCACATTGTGTTGTATGCCAAATGTCCTCCTGAGCCGAGAGTTCAGGATTTGGCCCTATGCTGTATAACATACCTATTGAATCATAGAATCACTAGGCTGGAAAAGACCCACTGGATCATTGAGTCCAACCATTCCTATCAAAATATTGAAAAGCTTCTGTGAGTTTATCACTGTGGTCAAGTCTCTGCTCTCTCTGGGATCCGGCAGGGAGCTGGCAGCTGAGGGAAGCAATGGGACAGTGACACTGAGTGGGTGGTGGAGGCAGAGCTCAGCAGGAATGCTTCTGTGGTGTCTATGCAGCAGGTCAGGCTTTAGGATCATAAAATCTGTCCACAAGCCTGCCTTACATAACTTCAGGACATTTGTGAGGGGTGCGTATTTACATTGGTGTCTATCAGAAAGTACTGCAGGAGCTTCGTCACCAGGACAGCTGCTCTCCAGCAGCTCCAGAACTGCCCGTGCAGTTTGCATGGTGTGAAGCCTGTGGGATCAGCAGAACATGGTGGGCTTTGCTGCACCCCATCCGCACTGTCCTCTCAGCTTTTCTGCAGAGCCTCCTGAAAGGCTTTTGTAAGAGCATCTTAGGGCTTTTTTAAGAGCATCTTGGCTAACAGTTTGACCTTCCTAAAATGAGTTTGCTTGCTTTTTAGTGAAGTGTGGTCTTTCTGGATGCTGAGATAAGGTGGCAGAACGGTGGTGGATGGAAGGAGGAAACTGAATGAGCAGAGAGAAGAGTTGCCTAACCTACCTGTTGTCCTGAGCATGTCACTTGTTAAAGCCATTAGATTTAGGCAGAAGGAAATACAGGACAGTGTGTGGAGCAGGGCAGGAGCGAACGCAAACTGCATTGCTTTGAGCAAACCATCAGAGACCCTGTATGATTGAGTCACTGTGAAGGGAAGTAGAGTCTGTCACACATACCCACCGTAATGAGTATGAACAAACCCAGAACAGCTGGCTGTAGCATATGGAGCATCCAGAAGGGAACAAAGCTGAAATAATTCCCTTTCCTTTGCTCTTTGCTTATCCTGGCCCTGATTCAGGAGCGCACAGGGGACTGTGCTCATCTTTAGGCCTTCACTTGAGGTCCTGATGATTTCTATGATAGTGAATTTCAATTTTACCATTGACTTAATGAGTCTTCTGTGCAGTTAAGCACCTGCGTGAGTGGACTTGAGGGGCAGCTTCACTTAAGCACAGACTCCACAAGGGCTTTGGCTCCTCAGTGTCCAGTACAGGCTCCTCTGTGGAGCTCTGGTGGGAGTCCAGCATGCACCCTCGCTCCTGGATAGGAGCTGGAGTTGGGTCTTCATGAAGAGGCCAAGGAAGAAACACAGGATGGACTCATAACAGTTAGCTAACATACCACTTAGTGGGGCTATGTTGTTTTCACTTTTCCTTAGAGTTGATCAGGTTTTTGATTTTGTAATCAAATTGTTTCCCTCATCTCTATGCACATGAGGCAATAGCTTCTCAGGAATCCCAGAAGTAGCAGGTTTGCCTGAGCCTTCTGAAAGAATTTGATAGAACTTTTCTACTCTTTTACAATTTTTCTCCATCTCCATCAGGAAACACAGGGACAGAAGGGCACAAGCAGACAATTGTGCTCCATTGCCAGTATTTCTGTAGCAGAGCAGTGGCCAAAGGAGTGCGTTGTGGTACAAGCAACATATATGCATGCATGAAAAACGTGAATATGGCATAAGTGATCTCACCCAGCATTTCTGGCTTTAATGTCCAAGAGATGATAATGATCAGCTGTTCTTGCAAAGGGATGTAATGGTGGAATTGGGGAGAGTATGTCAGAAACCAGTAAGAGGAGCAGAGGAATTCACAGGAAAGCTGCTTACTCCTTGTTAAAAATTCCTCTCTCTGCACAAAAGCGTGTGTGTGTATGGGGTTTGCACTTGTCTCAGCACTTTTGGGTGGGCTGTGAAGCAAATTTCCTAAGCAATCTGTACCTCCTGCTATGCAAAAGCTGTCCTGAACATTTGTTAGGTTAGTAAAATGCATTTTCGTGGTACCCTTTAAGCTACTGCCTCATTTTAGATAAAAATCTATTTGTGATTTTTTTAGGGCTCTTCCAATTTATTGGTTCCTCTGATATCCTAAACCTATTAGTTCTCAACCCATGCACAAAATCTTCCAGAGAAACAGAATCGACAAGACCTGAATGTCTAATTAACAAATAAAAAGAGTAATAAAAAAGCCCTAGCAGGAATGAGAACAATCAAATCTAAAAATCAACAAAAAGCCCAGCCCAAAGGTTTCAGGTTCTACTCTGTATAAGGTAAGAGAAGGGTATGAAAATACATCTGTTTTCTTTGATTTTACCTCTGCACCTCCCTTTTAAACAGGGGTTCCCGGTGAATGGGGTGGGATTGTACCCTGTGAGCAGCCTGGGAGGCGACAGGGCAACCCTTGCTGGGAAAGCAGCCTGAAGTGAGCCAGAGCAGCTGTATCACCATCATTTCTAACTTACAAGGACTGCTGTTTGGGATCCTGCGGCCCCTTGCTCTTGTGCTGGTGTTGAGCAAAAGCCAAAAGGGTTGAGGAGAAACAGAGAACCTGGAACAAGTAAGACTTTTTCAGCAAACCCCAGCGCTGACTTTATAACATATATCCCAGCTCATGAGTGGAAGCAAAGCCTTGCTGTTACCTGCTATTCTCAAAGGGGCATTTCATCTCTATTCATATAGTTGTACTACACCAGGTTTTTTTTTTAATACAGTCTTCAGAAGACTTTAATGTTAACATTAAAAAAGATAATGAAAACAGGCAAACAGACAAATGATGATGGCCAGTGTTCTGCTTCCTCATTGATAAAACATGAGAGCAGCTCCCCCTTTGCAAGGTTTTGACTTTCCAGACTGCTAGTCATTTACCTTTTTATTTATGAAAAGGAATAAAAATGTGTTTCCTTCACAGCACCAAAGCATAATAGAAAGCGGAAGCTTTCACGCGTTCTGCATGGGGCTGTGCAAGTGGGTAATAATGTGATTTCTTTCATTACAGCCCAAAACCTGCCTTCCAGTTTGATCACAGACCTCAAAAACATGTTTGCATTTGATAATATCCTTGCTCTTCTCAGCCACAACTTTCTGCTCGGTACTTTTCCCCCTTTGCAATGTTTTTGAGGTACTGCAGCCCTGTCCCTGTCAGTGCAGCTTGCACTGTGACTGTTAATAATTATCTGTATTGCAGGAATTATGAGAGGCCCCAACTATTACAGGCTCAGCGCATGTAAGAGACAATCTCTGCCCGAGGAGCTTAAGGTCTAAATAGGCAAGGCAGATAGTGGAAGTGTTATCAGTCTTATTTCTACAGAGCTTAAATGACCTGCCGAAGGTCACATAGGGAGTCTGTGGTGGAGTCATGACTGGAATACAGATTTCCCAAGTTTTATTTAAGCATCTAAACCAGGTTCCTTTTTAAGGAAGGCAACTATGAAGATGCTGCTTGTGCTTGTGCAAGTCTGGGTGCAATTCTGGGTCGTGTACTGGATTTGCATATGCCTTCCCAGTCCAAGCTTGTCTGTGAGGAGCTGTGGGTGCTGTAATAGATGCATGGCTCACAAACAGCAGCTTCAAGGTGTGTGCTCGCCTGGACTGCACATCTCTGAGTAGTTCAAGGACAGAGCCTTCAGCAGGGGGCTGATGGAGAGCACAGTCCTGTGTTGGGTGTGCCCACCCATACAGTTTAAAGCGTCATTACAACATTTTGAAGTGCCATCACAAAATATAGGCTTTTAAGAGAAGGCTGTGAGGTGTCCAGGTTCATGTGTGATGTTAATCATGCAAGTGCTGAAAGTAGCACCCACCTAGAAGAGTAACTGTCTTACAGAGCTTCCCTTTGCTAGAAAGAGCTGTGAAGGACTGGAGAAAATGCTGATCCTTCCTCAAATCCTCTTTTGCCAGGTCAGGAAGGGTCCCTCCATGGTGTCTTTGCTGTACCTGAGAGCATGGAAATGGCTTTTCTTTGCCAGTGGAGGTCGGCTGTCTCTGTTTGGCTGAAGGAACGCTGCATGATAGTTTTGACTATCATTTCTTGGGAACTAGATGCAGGTGGGATTTTAATATCACAGAATTAGCAAAACTGCCTTTCTTAGCTAATTGTTTTAAATTACGTTCTAAAGAAGTACTATTTTCTTTAATATTTTTAGTCTATTTTTCCATTGCCTGCAAGTACAAAATTCAATTTCCCTAAGTGTCAATTTTTATCTAAAATATAATACTTATTAGCAGTTCCAATGCATTTCACTGTATCTTTGTTTTTTAAAATCATTTCACAAAATTCTTTACATGTATAATTGAAATTGACTTTAATTTGAAACTCAGCCTTAAAGAGTCTAAATTTCTGCAATTTGTCTTAGCTTGTTTTTCAAGGAAAATGTTATTTCCACTGCTGCAAAGGGAAGGAAGGGATGTGATGTGTGCTCCGAGAGTAGGGAGACTCAACATGCAGACTTTAAAGAACCTGGGCCAGTTGTGACTATCGGATTCCTGAGCTTGCACTCACATTATTGACTCCACAAGGCTTTTTGAGAAATTTCAGCTTTTGAGTAATAGTCATGGTTTCCTGAGAAGTCAACAGGTTTTCTCAGTGGCTGAATTGGATTAGGGCAGTTTAGCTAATTGAAACACAAAGGCAGGCATTTGAGAACTAATGCATATTGCTGAATGCAATTCTTTTCCCTGTTTTTTTTTTTCCTGAATACAATGTGTTCTCGGATTAAATTTGCGTTTATGGCCAAATAATTTCTCTTCAACTCTCTTTTGTAACTTACCTTTCAATTATTGAGTTTTGCCATTGTTTTAATTTTAAAACTTTATCATTAGAAAAGCTTTTAGCATGCAATGAAAGGGCCATAAGTGGTGTGGAGTACTCAAAGTGCCTCCTGCGTTCGTTAGCCTGAAAGAGCTTGAACATTGCTGCTGAACAAGGTGCACCTTGCACCAAAGTCACTTAAGAACATTTAAAGAAATCGTTTTAAATGTAGTGTATAGGAACGCCTTGTGGGAACTCTGGAGCACTCTGGGAGATGAGTCAAGAAGATGTAAAACTTTGCAATACAGCCTCCTAGATTGAGGGATGATATTTCATAGCACGCTCACTATCTGCTATATACTTATATTCCATTAGCCTTGGGAAATACAACTCTATATACAAATGAACATGAACGTTACCAATTACAAGTGAAGACACTTTGCCAATATTGAAATAATTTCATTACAGTAAATCTTTAACTTTTCAAAATATTCCAAATGAAATTTCAGTGTTGCTTTCAAAGCAATTAAGAAGACAATGGCTTGCTTCCTTTTCAGCTTTGTAGTTATAAATGTTTATTGAAAAAATTTTTAGATTTCCAAAGGTTGTAGCATCAGAGACAGCAAATAAAATTGTCCTTCTCCAGGATGTCTTTATTTCCTGTACTGAAAAAGAAGTTAATATATTTTTGTCAATAAGCAAAGATTTTGCTTTATGAAGATCCAGCATTTTAGCTATGGGTTAATCTTGTAGAAACGTTATTTAATATGCTACTGCATTCAAAAGGTCTGGGCAAACAACGAAGTAGTGTTGTTGTGTGCCTTCACAGTTTCACCAAAGCCACTTTGTTGTTTTCTGTATTTCCAGCCAATAACCCTTTTCAGAACTATTGTTCCTCGAAGCACTTCTATAGTAACCTTTACTTAACCTTTCTGTTTGTGTGCTGTCTTGCGTCTGACACTCCACAATGAGAAACTCCTGCAAAATCCATTGTCAGTCATCTGACAATTGTAGCCACCTACAATGATTCATGCAAAATCATTTCTCTGCTCATCTTGGAAAATACTAAATCTTCAGGAGATGTATCCTGAGTTATTGCCATGCTGCTGCTGTTGCCACTGACATTGTCACTTGACCAAGAAAAAAAAAGTAAATAATTCTTAGGCTCATTTTTTATTATAGATCTCTTTTTGTTTTGGTTCTGTATCACTCTGATTCATGGGCCAGCACCTCTCCAGATACTGGGACTCAGAATTTAAGCCATGATAGATATAGGGGCAAAAAAATAATGTTTAGAGATCAGCAGACTCAGAAAATATGACAATCCGGATGAACTTCTCTTTTAAAACTAGCTGTAGTCTACCCACTTGCCTTTTGGATCCTAGTGGCAGTTGAGGCCATTTCCGTATGAAATTTGTGACGACATTAGGGTGCATTGGTCTTGAAGATGCTACACAAATATAAACTACTGCTGTTTGAGTTCATTTTCCCAACACTCGATCTCAAATAATGAGATAGTCTGGGGAAATGAAGCAGCCTTCACCAGACAGCCTGAGTCACTCTGGGCTGTCCCTGGGGGAGGAAGCATTTGAAGAACCTTTCTCAGTCAGTTCCAGCCCTTCAGCTCACTCTTACTGATTTCCTCCATGCTTGAGCTCTAGCCTCACTGCAGGATTGGAGGGAGGACCTGGGCTTGCTTTTGAGGAAACTTTCTTCTCTTTTATCCCCCCAGATTCTTGTCTGTTCCTTTTGTGGAGCTGTGAGGGAGCTCATTATTGCTGGCGTGCTAATGGCAGCTCTCCTCCTGCAGCTGGGACCAGGCAGGCATCCCAGCACCAGCCAGTCTTGAAGGGGATGGAGTTTTCTTCTCCGTGTAGCTAGCTGAGATTGGGCAAATATTGTCACTGTGCTCTGGGGCAGCAACCATTTAAAAAGTCTGAGAGCCCTGCCAGAAAGATCTGTTACCATATTTCAAGCCCCTATTTTGCACGTGGTAGCACTAAATCTTTGCAATGAAATGAACTAATACTCGCTGTGGCTGTTGTTTGCTTTTGTATTACTGTAGTAAACTCCTGCAGTATTGTTCTTCCTGGACTTTCCTCCTCTTAACTGAGTTACGAAGATGAGAAGAGAGCTCTGGGGTGATATCAAGCAAAGCCACCTTCCTGGTTCTCATTTCTGGTCTGCAGTCCAGCACAGGCTTCGGATGACAATTAATAAGGGTTTTCTTTTTCTCAGTGGAAATGTGTGGATGATTTTTGTTAAAAGTTTAGGTCTGTTCAGGTTGAACTCTGGACCGCAGCAATGTTTAATCGGCAGTTATACTGCTCAGTGGCTTTTTTGGACAGTATTTTCTTTGATTCAATCTTCTCCTTTCTCCAGTGATAAATGAATGAAGTAAGGCTGTTTTCTAAAAGAAGGGGTGCTGGGCTCCTCTTTGCATTGGGATTAGCTGAAGGGAGTGAAAATATGCCCTGTGGTGTCTCTGCATTTCTACTATATTGGAAAAATGGATCAAATGTGCACTGGATTTCAAAGTGTTTTTTGTAATCCAGGCAAAACATCTATATGTCCAAATGTGTCATCATTAAAAAAAATAACAAAGTAAAGGGAAAGGTAGGCTGAGAGCTTAGACTTTGGAAATCTCCCAAGAGAAAGAGTTTAAAACCTGATTTGGGAGGTCTAGAGTGAACAAGGCATGCTGGTAAAATTCAGAATTTGTTATCCTTAAGTCACTTATAGCTTAAACAATATTCCAAGAAAGAATCAGTCACTTCAACGTGCCTGAGTAAGAAATATTATCTGGGTATGTACCAATACTTCAGCTTATGTACCAATACTTCAGCTCTCTGTGTTGTACGTTGGACTCCCGAGGGGTTTTGTGCACTTGTTTTGTGGGGATGCTGGAAACCTGCAGCTTCCACTGCATTCGGCAGGTCTCAAATGTGGTCCCCGGTGAGCTGACAGAAGAGGACAAGGATAGTTGAAACGTTTTCCATTTCAGCCTTGCCTAAGGCGCTGGCTCTGGTGTGTAGGTGTCAGTCGCATTTCTGTCTTATTGGCAGTGTTTAAAATGGAGACCAGGGCCCGGAGCAGCTGCTGCTGCTGCAAGTCAGAAGTCAAGAAGTGAGAGATCCATTGGCAAAACTGCTTTTTGCCTGGCTCTGGTCCCTCACCCTTACAAGTATTAAGAGTTAACCAAACTTCTCTCCCAACAGAGAGATGATAAACAGCCCAGCCCTCCCATGAATTACAAGCTGGTTGCAATGGACAGCTGAAGTGCAAAGCCCTCCCAGAGCCAGGGGCTGCCAGTGGGCACCGGCTGGAATGTTGAGAAGGAAAGAGAGGACAGTTTTCTTGCTGATGAAATGCTGCTTTGCTCAAGGGACCGTATTATTGCTGTTATTTATTATTTATGCACTACTGAAGGCGTGCACACCAGTGCTTTATAGAGTGATGAAAAAAAATGCTTGGTGTCCAGTCCCTCGGGGTTTGCGCCACTGCTGGAGTATGGCAAAGGGGCAAGATGAAGGGATTGATTCTCCATTTGCGATGGTGCAGAGCTTTGTTATTTTTATAGGGTGTCCTCTTCGGACTGCTTGGCTGGGGATGTTAGAAGAGCTTTGTCACCCTTTCGCGTGATTGTCTATGATGGTGTTTGCAAGGGCATGTACCCTGTTTGATATGCATTTGGAGTCTGGCGGCAGTGGGAATGAGTGAACAATAAAAGTGCCGCTGTCACAGCCCCAGGTTTTTTTTTATTTTTACAGATTCCCAGCCATCTGCTGCCTCACCAGCTGTTCACAGAGTAGATCAAAACTTATCTCTGTTTGGGAGCTCAGACCCTCAAGAAGGGCAGGAGTGGTGACCTTCTGTGCACTGTCTGCAGGACACAGGACCCAGCCTGGTGCCAGGCTCCAGAGAGGGGAGGAATATACGCAGGAAGAGGGTGGAAGAAGTGAAATTCTTCACATGGCCAGTCTCTTGCTCATCCCACTTGGGATGTGCTTTCTGGGAGAGCAGTCAGAGGGGGCTGTGGGCCTGAAAAGACCAAGGGAAAAGGTGTAGCCCCAGACTGGCCACCTCCTTTAGTCTATCAGTATGACAGATAAGAGGAAAAAGCATTCCCCAAGGGCACGGAGAGGTTTGAGCTCTCCCGCTGTTGTGCTTTTCTGTGAGGTTGGTTTTGCTATGGAAAGGCAGCCAAGCATGGTGGCAATGTAACTGGAGGCAAAGGGGAGAAAGCAGCAAGTTCTGCCTTAAGGAAGCTCAGTGGCTACTGGCACGGAGGGGAGGGAATAGTGAGAGACACAGCTATGGGAGATTTGTGGGGCCAGAGGGCCCAAGAAATCCTGCTGCCAAGAAGGCAGCGTGTATTAGTACTTGATGTCTTTGAGGCACCTAGGTGAGAATTTCCTAATTTGATTAAAGCTTATTTTTATAATCCTCTTGGGATCAAGACAGCCGACCTGAATGCTCTCTAAACCTACCACCCAATCCCTCCTGTGCCTGCTCCCTAGAAATGGGGGTGATGCCGGAGCAGGAGAGGGAAGGGAAGGCAGGCCAGTGGCGGGAGTCGAGATCGAGTGACCAGGTTCCCTCCACCATTCCCTGAGAGCTCCTCTGCTTTGCATGTGCCACTTCAGACCACTCAGAGCACCCTCCTCTCTCCTCATGCTTTTATGCATTTTCCAATTAAATTTCCTCTGCGAGAAGGAGAGAAGTACTCTGAATCCATTAGCATTAGTAATTATGCAAATGCTTCAGGGAGTTGACTGCCCATCATTACATATAATTAATGTTTCTGGTTATGAATGGAGGGTTTGTTACTTTTTTCCCCTGTTTTGTGCTGGAATAGGGTGGGGTAGAGGTGCAGGGGGGGTGATGTTACTGTATTTAATTTGCATAATCAGGAAGCCTGATTGGGTATGCATGAGGATAGGGGCCGGGGGGGGGGGGGGGGGGGACACCTTCTCCAGTGTGCACTCTATTAAGCTGGCAGCAAATCTCAGGAGGGAGATACAGAATGTAAAGCAAGAGTGAGAGCAGCATGGTAACTGCAAGCAGCAGACTGGGATTTAAGTAGCACCACAAAGCAGGAAAAGAGATGCCCTTGGGCTGGCACAACTATGGACAGGTTTCCTACACCTGGACATGCTTATCCTGTCCTTTTGCCTCACTTGCCTGCTAAAAATGACAGGAGTTCTGCAGAGGGATCCCATTCCTAGCTTTTATCTTGGACAGTACATGTACACCATGTACTGCGGAGTTGGACCCCAGCTTCAAACAGGCTTGGAAGTGACAGCCAGACTGATCACAGCCTCTGCTTGTGTCCCTTTCTCAAGGCTGTGCACAGAGGTCTGGACCTGAGTATCTGCCTAGGCATGCTGGTTCTCACAGGGCTGGGCATTACATGTAGCAGGAGCTGTGGATGCTCAGTGCCTCTGGAAAGCAAGGAGTCATGACAGACAGTGGGGTGGTACAGTTGTAGCTCAGGGCCATTCCTCTGACCAAGAAGAGTCAGACTTCACCTCCTGCATCAAACATTATGAAAGCTGGCATGGAAATTGTCCTGTGCATATTCTGTCCACATTGAATGCCCCAGGAAACCTCCCTGGAAATCTCCCTGCTTCTCGATACATGTGAAAAAAATGGTTCCTATCCACTATAAAACATCTTCCTCATGTTCTTACCATTTCTCAGTCACTATCATTTCACTTTTTGTCTGTTTTATTCCTCTTTTGCCAGTTTCATTCCCTAAGAACTCCATTTCTTGGCCTCCACCTCAAGCCTGCCTTGCGTCCTTTCCCACCATCTCTGGTTGCAGGCAGTCTGTTGCTGGCCTCCAGGCTTGTTGGGTGACAAGCTGCTGTGTTCCTTGACTCCTCCATGGAAGGCATATAATCTTTGGGCTTGGCTGATCCAGAATTTACAGAAACAAGTATTCAGTGAAGGGGATCAGGAGGAGGAGGAAAAGATTCTGGAGACAATATGTGCTCGATGGGATAATGTCCTGGGAGCACACTGAAAGGGCTCAGGCAAAGGAGAACACAGGGGTTCTCAAAATAGGAGATTCACCTAAGGTACCACGGGGTTGAGAGGAGCATCCGTGCAGTAGAGATCACATCGGCCAGAGAGTCTCTCAGTCAAGAATGAAAGACAGCGGTTGCTTAGATGGAGTCTGGAGGTCCCATGCTGTCTGGAGTATTGTGTCCTCCTACTGTGTGGCTATCATTACTTTCTCTCTTGACTAGAATCCATTGTTTACAACACAGATAACTGGAAACTGGATGAATCTCTTCTGGCATCTCCCTGCCTGGTCACCATGGACAAGGTGTGAGTTTTCCCTAGCATGGCAGGAATTCGCAGCTGCTCAGCAGAGGTTCCCAGAGCAGGAATGGAGAAAACTGGCTGTTTCCCACCCCATTATCCCCACAGCTTGTAGAAACATGAGACAGATGTCCAGCACAAACTCCAGTAACCCTTAGAAGAGGTGAGGAACAGGAGATACATAAAAGAAAGAAACAATCCAGAAAAAATAATGTGCTTCTGTGTATACGTGTGTGTGTATGTGTGTTTGTTTTTAAAGCAGAGAAAATTCCAAGTCTGTGTGTTTGTGTATATGTTTTTAAAGGAGAAGAAAAAGGGGGAAAACTTGAAATATTAAGCTTTCAAGAAAACCTCAGACTTTTGATAGTGGGGCATTATGAGAGGGCACCAGTTTTGCTCTAAAGATTGACTTTTGTTACAAGAAACTTGAGGCAGTTCTGGATTCTGTTCTTGTCAAGGTTTTGTTTTCTCTGACTTGAAGCTGCTTTGGAGATTTGTAGTTCCATAGTTCTTGTTGTTCAGTATTTTGTAAAGCATTTGTGAGCTTGGCCTGTTGCTAGGAAAAAACACTGGGGAAGACTTTTGATAAGCAGAAGCACCTGTAAAAACTCCCATGTACACAAAGCCAAGAGATCTAATTTGCTTAGACCAGGCACTCCTCTTAAGGAGCAGAAAGGTCCCAATACTGCTCAGGAAGGCAATCAGGAAGGGGTGGGTAAAATCCCAGAAGACACTTGCTGGAAGCAGAATGGAAATTTCAGGGAATTATGTGATGAATGACTGCTGTAAAATCATATCAGTGAGTGATGGTGCTTCCTTTTGTGGTAGGGAGGAAGATTGTTGGCTGTGAAATGGGAAGGTGTCAGAGCTCTGCTCTGGTTTTGATGGTTAGACTTGACGATCTTAGAAGTCTTTTCCAACCTTAGTAATTCTATGATTCCATGATTCATCCCACAACAAAACATTCCACTGAGGTACTAAGACAGCGGTGAGAGGCAGCACTACTGGCCAGGGGAAGGAGGAGTTGTCTAGGAAGTAATCACCTATGGGAAGCAAGGTGGATCCAGCCTCCTGAGGTGGCTCATTGACCCAAGCCTGGGTTTGTGTTCCCGGAGGTCAAATCTGTGCTGAACCAGACAAAGATCTGGTCTATCCTCAGAAAAGAGGAGACAAGGTGAAGACCTTGCTGTCCTGCAGAGCCAGTACTGAGGCTAAAAGAAAGGAAGAGGGAAAAGAGCATCAAAGCAGGAGAGAGGCTGTGATGAGAACTGGGGCAGCCTGGAGTCAAACTGAAGGAGGGAAGAGGAAGAAGAGGGAAAATTGCTTGATAACATCATATTCAGCCTTGGTCCCTGAAATGCAGGAACAGATCTTCCAGCACACACCTGGCCTTCTGTAGGGTATTGGTGTCCTGGAACAGCCTGCTCTATATTCACTGCAGTTAACGGCTAATGAAGTACTTCTAGATGTCACTGTGGGAAAAGGCAAAGAACAAGGTCCCCTCCAACTGTGCTCAGAGTTCACATCTCTGCTTTGTGTGGTTGTGGCATTTTCTGTTATTCCCTTCCCTTTCTGTTTTTTTGAGTTTTTTTTAATGCATGTGCGGGTGGGTCAGGGTGTGTCTGTGCAGCAAGGACAAACACAGAATGTGGATACATGCAGGGCCGCAGTGCATGCATGCACAGACACTTGAGATTGCTAAAGGCATAAGTTAAATCCCACATCAAAGCAGAGAGCTATCGGAGCAGCGCTGTTCAAAGGAGCCAGCTTCCTTCCTGGGAAAGACAGATTGTCACTTTGATTAAGAGATTTTAACAAGAGAGAAAAAAAGAGGGAATGAAATAATGGAGAAGAGAAAAGAGACTTTTCATTTATACCTCTTTTTCCCTTTGGCCATCCAAATAAGGTTTTAGTTTGATGAAAAAAAGACCCCAATTTAAAGTAAGTTTAATGTAACAATGAATTATTTAAGGAAGAAGAAAATACAAGCTGTTGCTTAAAAAAAAATAGGAAAAGCTATTATTGAAATGTCAGAACAAATACCCAGCTTGATCTGCATTAATATGATAAATACTAATATATTCATTTCCCCTGGTGCTTCTGGGCTTGCAGAGGTATATCTGCAGTGCGTTGCTTATGGTAATCAGGTCACAGCTTCAAAGGGAGACATGCAAGGTATTCTGGGTGAAGTTGAGCAAGCTGCTGTTAGAGACCTTGAGGATCATTGCATAGAACTGATCAAGGGTCTTCTGGAAGATGAGCAATTGCTGAAGGAAATTGAAAATCTTGTCCTATTCTTTGGTGGACCACCATTCATGGGTCAATACTGGTATTGGTTGTCAGCTTCAGAGTTGCCATTTTCTTGTGGGCAATTTAGTAAGAGAAAAAAAGACTGAGATGGAGAAAGTAAATGTGTTTCCCACTTTCTGCCTCCACAGCCCAATCACCAGCATCTCTGTGTTTAGGAATAGATGCTGTGAGCAAGCTATAGAGGACAGCTGCAAGTCAACCACTTTCTCAGATTTTGCGTCCAGAGCCTCACAGTGAAGTTCTCAGGAACAATATAGCGAAGCTGATAGCTTGAAGCTTCAAGAAGTTTCACACAAGCATCTTTGTGTTTTCAGAATCTAACAATCTGGGAACTGCAAGCAGAATGTTTTCAGTAGAGACATGTACTACCTTTTACTGAGCATCATCTCTGCTTACCCTGTCCTTCTTGCCTATTGGACAAGAAGTTGTTTTGTAATGTGCATCAGGTTTCTGGCATCAATACCACCTACGTCCTTGAAGAAGTAACCTGGACATGAGATCCCATATGGATCGCATTTCTTTCCCATAGTCAGGACTAGACTTAGACCACAGTTGTGCAACCAGGTATCAACAGAACTCAATAGCTCAGAATCAAGAGAGTTTATCTGGGAGTGATGTAGTGCAGAAGGTGTTGAACTGTGTTTCCTAACATTAAAGCTGACAGTTGAATGACAGACTGGGAATGTGGTTAAATTAGGATGCAAACAAATCGAGCTGGTCTTCTCGTTGGTACAATGAGGAGAAAATGTTGGAGAGAAACAAGAGAGGGCCAGAGTTAGATGAGAAGATTGGACTAGAGAGAAGTTCAGAGGAGCTTCTGTGAGTGGAGGAGAGAGGTGGGAAGGAAGTTTGGAAAGAAATAGAAAAATATGGTTACCTAATGTGAACCTACCAATGTGGTAAGATGCTTTGAGATAAAATCAGGAGACATTCAGTTAGGTTTTGACCTTCTTGGGCAGGACTTCTTATTGAGTATCATTTCAATTGAGGTAGCTCAAATGTACTTAATTATATACATTGCTAACGTACCTTTAATTCCTTTCCTGGTAAAGTCCTGTTGGGTGCCACAATGAAGCTGTTATCTCATGAGAAATTGAGCGCTTCCTAGCAGTGAACATCTACATCACAGGCTGAAGCATAGCTCTGTCAGTTGGTCATGTGCCTTCCTCAAGAATGGAGTTATTACATCCAAGGGATTTTATCCAGTCGGAGTGCCTGGAGTTCCCAGACAGGTAAAAGAAGTGTGCCTAAAGCCTAGCTAAGGCTAGCTAGACATCTGCAGCAACTGTGCCTGGGAGTCTGTTGGGATCATCTGGACTCACTTAAGAAGCTCCTTTTCTGTGCGTGTGTTCCCCCATGAAATGCTCTAGTTTCCAAGGAGCGCTAATGTGCTTTTCCGGTAGATTTTACTCACAAATGCAGAGAGTCTTAGTGCATCTGCTTCTGTCCCTCTTTCCCTCTGTTGCCTAAATCTGAACGTTTAATGTCGGCTTTTGGGCACAAGTGTGCTGTGCCCAAGCTACAGACCAGTTCCTCAATTAAAAGATGCATAAATGTTATTACTTATACCATTTTCCCCCCCGGAGATTCTCCACAGGGTCTGCAGTTTGCTGGAAAGCTCAGTGACAGGCCTGGGATTTGACTTCAGAAGGTGAACTCTCCCAGTGGCTACCTTCAATCCACTCCCTGGGAAAATGTGATTACTTCTTTTTTATTGAAGTTAAGTATTCCTGCTTGTAGCCACTATGGCATTAAAGTAAAATGTTCAGCATTTAACACGATGAATGCAGAGACATGAGGCTAAATGCACTGCATAAAATCTTTATGGGACTGTAAACAGACACCCGGAATATTTTCAGCTGCTTTGTTGTGAGTCAGGCTGGGGTGTCCCCTCTGCTGGGCAGCCTGCCCCAGATCTCCTTGGGAATCAGCCAAGACCATGTCAACACCATCCTGGCCTTCGTAGAGGAAGGGGCCTGGGGAACAGAAAATGAACTGGGCTGCTTGCTGGCAGGCATTGCTCTTGCCAAGACTGGTTTTAGCCACACTTGGTGGCTGTCACTGCATTAGTGC